>CM026218.1:13157695-13397695 GCA_014839995.1 Xenentodon cancila
TTCAGGGTGTAGGTTGCAACTGTGTCCAACAGCCAACCACGGGTCACAACTGTGGCTTTTCTGGAAAGACCTACGGAGCAGACGGCATTAAAGCACTTCAGAATCATGTGGTGTAAAATACCTGCTGGCCGTGCTCTATCGAAGACAAACTTTGACACGACGATTTTCAGAGAAAAATACCAGTCCTATTTTTTTTTTTTTTTTAAAAACACCAGTATGACTGCAATTCAAAAGCAAACCGAGTGAGATGCCCAGTAACCTGAATTACTTATTGGAAAGAAATTTTTCATCAAAATTGGAGTTGGTAGGCTAGACAAAAAATAAATAAATAAATAAAAATTGTAATCCACCTACAGAACTGCCATTAGTGCATCTCGAGAGAAAAGAGGATAAAAGAGGAGGAGATTGGAGGGGCTGCTAAATTACCTGGACCACGAGAGGCAGAGGATGCAGGAGGCGGCAAAGCCACATTAAATATGCAGTAGTGTAAATTAGGATGTCAAGAGGAGGAGGAGGTTGATTTTTAGCCACTTGCTTCCTTTTTATTTCAAACTCTCAGTTCTCTGTGCGCTATGGCAGATGCTCTCAAAAGTGGCCGAGTTGTTTTGACATTTCTCCCCGCTGCAACCTGACATTTTGTCTTGGCCGTCTCTCTGCTCCCTGATTTCCTTCACACTTTCTTCTCTGGCAAGTCACTCTCGTCGCTCTTCTTGGGAACCTGCCTCGGTTTTGTTGCCTCCATCTGCCAGTTCACCATTTGTTTGGCCGCTCTCCTCCTGCTCCTTTAAAAAGGGACACATTTGGATCCGCGGACTGATGCGCAGACAGGTGCAAAAACATGCCCGGCAGTGCCACAGCGTCCACAGCTGTGAGGAACCTCCATTCACTGCACTGTACATGTAGAAGAGGGCTATTCTTGGAAAGCACTGCAGGCAGCCACCAATCTACATTACATCTTATCAAATTATTTTTTGTAAGGAAACTGTCTGTATAACTTTATAGAAAAATGTGAAATGTAGTTCTGCCTAATAATTAACATCTATTGACATGTAGTCACTTGGTCTAACTTTCTGTCTCTCGGAGCGCATGTGTGAGCTTTAACCTCTGAGTGAACCTTTGCATGAATTATGTAACCTGCTGGTCCTGTCAGTCTAATCTTTATGAAGTCTGTATGTTGTGTGTGTGTGTGTGTTAGTGCTGCGTGTGCAGGTGTATGCATGTGCGATGGGTTTATGAAGTCAGTTCAGAGGGTCTTTTTGTGGTCTGATATGAAGGAAGAAGGAAAAAAAAAGAAGAATTTTTTATTTTCAGATCAGACTCACTTCTGTATGTGGACGACGACTCTGATCGAGGCTGTACGATGACGAGCTGATGGGATTTCTGTGCGACATAAAACAAAACAAAATCAACATGTTTTGTAGATACAGATATGCGCTATGTGTTATTACAGCTCGCCTGCCATTTTTTGTTTATTTTCAGTTTTTTTTAACCTGGTAAGTATTTTCATCAAGTTATTCCCAAGAGGACTACCGATTTAAAAGTAGGAGTGGTCAGTGTATCACCAGTATTGGATTACGCTTTTCTTATATTCAGGGACGAGCAGAAAAGTCAAACAAGCGAATTAGAAAAGACCCAGATGATGAGTTTCCTGACTACACTGCTCATCACTCACCTAAAAACTTACAAACACCGATCATCTCATTTTAAAACCACCCCTACTAGGCTTTTAAAGTGTTATCAACAAACATGAGGGCAACTATTTTCTTTCAAGTAGGACGGGGTAAATATTTGTACCTGTTTGCTGTCGAGGAGAAGTGGATCTTTAATAACAGTTGCTCCACAGAGCTCCACCATCCACTCCATTTCATCTAGGATTAAAAGAAAAAGAAAAATGATCAGAAATTACAACCATCTTCTTTAATCATTTGAACCCAGAGGGGACAACAAAGAGGTATTTCCTCTTATAAACGTCACTGAAACTGGTCAATACTCGAGTCTCCTCTAAATACAATTCCTTCAGAACACATTTAACCTGGTTAAAAAAAACTGTGTTCAAATAAATGTGCTTTCTGGGGCTGTGAGGCTGCGGTATGAGCTGCTGATAAGCCCACCGTGTCCCATAGACAAAGTTGAGCAGTTACATAATGAATGAAACCCTGTTGGGCTGATGAAAACAGACTCCATCCCCACGTTTGTGGCGTGTATAAGAAAGTCTTTAAACTACACACGCAGGCAGATGTCAGCCCATTAGCAAAGCTTCATCGATCCGGCAGTCAGCGGGAGGATGCTGCAGGGGCACTTTCACATCCCCAGGAAGCAGGAAACCAAAGAATGCTGCCTTGAGAGATTTAAAGCGATGTCTACACCTGAGACTTTCACCCAAGACTTTCACCCATGACCTGTGTCCTTCCAGCCATGTCGGAAGAATAAAAGGGTAAAAAAAAAAAAAAAAAAAAAAGATTTTTTAAAAAAGGAAGACTATGCTTACATGTGAAGGTCAAAACATATTTTAAATCCTTTAGAATAAAAGGTCAAAAACAAGTTGACTGTGACTATTTTTTTTCCCACATCTAAATGCTCATTTTCCATTTATTTTCAGAAATAATATCTATGCAGTGAGCTGGCTCAATGGCAAACGCCAGGCGACGTGAGCACACCACACTGAAAACATCCTTATTCTGTATTTAATCCACCTACATGCTGGAATCACTTGTCATTGTTCAACAGTGCTGAAATGACAGGGGTTCAAATCTGCACAGTTTTCAAGTATTTCTCGGTGTCAATCACACACAACATGAGTCACTTCAGCTGTACTTCTTTTTACTACTTTTTTTTTTTCTATTTGAGTAAGGCGTGTGATTATCAGTCCTGCAGGACAAAGATATCACTGAGACTAAACGTGGCTGTTTTGCATCTATAAAAACAGGCCAGTGCACACATGCAGCAGCACAAATGTAATGAAACAACACCTTGAGTTTGGTTTTTTTATTTTCTGTATATGCAAACAAATGTTTTCAAGTGTTTCGTTTTGTGATTAGTCATCAGATGTATGGGTGTTGGATATTAAGTTTGTTTTATTCAACATTAAACAATACTTACTTTTCCTTTCTAGAAAAAAGGAGGACGTCAAAAGATTTTGGACTTCTGAAAGTTGCAAAAAGCTGCTCTTTATTTATTCATAGTTTATTAGCGACAAATGGAGCCTGTCGCAGTGTCTCAGTTGGCCTTCACTAAGCGCTGTATAACAAAAATATTGGAGCTTTAAATAATCTTTGATGGCAATAACATTTGTCTTTTGGAGAGAAAAATCAATCTGAAAAATGTTAAATCCGATAAAGACAACAGTGATGTTTGTAAACCTTACGAAGTCAATCCTGACTGCAGCCTTTTAACAGAGCTTGTGAACTGCATGGAGCAGAGAGAAGATTTGGTGGTTTCACATTTGCAAACTGGACTCCACTTTCAGTGGACGCACTTCTGCTAAATGAAAACGTGATATTTGATCATGTAGATGACAGGGCTTTCATGTCTGTGCATTAAAAATAACGATGCAGACAGGAGCCGGCGGTCTTAACTCAGCAAAGAGTCTGTACTAACATTTACCATTTGTTTCAATCATTTGTAACAAGTTTATTATTTTACTGGAATACCCGAGTTCCTAAATCACTGCTTTCAACAGGATATACACTAAGATGCATCTTATCGACAGATAATTCTCTACTTTACACCTTATCTGAACGTGAATAAGAATATTTCCCAAAATATCAAACAGTCTCTGTAAAAACTAAACTAAATCAATGATTCTTGGAAATATCAACACTGATATAAGGCAACGAGTATAGTTTTACCCAAAACATTACACAAAATACTTTATTTAGAGTCTCTTGCGTGTCTGAATACTGAACTGGTTCGCTTTTATTCATCAGATTTAACAATGCCCAGAACAAAACTTCAAAAGCAGGGAAGATGACTTAAATCTGCAGAAGAGGTGTCTGCAATGCGTTACGTTTCAGTTTACCTGTAGTCATGTCTGTGAACGGTCCTTGGAAGCAGATTTTGTAGCCCTTCATGAGCAGCTGAAGACAGAAAGAGGATTTGGAGTGAGAAATAAAAATATTAACTGTGAAATGTTTGCAAAACTGCAACAGACATGAGTGAATGCGTGAATTTAACCTTCAGACGATGTTCTGTGCGAGCGAGCATCCACTACTCCGATTAAACTTCACAACTTGGGTGAAGAGTTTAGAAAAAAAGAGTAAAGGAGGTATCTGGTGGCTTGGAAACAATTCTGGGAATATCCCGCAATTTACAGCTGAAACTCCTCACCTCCAGTTTAAAATGAAGCCTCTTGACCTTATTCACGTTTTTATTTTATTTATTTTCCGCTCAAGCACTGAAACTAAAAATTTAGGAATGAGTCAAACTTAAACTGGGCAGAAAAGAACAGCATGAACTTCTTCATTGACCGGTTGTTTTATGGCACTCGGGTTCAAAAAAATTGATTTTTTTTCTTTTTAGTATACAGTGTGTAGCTGGATGGCGGTGTTCAAAAAAAAAAAAAAAAAAAAAAAAAAAAAAAAAAAAGATATAAAAAGGTAATTTCTCACATCTTCCTGTACATCCATAATGATCATTGACCAGAGGTGCCGGATGACACAAAAAAAAAAAAAAAAAAAAAAGTGTTTTAGATTTTTAATTTAGACACCAGCTGATGTCCTTCAGGGGGATTAAAATGCGATAACACACACTGCCCATGCACAAACTCAAAGTTTCTTTGATATCCGGAGCATCTGCATTCTGGTGACAGGCTCTCTGCCTCGACATTTCATCTGTTAATCTGTCACAGTGGCGCAGGTGACAGAAGGTGAATATGAACAGCAAAATCCGTCTGGCTCCATCAAAGTGCCGACGCTTTGTTCAAGCCCCTTAAATAAGCCTGAAATTACCTGGCTAATTCAATTAGCAGAGGTTCTTCAGAGGCATTTATACAGCCAACATGGCATCTTACCATTTCTAAATTTTCTCCCTCAGCAGCAACGGAGTCGGCCCCGCTGGCTTTACACCAAGAGGAAAATTACAATACGCTTCTCACAACAGGTGTGTGTGTGTGTGTGTGTGTGTGCGTGCAAAGAGGTTAGTGCAAAAGGAAGAAACACGTTCAAGGGTCACACGCACCTTCACAAACAAGAGTGGATTACAGCAGACGTTAATGCGTGGTTTAGGTTGTTTAAACCGCTGCTGTATCGATGACTTCTTTAATAAAGACGACGTGTTTTAGGCATTAAGGTCAGGCTTAGTGGCCGGCTGCCTCTTCGACACATCGATAATGTACAGACTTAGCGAGGGCTGATGATCTGATAGAATGAACTGAAGTGGAAAATAATATCAGTCTTCATGATGAAGACATTAGTGGCCCAAAGGGTGAAAGAAATGGAGAGCAAAGAGCGTTGATATATTGATGTGGTGAGATGGTGAGATGGAAAGAGAGAGAGAGAGAGGGAGGGTGGGGTGGTGATGCCTCATCTGCAGAAACAGATCTGTTTTTTTGGCTGACAGCGCTGCCACAATTTGCAGTTAAATTACTTCTTAATAGAAGCGATCTTCAGGTCCAGTGATCGTAGATGAATACAGTGAGTCGGAGATTTGAGACGGGTGATGGGAATACAGTCTTCCTTGTTAGCAAAATGACAACGCAACCCTATTTATAAAACGTCCATCCCCCTCATCATCTCACAGTAGCACTGATGTTGATGAGTTGCACGTTATCCTTTTAACTCAATGATCCTGTTTTTTTTTGGTTTTTTTTTTTTAAAGGTTTGTATAAATAATCTGCAGTCTTAACTGCTGCTCTGAAGACAAGTCAATAACTTAACTGGACTATGATAAGCGGTGTCTTTGGTGCTAAAGCAGCAGGCAAACTCCTTCCTTTTCACTCAGTTTTGTACTGGAGCCATTAGATCATTTAAACATCATTAAGACTCAATTTTATTCTATATTGTAGCCTGAATTTTAAAGTGTCTAACAATCAATCATAATGAGCTGTTGTCACACAAGTTATAAAGCAGAAGGTCACAGACACTTTGTCACGTGAACTCCTCTTGTAATATTCCTTCAATAGACTAAAACTGACAGCGAGCTGCTCCAACTTTCCAGTGAGTTCAGACATCAAGTTTGTACCATCCAATTTCCACTTTATCTTTGTGTTTTTGATTTGGTTGGAGCTCAGATGGCCAATCTGCAGATGCAATTAATGCTTACATGAGAAGAAAGTTCTTCTGAGAAAATAACTATCAAAAAACTCATAATATGATCGCTCTTTCAAAACGTTTATTCATTGATTCATTTGTGCACCTCTTAAAATGACAGCAAGAAGGCGTAAAAATGACTGTTTAAGACAATTAAGAACATAAAAGGCTGGAGTAAAGCCTGGTGTGTGATTTTGTTGAGTGACACACAGATCTCAGCCGTGACGTGAACCGCGCTACAGTTGTATTGCGCCCAGCGTTTTAAGGTCTTGACTGTTTTTCATGCACAAGATACGTGGTTGATTACGAAAATAAAAAGCTATAACATTTGCCCGTAATCATTTGAACCTTAACTATGGTTTCAGCATGTAAGTAGTATGTATGAGTTTTCTCTGCTCATTTTTAGAAATGCATCAACAACAGATTACAATACACACTTAATTTATGACTATTAAAGGGAATTATGTACATGAATTGTGTGTGCAGCAGCTGCACTGCAGCAGCGCCACAACAGGAACAGGTGGACACCCAGAAACAGCAATGACACAGCAGTCCACCAATGCAAATGGGCCGCTGGCGTGAAGCCAGCCAAAGCCAAAAAGCTGTTATATTTTGTTCCAGCCCGAATTTAAAAGCATTCAAATCTGATGTCTGGCCATAGTGTCATTTCCTTGAGAGGTTGCTGGTATCTCAACTGTTTTTGGTCAAAACAATCCACACAAGACTTGAGATGGAAATTTCTAAACATATAGGTACATTACAAGAACAAGACATTTAAATACGTTTGTCCATCCAGTGTCCATCCTGTGGCAGAGCCAGGACATGCCACAGGGCCTCCTGTTGCAGGCCGAGAGCTGGTGCAGTGTTCCACGGTCAGTGCAGAACCTGCATTGCTCTTCCTGAATTTGCAACTTTTAACCACTCTTTTCTGCAGGACCCCTGTGTAGGCCTTAACAGGGAGGCTGAGTGTGGTTTCCCCTGTAACTGGATCACACCCTCTAGTCCCCTTCTTAAAAAACAAAAACCAACACAACAATGGCCAGTCCAGAAGCAGTGCTCTGTCTGGTGACCACCATATGGTGCAACTTGCCAGCAGATAGTGAGCAGTTGACAGCTCAGTTACTCTTTACCAGAGTGTCCAAAACATATGCCTGCAAATCTGATGACACAATTATGAGGTTCATCATTGAACTGCAGCCTGGGGTGTCCTGGTGCCATGTGCACTGATGAACATGCTTATGTTTGAACATAGAGTTTGTTGTAGACAAGCCATGACAAGCACAGACGTCCAACAGTGGGACACCACTCAGGTACAGATCAGAGAGATCACTCCTTCCAGGTGGACCCACGTAGTCCATTCAGGTTTAGCTCAGCTGGCCCCATGGGTGCCAGGCACTGACAAACGAGTCCCTCCTGCTGGCCTTACTCCTGGGTGGGTCCCTGGTAACCCACACCCAGGTAAGGGACACTGTGCAACTTGATTTAACATCTTCATATAAGCCTGATCTAAATAAGCTGAACTGGTTGTTTATTTCATAAAGGAAAAAAATAGTAGCTTTAACTGAGCCTGCAAAGATGGGAGAAATTGTATGGTTCCTTTTTGATTAACATAAGTGTTCCAGCGTTAGGACACCAACATTTAAAAGCGTGAACATGTATACATCAAGTGAAATTAAAGTACTCACATTACTGTCTTCAGTGGTACGAGCTCTTGAGGGGCCCTGGTGGTTGGACCCATTGACCACATCACCCTTCACTTCAAATGGACTCTGACGTTAAACACACAAAATAACGTAAACATGACTTTCCTTTATGGCATGCAGAAGGCTTTCATGTGGATATTATCTTTTAAATTAAAAAATGTTTTAATCCGATACAAGAAATTCATGTAAATGAAAACATCTTTAATAGCTGTTCCACTTCTGCTCATCTTTTAAAAAGACTCCATTGAATTTTTTTACATTTGACATCTTTTCTACACACTTAAACACTTTATCAATTATTAAACAAATTTGGGCAAAGAAGGATTACACCGGAACATCAAAGAGCGGGTTCCAGGTCTGCTGGAGCAAATGGGAGACAATTTATGGGGTATCACAGCAAAGCCCACGGAGAGATTCATCACGCAGCCTTAATTCAACATTGAGACGTACAGAGATGTGACTGGAAATTTCTTCAGGCGAACATACCTCATTTAAGAGTTTCTTTTGTTTGAAGCACTCAGAAATCCCTGCAGTGACAAAATGAAAGCTCAAACATACTTTATTCTGACGGTTATTTCACAACGCAATCCTCTTTTTATTGCCGTCCTACGCCTCCACATTACACTACTTTATATTTCAAGTAATTGTTTCAAAACTGCTCCCTGATGGAGCTTGACAACATGGTACGTTCGTGCTTACACTGGAAGCTGACCACCCACTTCCGGCCGGCAATTCCGAGGAAGTATTTCAGTGTGCGCTCACAAACCAGCTGTTCATCTAGCAGGGGGAAAAAAAAAAACAATTAAAAGTAGTTATAAATTGATAATAAAAGGGGGTGTCTGGAGTAAAAAATTCAGAAAATAACTTGACATGAAAGAATTAACCCCTTAATACCTGATGTATCATATTTGGTACGTGCATTTCTGACACGTCTGCACCACCCCGAATCAAAACAATAAAAAAATAGCTTCATACAATAGGAAAATTAAAAAAAAAAAAATGACGCAATGTTTTTAGTTACAAAAATATTCAATAAGAGACCTGTTAAAAGACAAAATGATGGGCGTTTATAATTTTAATATATAATAAACACTTTAAATATTTAAAAAAATGATTTCTGTGTAATATTTCCAATGACAGGCATCAAAGGGTTAAAATATGTACATGTACTGTAAAATTGTAGAGATTGAGCACAACAAATGAAAATAAGTTAAACAAGATTTAACATAACATATACCGGTAATTTAAAAGAATAAAAAGCCACCAATGAGTCAGGTTTGCCGCAACTTCTTGCTGAACCAGATCTCTTTTCTGTTTCAGATCTCTAAAAAAAAAAATAACCATATCAAACAATGAGTCACACGTCATTACCTGTGAGAATAAAAAAAGACAAAAAACCCTGTTTGTGACGAAAGAGTCAAGTGTCTGTCATTTCACAGCCTTCAAAAGAAATACATTTTACATACAACTGGTTATAATGAGAGGCCTCCTGCTTCTTCCCAACAGTTAACCATAAAGATCAAGAGGCCCACCAGTTTTTGGTTACCCAGGAAACAAGTGCCACTAAAAACGGTTTCTTAGTTAATATAATACTTTGTAGACAGCGAGCTTTGAAATGAAAAATAATCTATGAAAGAGGGTAATTAACAACAAGCGGAGAAAAATGGAGGGGCGAGAGTGTGTGTATGAAAGAGAGGGCTTATCTATAAGAAACACACAAAAATGTATGTAGAAAGAAAAATTACTCCACAAAATGCAAATGTTCTTAGTCAAGAAATCATTTAAAAGCAGGAAATAGAAACAACAAAAGTGAAACTTTAATTGCTCTGCTGTGTATTAAACCAACTTTTAACCACCAATTAAACTTCAAAGCATCAGTTCAGCACTTCAAACAAACACCGCCACAATTTAATGAACAGCTACTTGCATGCGGGTGTACGTACCGGTGCGCATTATAATGTGAGTCACCTCCGATGTCACGCGGGACACCACACGGGCACCAACTCTCTTGACAAACTTTTTCACCATCACCTGTCGACAGCAACATCTGATCAGTTCATGTTTTCCAAAAGAGCTCATCAATAAACGGTTGTACCGACTGAATATGTGAACGGGCACCTGCTCGCTGGGACCGAGTCCGGATGACACAAGCACGAGCTTAACTTTAGAAATGTCAATCGGGGGACTGTTATTTTCTTTGTCTTCTTGCTCGCTTGAAGGTGAAGTGCACTTCTTCTGTGTTTTGGCTACTGAAGTGGTATCGAGTGTCCTCGGGGCTCCAGCGCTTGTTGCAGCCAATCCTGTATCTCTGCAAGGCTGCACAGCTGTAGCAAGAAGGAAAAGGAAAAGATTTTACATAAACCACAAGCTCCTCTATCTGTAAACCAAACGGTCTAGATACAAGTGTGATGAGCATCTGTCTGAAACGTCAAGCTGGGCGGAAGCCGTGTCTTGCACGAAAACACTGAAATGTCTAAAAAAGAAAAAAGGACAAAAGGTGTTAAAACGACCCAGTCAAAGTCTTAGACCTCAAGCTGATTGGAAAACCGTGAGGGGACGCGAATAAACAAAGCTGACAAAACTCAAATGTACTAAAGTAACACTGAAAGAAGAATGGGGGGAAAAAAACCTTAACAAAGACAGAAGACTGATAATGTCATATATAAAACAATTACTTTGTATTCTCCCTGTAACAAGCATTTTTAAGAGTTGGTTATTTTTAGATAAATGAATATCAACAGTGTAATGTTTCATGGGTTGTTGTTCGTGTGAGGTTGAATGTATTTCATGAAGACCTGTTGAGGACCAGGTGGTTTTTTTTGGTACATAAACCCACAGCGCTACATCAATAATCTCACCCATCTCTGTAATGCCAAGATGACGTATCAAGCTGCAGTCAGTCACAACTTTGTCTTCCCGTGGATCTGTATTTGGGTTTTGTCCGACATCTGGACAATCTTTTCTGTAAAAAAAAGAAAAGGAATGAAAATCTTCCACAGTTTTATAGAAAGAAGCCTTCGATCCAAAATGAAATGAAAGATAATCGTTGTGACAGTCCTGCTTCTCGATTCTTCAAATATGTCTCTCACATTTACTGGCCGAGTTACCACTAAGCAAATATTTAAACACTGCTTCAGCAGCATACTGAAGTTAAGATCATTGAAGAACTTGTTTTTTTGGTTTCGTGATTCCTCAAGGATGTTTCTGCAGATCACCAACATTCTCAGACGTACCCAGAATCCAAACAGACGTTGGACTGAAATTGGTAAATGTGGTAAAAGTTGCACACTTTGACACCACTTTAGTCAATAATTAAACAATAGACAGTCATAGTCATTAAAATACGTCAAGAAACCATACCTCCATTTAAAAATTAAATCGCACATTAATGAATAAATCTTATAAAACTGTGTAATAAACAAAAATCATTACCGTTTGTTTCCCCCTGAAATGCACACGTTTAGGCAGAAACATCAGCAGCAGCAGCCACTACGTTGCGTTTCTAAAACGGCGTTGGTCCAGGACACAGCCTGACAAACTTACACCCCGTTTCATAAACGTCTAAAATCAGCAGCTGCTTGAAATGTCTGCTGCTGAAAATAACTAAATCTCCGGCAGCCTACACACGGAAAAAACGGGAATTCTGTTATGTCGTGAATTGCACCTGAAGTGTGTCATTTGGGCAAATTCTGACATTTTTACTGACTCGCCTCACCCTATTTTATTTTCTTTCTTTCTTTTTTTTTTTTTTTTTTTTTTTTTTTACTTCCACCACATTCAAAGTGTCTTTTACTCACCACCTCTTCACCTGCGGTGGTGCTTTGCTCTCAGAGGTGAGTGACCATTACCATGTGATCAATTACAACTGAACTGCGTGAGATATTATAAATGACAGACAGAGATACTTCAACTCCATTACTGCCTGTAACATCAGATGTTAACATGTACTGTAAGCGCTGAGTCATGCTCGCAAAGCTCTGACTCATCATTTGCAGTTAGTTAATTCAAATGATGCAAGCTTTCAGCAATCAAAACATGACAGGCTATGAAATAAGATTCTTCAAGTTCATTTCTTGACTCAAAGACTTCTGTAATAGTAAAAACTGGCTGCCTGCCTGCAGTCCAGTTACCTGTACCAAACGTAATTGAACCTCAGTCCCAACTTTCTTTCTTTTTTTTTTTTTTACACAAGTCCCTCACTGCAATCCTGGAATATATAACTTTTAATTATAGCTTACATAACTACCTAACTTTTATATCGCTGTCACCTGCAGGAGGGTAAGTGGAACAGTGTGAATTGAGAGGTCAGAGGAAAGCGGTGATGCAGAAGAGATAAATGACGGTGGCGGCGCAAGTTTTCATTCAACTGCTCTCTGTGACAAGATGCTGTCAGTACTTCCTCCTTTTTTTTTTTTTTTTTTTTTTTTTTTTTTTTTTTTTTTAAATGTCGTTCTTATCGTACAAGAAAATTCTAGGTTCATTAGTGAGATTATTCGCCTGCTGTTTTGAGACATATCAATCTCTAAGAAGCCCTGGTGAGATGCACACAGATACACGCCGACTTACTGCTTTCGTTCCAGGCTGAAAGAGACCAATTACATGCAACTTGCCCCTGTAATTATACCGATTATCACAGCCGTATTGAAATACAAGCCTGTTTAACATGTGTTAACAACATATACAAACTCTGAACACAGAAATTAATGAACCCCCCCCAGCACAGAGAGCTGTTGAACCATGTTGAATCCAGATTCGTGTTAAATTTTGTAATCATGGGTAATATCAAACACTTCTACAAGAATTGAACCCGTATAAAACAAATCAGACCAGTGAATCTGGCAACTCAGAGCAGAGTGGGCTTTGTGCAAATGGGTCATCGGCCCCACCTCACATTTCTACACATTAAAACATCAGGAAATCTGTAATATGTTAAACAGTTAAGATGAAAATTTCAGAGTCAAAAATGTCCATTTTCCATGAACGCTGCAGATCTGAGAGTTGAAAACATTACCAGTGTCAAACAAAAACATCTTGTGTGGAAGAATGCAAAACAGCCACCAGGTAGAACTGGTTTCCAGTTTACCAGAATCGTTTCCTTCAATATAATCAGCCTATAATCAGTCACTTCCTGCAAACGGCAGCTCCGTGTTGGCTGGTTTTTAAGCTGCACTGTCCGACAACAAGTGAATCAGCATTTGTATGATGTAGAAATATTATGTGCTGATGATTATTATGATTATATATCAAAATTGACCATGAAAAAACAATTCTTTCATTCACTAAAATCCAGTATGAAGGGAAAACGCCAGGGTGTTGTGCACTGTACCGTTTAAAGCCCACTCTGCCACATTCACTCACCCATCTGAACCTTGGCCTGGATCCTGGTCACACAGAAGGGCTCTGTCAGCATCTGGGTCTGCGAAAACATTTTTACAATCTCATTTACCCAAGCTTTCAGTCGTTGCACAAGGCAAATCTATGACTCACTAAATCTAAAGGGAACACTGACAAACACTTTCCTTACAAAACAATAGACACAGACGCTGCTTTAACTTCTCATTTTGCTCTCCGCTTCATACTCTCTTCCAATTCAAAGCTAATCCTAACACTCAATAGCTTTAATGTCTTATTCATAATTCCTCTGCAGGTCATTTTCTTGATTAATTATGTCCATTTACTAATTAGAAAATAATGTTTGAAAATCACAGCCCAAAGTGAAGTTTTCAGCGTCCTTAGTTCTAATATATTTAGTTTAATCAAAGACAGCGAAAACACATCATTTGGAGGTTGAATACATTTACATTATTGGACGTTTCAAAAACAAATAATCATCAGTCATTTAAAGTAATGACCTTTTCAGTTCAGAAGAAAAAAGAAAAACCACGCATTTCCTGTTTACCCATAGTTTTAGTGCTCTGATGGGTTTCCAGGGGGATTCTTCTTGTGGGAGAGCCCTCTTTCTCCTGAAGCACCTCTGACACCAGAGCCATCAGCTTCTCCAGCCTCACCAGCTCCTTCTGCATCTCTATCTTTTGCTGGAGAAGGGGGAAACAAGGTTAAGGACGGCAGCTCAGGTTTTACAAATTATACTTTATTGCAGTACAGGAAGGAATAAGAGGCAACATTTTCTGCAGAAAATCCGACAACAGAAAAATCTGTGTATTTTTTTAACCCGAGGGTTGTTTGAAAACTAGACTAAGAGTCTACTAGACTGGAGAACTTCTTTAAGGTCACATGGCAAAAACATAGACACAAATGCAATACCAAAGCTCTGTATCTCAGCTGTATGAACAATCGGGGGCCCTTTCCAAACCCCAGGGCGTGAAACTTGAACTCCCCAGTCAAATACAGCCGACAGATAAAAGTGAGAGCGCTAGAAGATGGATGAGGTACAAAACAAAAAAATTATCTTCTGGGCAGGATTTCCTCTAACGTAAATGAAATGCAATTTAGAAAGCTGCTGAGGGGGAAATTTTTCACTGAGCAAGGTAGTCTGTCATCCAGGGGCTGACAGTTTGATTTGGAGAAATGTTGTGGCTGCCCTCTGTGGGGCGTGCCGCGAAACTGCACAACTGGAGGCGCCATGAAACTGAAATTAGGAGTTTTGGATTCATGGCAAAATCCTATTTTGATACGGTTGCTCATGCACCTACGTGCGCATTTTTTTTCTGAAACACAGAGTGCGATCGTTTAACTACACGTGACACAAATAAAAGTGAGCAATTATGCAACATTTACCTGTGTTACAAGAACTTCGCTTGAGAATTGTGACGATTCCATGGAAACGCCGGCTCCAGTTACGGGAACATCACCTGCAGAAAGGAAACAACCGAACTGCTTTGTGTCTGCAGATTTAAACTGGGAACAATATTCTGACAAGTTTAAGCAGGAAGAAACAACAGAGTAGGAACATACTGTTGACACGGTCAAAACAACAGACAGCTTTCTCGCACTAAAAATTATTTTCGTAACTTAGATTCAACTTACATTCCTCCGGCGTGCCGAATAAGTCCACAGATGCCTGGCTGGAGTCAACACAATCTGGGCTGGGACATGCAGGGAGTTGGCTCACCGGTTCTGCTGGAACACCCTCACATCTGTCAGGCTCGGCAGAGTCTCCCTGATCCCGATTCCCAGCTGCAGAGTGAGAGGAAGTTCCAAAGATTTCCTGCAATGTCGGCAGTTCATCTTTGGATCCACTGCTGTCGGAGTCGGATGAAGACTCCAGCCTCTGAGCTCTTCTCTTCTTCGTCGGGCGGCTCTTGATGGAGGAGCGCGTGCTGACCACTCTGCTACCATTGCTGTTGGTCACCGTTTCTTGGACAACTTGGGCAGCTGGGGCTTGCAGGTCATCAGGGGTTAAGGAGGACTCTGCAATTAAGGTTTGTTCAGCTGCGATGACTGGGGAACATCTTTCAGCTGGGGCTGATTTCCCATCTGAAGTGCTGCCTCTGGTCTCCATCACCATGCCAGCGTCCGTTGGGGTACCACCAACCTCTGTTATCTGAGAGCTCTTTGAAGTTTCATTTCGGTCTTCGCGCTCAACAACTGTGAAGCAGAGACCCGAATCTACTACTTGAGGGACAACAGAAAGAGGAGAACTTTCTCTGTCACGCTTTGACACTTTATTTGGACTGAGGCCACTGTTTCCAGCAAAACTGTCCTGACCTGAACAGGTGATCTCCAGGGCAGCTGCTTCCAGCGCTTCTTGATCTGGTTTCTCACGAACACCTCTTCTTGTCTGGATCGGTGAGTTTGAAGGAGAAATCAAATCACTGCACGATGGGTTTTCCCTATCTTTAGTGGCCTCAGGTATACTCCCAATCATCTGCTTTGGTGCCGATTCAGCATCAGGACCATAAGAATGATTCTCTTCTGCTTCAGTACTGTCCACAGTTTCTTTGTCTGAATGCCGTTTTTTCTTCACATTTGGTTCTCCAAGATGGAAAGACTTCCTCTTTGTGGCTTTAAAGCTCTTGAGAAGCTGCTCTGTGTCCAGTTCACTGTCATTTTTCTCGTCCTCTTTTTCCCCTCCTGGACCTTTAGCTTTGCTGCATGACGTTTCCTTTTGAATACTGTGTAGGGAATTGCTGGCTTGCTTGCCACTTTCAAAAGTTGGATTTACGCCGGCTGTGTCACATGGACTCGTTGAGTTTGGGACAACAGAAACCCTAAAAGCATCATTAGGTTCAGGCAGAGCTTCAGCGTGAGGCACCTCCACGTCTGCTGGTCTCAAATCGGGTGTTTTCTCACCAATTTCCATGCTTTCAATTCCTCCGATATCTTGCTCATATATGCATCCATTTCCTCTCGCTACCTTTGATCGACTTGCACTTTTAAGTGGTGCTTTACTATCCAGCTTTTCACCTCTAGGAGCTTTAGACTGCTCTTCAAGGCTACTATCTTTTATAGGTGCACTGGTGTTCAAGCCGACTCTCCTGGGGCCCTTCTGGACTCCCTCAGCAAAGAACTGAAGTCTCCTACTTCTTCTAGTACTTCTCATGACAGGAATTTCTTGTTCCCCGCTGCTAGGGTAATTCTCTATTTGCACTTGAACTTGTGATCGTTCTTCAGCTGTTGGACTGGTTTCCTTGTTGTTAACTCCTACCAAAACAAGAGGTTTTGACACTTTGTCAAGTTTTTTTTCTGACCTCGTGTTTTTAGCTTTCCTCCTGTCAGCTCTCTTTTGATCACCACCTTCTGATTTTGCCTGAGCTTGCTCCTGCAAATCAGTATCAACATCTTGGAGTGTGCTCCGGGTCCCTTTCTTTCCCTTCGTTTCTGGTTGCTGTTGCTCAGTGTCAGACACAGAACCGGGTACCTCACGGTCACCTTTAGTTTTCTCACCTTCTGAAAGGTGGTGCAGCTCTTCAGCATTTGCAGCCATATCACACTCCAGCCCAACCTCCGTCTGTTCTGCTTCTTCAAAAATGTCACTACTGATGTCCTTTGTTTCTTCTGTTTTTTGTGGCTCCTCTGGAGTTTGATCATTTCTCACTTTGGAAACACCTCGATGCGTCTGCGTTTCTGCGGCTGTTGATGGTTCAACAAACTCCTTCAGTGGAGGGGAGGCGCCTCTGTTTGATCTCCGTTTGTAGACGGCACCGAAAACCTGCTCTTCTAAGCGCTTAGTTCGTTCTTCTCTCTTAGAATTCACCTCAATATTGTGTAGCTTGATATCTATTGTTGATGTGGATGAGCAGCTGTCTGAGTCGTCTTCATTTTCATGCGGTTTCTCAGGAGGAACTTTCATAAGCCACTCAGCAACTTTCTCTAAACTTTTCTTCTTTTTTTGCTCAAAGATCTTTTCAGCCTCCAAATATTTTCTCTGCTTATTCCTTAAATGTTTAGGTTCAGCCTCATCTTGAATTTGGAACGAATTTCCACTGTTGGAGGCCTTCTCCAACTCGGCAGACCTTCTTCTGCTCCTCCTTCTGTGTGCTGATGCGGCCTGATCTGTAAGATCTGTCGTTTCTGCTTCTGGGTTGGACATTTTCTTATCAGACAGTGGGGCATCACCAAGGCCGCTATCCAGACCTCCGTTTTCTGTAGTTAAAGGACCAGAGTCCTCTAGTCCCATCAGTCTCGCAAATCCACTCTGGGCTACAAAACAGGATGGAGGGAATTACTTTTTTGGCAAGGTCATTCATCTACAGTAGCTACCTCTCCAAAGGACAGGAGTGGCCCCTTCAACAAACTTTTTTCATAAAGTGCTCGATAAACCACAACAAAGAGTCTGAGGAGTTTATTTGGTCTACAAACTCCTCAGTGACTGATCGGATGGGATCCAGCTGCATCCGTGAGAATCAACTTCAATTCACAAACCCACAGAACCCAAAGGATCTAATGCCAACGTCTCCAAACACTCCAGCACACGTCCAGATGTTCTTTGTCCAGACTTAACTGGTCAAAGCTCTTCTAGGAGCAAAAGTAGGGCCCGCTCAATGTTAAGCAGGAGGTGATAATGAGCTGCATTTGTATTATATTATTATTAACTTGGAAAGGAGCATAATATGAACTCTAGGTAAGGTTTTTAATAGCCTTCTAATATCATAGTTTTTTTTTCTCAGCCTCTAAATAGAGTAACAAAGTAAAAGTAATTTAAGAGGTTAATTCTAATATCATTTTACAGTAAATTCAATATTTTTTTTAAAGATTAGAAAGGGTAATTTTCTAGAAAATACTGATACAGTATGTGTGTTACTGTAGGTGTAAAAGCATGCAAATGTCAAATCAGGTCTTAATGGGTTCAAGCAGAACAGAATTCAATCCCGTTAACATTTCATGACTGCACTTTATCATAAAATAGAACAAACACATCAATGCTTTACATTTTACTTCTGATCTGCAGATGCTCTGAGCAGCTGGCTGGGCTTTCTTCTAAAACAATAATACTACCGAGCCTATGTAGCTTACGAATAGAAAATGTGTTTAAAATAGAAGATAAACTGGCAGGATTAGGATGTACATCAGCGCAATGGCTCAGGTCTTCACCTGCAATAGTCGAAGAGTGGGACCTCGGAGGATCGTCTTGGTTTATATCTTCCACATTTCCTGGGTCTTTGCCAGATGTATCTCCAGATGTATCGCAAGGATGTTCAATAGTTTCACCATCTGTGTCACTGCAGAGAAGGAGTTTAGTGATCCAGTAAATGGACATTACTGTTAAAAATGAGACACAAAGGATTTTACCTAAAGGCCCCGCTTTGCTGGGACAGTCCAGTGAAGTCTGAAAATGTAAAATTGTTTTGTTGTAAGAGGCTTTAATTCAAGAAAAAACCATGAGGTGGTTGCAAAAGTCTGTGATCTTACAGTTTGTGCCGGTGTCATGCTCATATGCCCGTATCATATCCTGCAATCCTGCAACAAGTCGCTGAAACCCAGAGCTCTCCTGCAAACTCCTGCACATAAAGACACGCATTCAACTATAATCTTGCTAGGATAGATAAAAATGCAGCTTTAATGACTAATCAGTACTAAAATACCAGTGTATTGACTCCAACCAACCTTTTGGTTATCTTGGTTTTACACACTGGACAGTCGGCCCTGCTCTGTTTACTGTTGTCCAAAAGCTTCATTATACAAAATCTGACAAAACAGAAAATAAGAATGTTATTCATAGATGACATTTGGGTAAATTTTAAAAACAAAATATTGTCAAACATCTCATGAAGATGATACATCAAGATACTTACTTGCAAAACTGGTGGTCGCACTTAGTAGAAACTGGTGCTGTCATTAAATCCAAGCTAAAGAGAAAGGGACATTTATTAGATGATGGCAGATTTTAAATTGAACTTTGTTATTCCGACTTATATTCACCATATGGGACACTGCAGGGACTCCCACAGCACAGCAATGCCCTTTTTGACATCTGTGGCTTTTGGAGGTTTCATTTGGATTTGCGAGCCTTCCCAGGACAACATTTAGAATAAGGGAATATAATGACAGAGACAGTGTACAAACAAAGCATATATCAATCAAATGTTTGCAACCCATAGTCTTTTTGTATGAGATGTTACTGTGGTTTTACTTTATTTCTGGAAATAGGTTTAGCTCTGAGCAACATATAAGTGACATCTCCCCATGATTTGACTGATATTGTGCCGCTTTCCTCTATCAAAAACTACACTCTCACACAGTATTTAGCACTTCACGCAGTCAAAACAAATACATTAGACATGACTAATACATTCATGGAAAAGCAGCATTTTGACTTTTTGCATTTGTTTGATGTAGAGAAACCTAAACCCATATCAATCTGCCTACAAATGAAAATCTTCAAAATAAATAACCGGATTGATTAGTTTGAAATTATTCTGAAGATGGAAAGAAATGTTATGGATTATCCAGAGCTGCTTGTTACCTTAAAAAAACAGTCATTATGGTAAAATCTAACCAACCAAAGCTCCAAAAGCTTACAATTACATATTATTTATTATCATATGTAATTGTAAGCTTTGAAATATTCACAAACGTTTCCTATTTGTGAAGCAGGCACCGTGATTTATTTTGTCTTTTACATGAAAGATAAATTACTAGAAAGCAGTCGTTACTTAGTTTTCTGTTGCTCAATACATTAATTGGTTAACTTCTGCTCTGCTTCTTTAAACTGGTGGGAAATTTCCTTAGTAGTTCAGTATCGTTTTGCAAAATTTCTCATCATATTTTTTGCTGTTAAAAAATTTGACTTTATCATTTACGTCATAATGAGTCGTAAAAATAGTTTTCGCTGAGTATTAAAACATCTTAATTTTACAAACAGCGAACATGTGAAACGGGATTTATAAAAAAAAGACTGTCGGATTAAAAAAAACTGCCATTGCTTGTTAAATATATAAAAGTATTAAATTTAAAGCTAACCGGGACTGCTACCCGCTGCTACGGTCGGGACAGTTACACAAGGTAGCGTTTTCCTCTTCTAACAGCACCGAGACAGGGCACAAAAGCCCGTCATTACACACATATTTAACTAATATCAGTAGATCTAGCGGGCCGACAACTGTAAAACAAACCTACCGGCGAACTGATGGCAAATTTTCCTTCTTTTCCTGCACGTCTCAGACATCAACATTGACTGTACCGCTTCAGTTTTCCCGCAACTCCATTTCTTCTGCTTTACTTTACCCGCGTTATGCGTCTGCTGTCACGCCGCCCCCTGCTGGTCGGAGGAGTAATCCCGCTCCCATTAGGAGTCACTACAGCTCCTAAATTTTATTTTGGGGGTCTACTAGAAATGTTTGACCTAGAATAGATATAATATAAACAAGGACAAGAATAATCTCTAGTTTGGTTTAGAAAGAACTAAGTTAAGTCTCAAAAAGGCTAATCAAGTTAGAACACCATGAGACAAGAAGGCATCAGGGCAACTTTGGTTAAGGAGCAGGCAAGAAGCCTCTCAGCAAGAAGATTCCTGGTTCCTGTATGGAGTTTGTATGGAGCTCTACTTGTGCTTGAGTGGGTTTCCTCCTGGTTTTCCAGCTTCCTTACACAATACAAAAACATGTACTGGTTATATTTGTCCACAGGAGTGATTGTGTCTGGTTGTCTGTCAATATATGGCCTTGTTATGGACCTGACCTGTCGGCTGTACCACTGGAACAGGCTCCACCAGACCCCTGTGACCTTGCATTGAAATAAGCGGGCATTGATAATGAATGGATGGATGGATGGACGGATGGACAGACAGATGGATGGATGGACAGATGGTTCAACAACAGTTTCAAGAGCCAAAGTCCAGCCTTTTCCCTTTTGGGAACCCATCAACTGCATATCCTCTTTCATCAGATCCAGAATTTCCTCTTAGGTCATTCTCTTTTTGGAATGCTTGTCAATATCATGCGATTCAGTGTTCTCCATTGTTTAAATTGACAGCTTGTGCAGTCAAGAAACAGTGTTTAAAAAGTACTAATAAATCAATAAATGCAAGCAAATATAAGTATGACAAAATTGAATGGATTCTGGATAGGATTCAGGTTTGTACAAAATTCTAATATTATTTTCTATACATTTTTTTGTACAGATATCTGATACCAATATCTAAAAGTATACTGTCTGATTTATGTGGTTTTATTCAGTTAAAAAAATCACTCAATCAAGGGAAATTATTTAATAACATGTAGCTATATTAAAAGAGATGAAGAAATTCCCAACATCTTTAATACAATACGTTTTAATGCAATGTGAATTACTTGGATATTAATAAAAAATAAAAAATAAAAACTCGCCAAATGTGTCCTACATGTGCGTTGAATCGTCAATGGCGTGAATGGAACGGCAGGAGGCAGCACCCCACTGCTGCAGCGTCAAGTCTGCTCACTTCCCCTGTAGTAGAGGAAGACATCACAACAACAGTCTTTGACAACACGCAGGAAGTGGCTGAAGAAAAAAGCGTCTCGTTTACATCGTGATTGCATTTTACTGTTTATAAATGAGTAGTATGGTGCAATAGAGTTTTTTGTTTTTTTTACAAGAAGCAGTAAGTTTGTGTCAACCTTTTACACACGCGTCGTCTGCTCATAACCAGATAACTGTAACGCTAGTCATACTTAGCCAGTGGTTAAAAATAGACAACCATTAAGCTGTAATACAGAGGTCACTTTTAAGTTCAAACAACCGTAAAACTTCACCTTGTATTTTCCTTGTGTTTCGGTAAGTAGTGATGGAGGGCTCCAAGTCGTCGAGCACGACTACGCAGGTCAGCTTCGTGTGTCAGCGATGCTGCCAG
Organism: Xenentodon cancila; assembly: GCA_014839995.1. NCBI lineage: Eukaryota > Metazoa > Chordata > Actinopteri > Beloniformes > Belonidae > Xenentodon > Xenentodon cancila. Next base: position 13,179,871 of record CM026218.1, read on the forward strand.
CCGCTCAAGCTGGACACGTCCTTCAACGTCCTCGACAGACTCACCATCCACGAGCTCACTGGTACGAACACACTTTCTGCGGCTCGTCGTGGTGATTTGAAATGCAGGTGGCGTGTTTGTGTAGATTGGCGTGACCGTGTGCGTGACCTGTGTCCTCCGCAGCCCCGCTGGTGACGGTGACCCCCAGCAAACGGGCTGACGGCAGCAGCGAGGGGGAAACGGCTCCCGAGGTGGGTCCCGCTCGTCACAGCTGCTCATTCGTGACAAAACGAAGGGCCACTCTGGGTCTTGAGAGTTTCCTTGTCATCCCAGGTTGTTCAGTTGACCACGGGGGACATTTAATGTGAACCACTGCAGTTTATGGGGGGGGGGGGGGGGGGTATCATGTGGATCCAACCGATTTGCTTTGTTGCCTTTCTGCATGACATCCATCCATCCATCCATCCATCCATCCATCCATCCATCCATCCATCCATCCAATGTCTATACTCAGTTTATCCTTTGCAGGCCTGCCAGAGCCTATCCCAGCTCATTACAGGGAAGAGGCAAGGGTTTCCACGTGACAACTTCAGCAAATTATGTCCATAGATTTATTATTACGCGTTAAAGGAGACAGAGGCTCTTCTGATCTGGGTTTGTGATGTTACAGTTCCCAGCAAATATATAGACGTACTTTCAAACTTGGGGAACTGGAGCATGTTTGTCTTATGTCTGAGATTTTAATGTAGCACTCAAATATAACCTTTTACATATGCACTTACCTAAATACTGTAGGGAATTACCAATATGCCTGTTATATTTTAGGGGGGAAAAAAACAACTTTAAAACTGATTGTCCTGCACTTTATTTATTTATTTATTTTTTTTAAGTATTGGGTTTCAGAATTGCCTTTTTCTTCTAGGAGGCCTTTGTAGAAAACAAGCAAGATGGAGTGTCAAGAAAATACATCCCTCCTGCACGGTGAGCAACCAAGACTATTCACTTTTGAAACCTTACTGAGTTAGAGTGAAGCACATTGCAGTAAAACCAGCAAACAAGTGAAAAGAACAAATGAGGTGTGGAAGCACTCGCAGTTGCAGCATATCCTGCAACATTCACTCAGCTGTTGAAATCCTCTTTACAGGATGATGTCAACAGAAAGTGCCAACAGTTTTACGCTGATTGGCGACGCATCTGACGGTGGCACCATGGAAAATCTTAGTCGAAAACTGAAGGTAATGTTTACTCTCATGTAGCAGATAACTGTAATTTCAGTTATCTCAAAACTAAAACAAGTAAATGTAAGGTTTTTGACATTTTTAATGCTTGTAGGCTCATCCAGCAGGGTGTTACCCATGTAAAAAAAAAATCAGTGACACTTTTCCCTCTCACCCTGTCTCACTCAGGTTACAAGTGACCTGTTTGACATCATGTCAGGCCAGACAGATGTGGATCATCCGCTATGTGAGGAATGCACCGACACTCTGCTGGACCACCTCGACACGCAGCTCAACATAACAGAGAACGAGTGCCAGAATTACAAGTAAGGAAGTGCACAATAAAGTTTAATCTCTTTGGATGCAGTTTTCACTCCCTGGTTTTTGAAAGACAAAACATCCTGATTGTTACGTATATTCAGGCAGTGTTTGGAGCTGCTGTCAAACCTCCAGGTAGAGGAAGAAGAGACCCTGCTGGCAGAGTTGCAGCAGCTGAAAGAGGAGGAGGAGGCCCTGGTCCAGGAGCTGGAGGCTGTGGAGGAGCAGAGAGCTGCTGTGGCACAGGACCTCACCCAGAGCAGGTTCCAGTCTCAGCAGCTGGACACAGAAGAGCTTCAGTGAGTAGATAAGCAGGGATGTAGAGATGTGGCATGTTATAAATGATACAGCACCCAACAGCTCCATCTGCCCCACTGCTCTTTGCTCTAAGGTACCAAAAGGAGTACAGCGAGTTTAAACGGCAGCAGCTGGAGCTAGATGATGAGCTGAAGAGCGTTGACAACCAGATGCGTTACTGCCAGATTCAACTAGATCGCCTGAAGAAGACCAACGTTTTCAATGCAACTTTCCACATCTGGTACACACATATTTGTTTATTTTCTGTCCACAAATCGGTTGTGACTCAGCAGAGGTTTCATTTGGATCCAGGCATAAAGGTAAACCAAAGCCTGTTAGCAGAAGATGTGAATCATTTGTACATATTCTAGGCACAGCGGCCAGTTTGGTACCATCAACAACTTCCGCCTGGGTAGACTTCCCAGCGTCCCTGTGGAGTGGAACGAGATCAACGCAGCCTGGGGGCAGACGGTGCTGCTGCTGCACGCTCTGGCCAACAAAATGGGGCTGCGTTTTCAGAGGTGTCCTTTATTAGTTTTTTTTAAATTTATATATATATATATATAATATAAAATATGGATTTGTCAGCTGAATTTAAATAAATGTTAGAAAAAGCTCACTTAACTTTGTAACAGTAACTTCCGTTTGAATGCTTGTCCGTTTGAACGCCTCTCCTGTCTCTCCAGATACCGTCTTGTCCCGTATGGAAATCACTCATACTTGGAGTCACTGTCAGACAAGTCAAAGGTAATGCATAAAAAAAACAAAAAAAAACAACAAACTCCCATCAGTGTTTCAGCACTTGTCCAGGTTCACGTTCTGCATGTCTGTATCCAGGAACTTCCACTGTACTGCTCAGGTGGCCTGAGGTTCTTCTGGGACAACAAGTTCGATCACGCCATGGTGGCCTTCTTGGATTGTGTCCAACAGTTCAAAGAAGAGGTGGAAAAAGGAGACACAGGCTTTTGCCTCCCGTACAGGTGAGATACATGCAGACTGGGCTCGTTTTCTAACGCACGTTTGCATTCATTAAGAAGGAAGCTGTAAATTCAGAGGGATGAATTATAAACCTCTAACGTAAATTTGACCAAAAAAAGACTAAAAGAATTCACATCTTCTCATGTACAGTTGAGGCTAATGTGATCTTTGAGAACACTTTAAATGATTAAATAAACATAACAAAAAAAAAAAGGCTTTAAAAATAACATCTACAGATATAAATACTTTAAAAAGCCATTAGAGTGCAGAGTGTAATGAGCATTTTAACCCGTTTTCATCATATACCGGATGTGAGGTCTGTAATTGATGTCTTTTCCCTCCATGTCTCAGGATGGATGTGGAGAAGGGGAAGATTGAGGATACAGGTGGCAGCGGAGGCTCGTACTCCATCAAAACACAGTTCAACTCTGAGGAGCAGTGGACCAAGGCGCTCAAGTTTATGCTGACCAATCTGAAGTGGGGACTGGCCTGGGTCACCTCACAGTTCTACAACAGATGATTCGGTCGGACTTCATATATTGAATTCACGCTGTTATAAACGCTTAAAAAAAGAGTTACGTGTGATTATGAGTTATCAGGACTTGCCTGCACCATGTTCTCAAGTCTGGACCGAAAGATGTCATGATTGTGTTGTGGGTCCTAGTTTTTTATCTGGTCTTTTGTTGTTGCACAGTGGCGATTCTAACTTATTGGCTCTCTTGACTTATTTACGCAGTTGTAGATGTTCCCCTCAGCAAGCAATGTTATACTTTTTGTTATAATCAGCATCGTCATTACATAAACAGACTTCTACTGAACATGCATTAAAACAGTTGCACACTTACTCAGAAAAATGTTGTTACTGAAACTTACAAAATACAATGTTTTAAGTTATTTCTTCAGCCTTCCTGGGAAACGTCAGGGTACTGGAAGGGAGAACTCAGTCGATAGTGGAGCCTCGGATTCAGGAGGAACAGTGTGGTTTTCGTTGTGGTTGTGGAACACTGGACCAGCTCTATTTGCTCCACGGAGTGCTGGAGGGTTCATGGGAGTATGCCCACCTAGTCACTATGTGCTTTGTGGATCTGGAGAAGGAGTTCGACCGTGTCCCTCATGGTATCCTGTGGGGGGTGCTCTGTGATTATGGGGTCCCTGGGCCCATCGGCTAAGGGCTGTTCGGTCTCTGTACAACCGGAGCAGGAGCTTGGTTCCCAGACCTGTTCCCAGTGCATGTTGGACTCCGGCAGGGTTGCCTTTTGTCACCAGTTCTGGTTATAATTTTTATGGACAGGATTTCTAGGCGTAGCCAGGGGCCGGAAGGGGTCCAAGCTGGGAACCACTGGATTTCATCTCTAGTTTTTGCAGATGATGTTGTCCTGTTGGCTCCATCGGGCCAGGACCTTCAGCATGTGCTGGGGCGGTTTGCAACAGAGTGTGAAGCGGCTGGGATGAGAATCAGCACCTCCAAATCTGAGGCCATTGTTCTCGACTGGAAAAGGGTGGCGTGCCCTCTCTGGGTAGGTGGAGAAGTCCTGCCTCAAGTGGAGGTGTTTATGGGTCTTGTTCACGAGTGAGGGAAAGATGGAGCGTGAGATTTGATGGTCAAGCTACACTCCCACCCTCACCAATGGTCATGAACTTTGGGTAATGGACGAAAGGACAAGATCGCAAATGAAAGTGGCCTAAATAAGTTTCCCCCGCAGGGTGGCTGGGCGCTCACTTACAGAGAGGGTGAGAAGCTCAGTCACTCGGGAGGAGTCGCTGCTCCTTCACATCGAGAGGAGTCAGCTGAGGTGGTTTGGGCATTTGTATCGGATGCCCCCTGGATGCCTCTTTAGAGAGGTTTTCCAGGCAAGTCATACCAGGAAGAGACCCCGGGAAGGCACAGAACATCTCCACTCCAGGAGGAGCTGGAGAGACTGTCTCTCAGCTGGCCTAGGAATGTCATGGAATCCCCTTGGAAGAGCTAGAGGAAGTGTCTGGAGTGAGGGAGGTTTGGGCATCTGCTTAGAGTGCTGCCTCTCTCGACCCAGTTCCGGATAAGCGGATGAAGATGGATGGAAGTTGGAAGAGAATTTAACTGGAGTATTTCACATATTAAAACTCAACACTGCCAACTGCATCACATCAATACATGGTTTAAATATAAAATGTTTATCGATAGGATTGAGATATTAAAATGTTTGTGCTCTCAAAAGACATGTTTTTTAGTGTTTATCATTTATAAATACCAAAAGAAGCAAGACAAATGAATTAACCAAATGCTTTTTATTGGTTCCATTAATTATTTCAATTGAATCTTGCAACACTCACACAGTCAACTCCCCTTTAAGGTTAACATCAACATTAGAGGGGATACATCTCATGGAAAAATATGCAATTAATTAAAATAAACTGACTTCCAGTTATCAAGTAAAATTATTGAAAATAGCTTTAATCCAGTCATTCTCTCTAGAATCAGTTCCCTCTTACATCAGGTGCCATATCATCAAGGCAGGCCCTAAACCTCAGTCATCAATTAATGCTCATTTTTATGAAGGCAAGAGCGTTTCATAAAAAAACCTCAAGGATTAAACTCTTCAAGACAGTCTGATAGAATATGGGTTTCATACAGTATAGTTTGAAATTTCTTTTAACACTGGACATGTGACTTTCCACATGTCATATTTCTGAGCCTTACAGCTGTGCAATTGATCCCCCAGATATTTTTCTCCAGACCAAAAGGGAAAAAAAAATAAAATAAAATCTCCTGAAATTACCCAAAGTTTGTTAGTGCATGCAAAGGGGCAAATCTTTGGGTTCTACCAGGCCAACTACTGGAGGCTGGACCTTCACTTTGACCACTTAAACAGTAGTGGCAGGCATATTTACTACGTCATCAAGTCATCCACCAGTCTGGTTCCATTTAAACTTTGAACGTCTTCTCAGTCCCATCACAGTCACCAGTGGAGAAGCTTAATTTAACTGTGCAATTTTTCCACGTGGCTTTGTCCTCCGTGGGGTTTTACTGTTGTCACTTCCAGCTAACTTGAATTGGAGGCACTGCTGCTGTAGCAGCTGGAGGTGGAAGGACTAGGAGGCACCAGAGCTGTGCTGCTACCCAGGGCTTTACGAATGTGGGGCATCAGGAAGGGGTCACTGGCCAGCTGCAGCACATCGATGCGGTCCTCCTTGTGGTAAGCCAAGCAACGTCGAATGAAGGCCTAGAAGGGACACAAGGGACAAAATGATTAGCTACTCGTAGAAACGTTTCAATGTAAAACATTGATGGGGAACATTTGAACATCTTAAAAAAAAAAAAAAAGGTAAGGAACCTTTGCTTCTGTCGTGACCACAGGTTTCGGAGGGAATTGCACCTCAGTAGCTTTTAGGATGGTGTTTTCTTGGAGGATTTCCTGCTGTGATTGGTTATGGCCAAACGGCTTGTAAAAGACAACAGGGGATCAATCAGCAGACCGTCTTATTCAAAAGGAAATTATAATCTTCCCAAACTGGATTATGTGATGCAGGTTAAAAGTTACCTTGCGGCCATATAAGGTCTGGTAGAAAATGACTCCTACTGACCAAACGTCCACCTTGTTAGATATTTTAGGTGGGATCTTCCCCACTACAAAGCACTCAGGTGGTAGATACCTGTGAGATACAAAAATCATGATGGGAAAACAGCTACTTATTGCTTGAAAACTAAAAGCACTGACGCGCGTTTGCGTACCAGTAAGTCCCTGCTCCCTGTGAAGTCAGCTCCATGCCATCTGCAGAGTTGTAGCTGTCATCGTCCATTATCTTGGACAGGCCAAAATCAGTGATCTTTATCTCACCGCAGGCTGTGCCGTTAACCAACAGGATATTTCCTAAGATAAGAAAACGTGAAACAAATTGAGCCATCTGTTTGTATCACCTCAATGACAGAAGTCTGAAAAAGTGAGCCATCAAAACGTCATGAGATTACCAGGCTTCAGGTCGTAGTGGATGATGGGTGGTCGAATTTGATTGAGGTACTTCAGGGCGTTGACGAGCTGCATGACAATGGAGCGGCCCTCTTTCTCTGTCAGGGACTTATTCTGCTTCAAGTAAGAATCCAGGTCATTGCCTTCACAATACTCCAGTACTGTGCAGAACCTGCAAAAAAATAAAAAGTATATTTTAACAGAATGGAGTTTATATGTTTTCCACCATATTATGTTTATAAAAAATAAAGCAAGCATAAAATGATTGTCTGCCATGTGAGCGTGCATAGTTGCTACTTAGAAACACAAATAACACATATGATCTAAGGATATGTTTCTTCTGAACGCAAGCATTTAATGGGCGCAAACCTCATGATTGCATTTTTATAGGGAGTCTTAAGCTTCATGAAGAGTGAGGCACTTACGAGTCTGTGTCAATCGAGAAATAGTCATATAGTTTGACTATCCTAGGATGGTCAAGTTCTTTGTGGATCCTGTACTCTCTACAGGCGTGTCTGAAAAGATTAAAGAATACATACTTCAGAATTACCCATTTAGTAATTTTTAAAACATCCAAACATAGCTGTGAAAAGCCTCAATGCAATATTAGATCATAGTATGCTTTTTGATTTAGTGAGGAAATCATTTCAGACTTACTTGTGGTAGTTTTCTTTTTTCTCCTCCCTCCAGTTCTTGTTGAGCTGATGGATTTTAATGGCTACATACCTCTGTTCTGTTAAATCAAAAGCCTGCAAAGGTCACATGATACATTAACAAATCTATTGTCAAAAAAAGTTTGTCACCAAGAGAAACTTTCAACGACAACCATTTACTGAATGCAGGAAAGCCTCACTCCAACAGCGCCATGACAACATGACCAATCCCTAATAAGTGTTAAAAAACGTGTAAAAACACGAATATTACAAAATTAAAAGGAAAAAAAAAGGGCACTGTATTATAAATGATACGTGCTTACTTTGAAAACTTCACTGAAACCACCTCGTCCAAGTAAACGTAATAGCAGATATCGGTCATTCAGTGTGGGATGGTCTTTAAATCTGCAGAGGAAAAGTTATTCCAATATGACTTTTTTAAGCTTTTGTTGAAGAAAATAATAGAAGTTACCTCAGATAGGTTCATCTGTGAGGATACATACTTTGAGTTGTCCTCGTTGTGGATTCTCTTGAGCTCCCGGATGTGCAGGTTTCTCACCCGCTCCAAATGTTCCAGCTCTGTCTGGATCTCTGCTTCTTCCTGCAATAATCACAATTTGACACTCATTTTATTCCCATGTAGACTGTAACCCCCTCCCCAAAAAATTACATATATACATACAGTGCAAATATACATAAACAAAAACAAACAGCGTAATCTGCGTAAAGAAGTTCAACTGATGAGCTTTTACCTTTTTTAGACGTCCAATTCGAAGTTTGAAAATCTCTTCTTGTGCACGGTATTCTGGCAGGGACAACCTGTGTGAGATAATGAAGCAAAAGGTCAGCTGTTGGGGAAAAAGAAAAAAAGAACTGGGGTTTATATTTATTTCAGTTGACATGAGAAGAACAAATGCTTCATATATATGCTACACCAAGCCTCTAATTTGGGTTTTTACACATACAATTGGAAAAAAAGATGGCTCAGAGTGTGTTAAGTGATATTAAGAAAACAAACACATCAAAGGCATTAGTTCCCTTCCTGTTGTCTAAATGTAAACTCTTCACAGCATAAAGATATGGAATAATAAAATGAACACATCTGTCAGCTAGAAAGACATACATATCAACACACAAGTCAAATAAAAGTAATCAGGCTGCAGACATGACATGCTTCTAGATTGTTTGCAGTATTGGAGCGGTTACTTCGGCGCTTACATCTCATTCTCGTGGCCGTTGCTTCTGCTCCTTCGTTTGGCCTGTTCCATGCTCTGTGGTGGTGTCTGGCCCATGGGAGGTTTCCTCTTTCCCAAAAGCTTTCTCTGCTTTTCCACGTCCTCCCGCTGCAAGTTGATTCGCTCTTGCTGCCTAATGCACAAAACAAAACAAAAAAAACGGCATCACAAACTTTTGTCTCCGGATTGAGAAAAAAAAAAAAAAAACAAACACATTTTAGTCCTTCTCTACATGCTGACTTAATGAGGTTCTGGAAGGCATATCCATCTGTCCACTGCTCCGTGAAGGAGGCTCCATGGCGTACGGTGGTAAAGTGACCTAAACGTAGCCGGTCCTGCATGCTCTTGTCCCTGCAAGCCATCTTCTCCTGCTTTGACTGCAGAAGAGACGCCAAGCCAAAAGTCAAGCCCCACCATGCACCACCATTTGAAATATGACAAATGTTTTAGTTTTAAACATTCTATGACGCCAACATCCCATGCCCAAATGTAACACTGTGAAAATCATAGTCCAACCAACCTTCTCAATAAGCAGCTTCTTGCTCATGGTCACACACTTGTTGAGTCGCTCCTTGTAGCGCTCCAGCATCTTCTGCTGCTCATCTACCTGCCGCCTCAAGTCACAGTTAGCCTGTGAAAACACAACAGCGATTTGTTCGTAAAACTCCATGTTGCAACAACGATCAGGCTGACTGGCATGTACTCAAGTATTAACATCGTATGGAAAATTCTGCAGTAAGTATTAGATGATCTTACCCTCAGCAGGTCATCTATCCTTCCTTCTTTCTTTTCCAGGTCAGAGTTCTTGACCTTCTCCAGCGCTCTCAGTTTTAGCAGCGTCAGGTCGGACTGCAAAGACCAGAAAAAGCCAATAACTTAACATAATGAAGGAATCATAAAGGAACTTGATGAAGCTTTGTTTCAAGTTAGACAGTTACCTGAATGGCTTTGTGTGAGCGGGACTGTGTGGGGGCTGTCTTAAATGAGCTGCAAGATGAGGAGTCTGTGTGAGCTGAGCCCAATGACGAAGGGCTGCCGTGGTGAAACTGCAATCCAAAGAGACCAAACACAACGAGTAAAAAGGAATTAAATGCAAAAAATTCAGATTTGGCAGAAAATTCAGAGTGGATAAAAGTTTCTAAATTACTCATTCGTAAAAAATTAAAGAACGAAAATCACCAACATTCACATCATTAATCCGCAAGACACAAAAACCTACAGTTTACTGAACAGAAGCTCCACACAACTGGTAATGTTTTTCAGTTGGGTTGTCAGACAAAAGCAGAATTACGCAATTAACCGTAGAGTATGAAAAAGTTGAACCTGCTTCAAATTTGTCACTATAAAATAACTTATAGCAAACTGCTGTATTGGCTAGTTAATGCTGCAGATGCGCTTGCACATTCATGCACGGTTGCTTTGCAACAACAACTGCTGTTAGACTGCAAGTCACAAGTCATAAGAATTTGCCATTGCTGTCAATCCTTTTGAGTCTTCTAGTATAAGCTGCTGTTGCAGAATTTCATCCGCACCTTAAGAATTACACTATATGAACCTACTACCCAGCAACAACTAATAAAACTAAAACATAGTATGTTTGTGATAGACCAGAAAGCGGACTCCGAACAACATCAATTTTAACCAATCAAATCACATACAGTGCATAATCCTTTCATGCAAAGGGACACTAGAAGTCACTTATCACGTGTGCAATTTAGAGCCCTTCTATAACAAAGTATTTGCATGCTGGTTAGCAGTTAGCTGTGATAAGGAAAGATGTTATCTTAAGCTATAATGAGTGAAACCGGCAGATGAAAGCACCCCAGTTAAGGTTATTTCTGTAATTAAATCCACATTATTCGTCATCAGCATTCACTCCAACTACACACATTATTTTTACAGAGTAAACATCCTGTCCCCCTCCATCATTTACTGCCTTAAATGCAAACTGACTGCACACTCTATAGTGAAGGAGCAGCAACCAGTTACATTTATCCACTTAATCCAATACTAATTCCAGAAGACATTACATCAAAGCTCACATAACCATCAGGAAATGTTGACACAGTGTAGAGAGAACAACTGGTGAAAAAACCACAACAATGCTGATGAGATGATGAAGACAAACGCCACTGCTCACCAGAGGGTAAGACAGAAAAGGGATTCCTTGGGCTGGACTGGGGGCAGATGTGCTGCTACCAGCAAACTGACCATGCAGGGATTGATAAGAATGTTGCCACAAAACAGAGAGAAAGAGGATAGAGGGGTTATTCAGAAAAAAGGTGAGTGAAAGAGCTTCTTTGCACGGTCATGAGGGTGAGATAGTAAAGGTTGAGGGCGATTTAGAACAAGTACACAAACAACTGGCAACAGAGGATAAAGAAGATTATTTCCATTAAATTCTACTCACCTCAAAATAATCTCTTATTTTGTGCCCTCTCCCCTTTCCTACACAAAAAAACAGACCATGTACAAAATAGAAAATTAAAAATGTGATTCTGTGTGATGTTACTTGATGCATTAAAAGTGCTGCCTGGAAAGACAGAAAAGATTGAGGCTGAGATGTATTCCACATTGTGTTTTCAGGAACAGCCATTTTTTCCCCAAAAGTGAAGCCAAATATTTACAGCAGGCGGCAACGCAACAATGTGGCTTATGTTAACACTTAAAAGGCCACATTTTCCAATTTTGATTTGTTTCCGAATGGTAAAGATAATTTTATTTAACTTTGTACATGTTTGAGTACTTTCTGTGCCAAGTGCCTTGAGATGGCCTTCTTGTGATTTGGCACAAAGATTTGACTGAAACTAAATGGGAGTGATTACAGCTGTAATTAGTGACATCCCACCATTGTGAACTGTCATTTTCATCGGTTGTTGCTTTTGCCATACTGCTGTAATGGCGAGGTCTGCATAGCTGCAAATAAATCCATCTCTCCCACCCAACGCTCAGAAGATGCATAGGAAAGACTGCATGAATTTTTAAAGGTACACTCTATTACGTCGCATGGCCAAGAATCAGATAGATACACACTGTACTAATAAAATTTGGCCACATATGTCAATTACTGATTTAAAGTGTTTCAAAACACCTGGTCCCATAGATGTACACAATCAAGCACAAAGCCTTGCAGTGTCCATTTTCAATCATCTGTAACACAAAATGGACCATTCTGATGAGTGACTTTAAGCAGGTTACTGTGATAGGATATCTCCTTTGCAAGGAGACGGTTCATGAAATTTCAGCCTTGCTGCGTATTTCACCACCAACTGTAAGTGATGTCATTAGAAAGTGAAAGCATTTTGGAACAACAGTATCTCAGCCATGAAGATACTGACCATGTAAAATTATAGAACACGGTCAAAGACCACTAAGGTGCATGTTGTGTAAAAGAAAGGAATGCATCAACAGAGCAATATTCATAAAACATATTCAGAAAAAATATTGTATAAAGGACACAAGAACATTTGGCTAAGTAATGTGAATGTAGGCTTAAACCTGATTCAGCTACACCTTTATGGTACAAGAGCCTTTACTCCTGGTAGATGAAGGGGTGCTCTGGACTTGCCTTGGCTGTTGCTGTCAAAAAGGTCTCCTTTTCTTTTCCTGCTTCTCTCATTGATCTTCTTCTCTGGTGTCTGACAAAAACAGGAAATTAGCTTAGATTTCTTTTTTTTTTTTTATACATTCATTCAATGAACAATAATGGAATGCCGAAAGGTCTTTCAGTGAAGTATGAGTATAAATGTGCATTTCTGCACTGGCCTAGCTGAAATAGGTTCATAAAGAAAATAGAAATGGCAATAATTTAAAACTCAGCTATTACAGTTTCTGAAAAAAAAAAAAAATCTAATTTTTTTAGTTTTCTGAGCAAACAGGATATGGAGGACAGCTTCTGACTGATTTGTTTAGAAACAGGGATATTGGAGGAATTGGAAGTGAGAACACTTGTGGAAAAATACACAACATAGGGGGAACTCAAACCTACCCACGCATCACCGATGACTACTAATTCAAATCAGAAATGCCATTGAAAGTTGGGAAGTGCACACATGGTCAAAGGAGCTGAGAATGAGTATACAGGCACTTCTCATTTTCTGTCTGGACTGAATTTTTCCCCACCTACATACCTCCAGTTCCTTGTCACTGAGTGATCCTGCACTGCACAGAGACTGGCTTGATGATTCGCTGTTGGTTGAACTCTAAATAGAGAGGAGACACAAATAGTGTGATTGACTGGTCAAGTGCCATGCTCGTAAGCAGAGCAAAAAAAAAAAAAAAAAAACTGCAACAATCTCTATATGTAAACCCATATCCTTTTTTTTAATGCAACAATAAACTCATAAACCCATGGGGGCCTCTTCCTAAGTTTCAAAATAAACTCAATAATCCATGCTCAGATATTACTAATCAACCTAAAGAGCTGTCTAATTTAACAATACATTTACAGTTGTGATATTTTAAGATTTTCAGCCCTTGTGCACTAATTTGTACATCTTGTTTTGTTCCTTGTATTTTTTTTTTTTTTTTTTAATAAAAGGATTCCAGCACAATTGCATAACATCTATAACCCTTGAAGGTCTGTCATCATGCTAAAAAGATAAGTGAGGGGTGCTAAAAATGTGTACAGACCACGTTTAGTGATCAGAATAAATTGGGGCCATACATGACCGGCTGATGAGACTAAGAAGAAACAGCCAGCTTACTAAAGAACAAGGCTAATGCTTTCAAGGCCTGCTTGCTTTCTTTTACTCAAGGTCACACAAACATTCAAGAAATTATCTCAGCTTTTCTATCAAAGCATATACTATAAATGCTCTTTGCAATGTCTTGAATGGCAATGTAATACACTCTTAACTGTAGTCCACATACTCAGAGCCTGATATAATTTGTGCTTTTATTAACACAGCCCATGGGTCTAACTATTTATTTTAGGGCACATTATATAGGTCAGATCATAAATAACAGCGATTGCTTTTTCAGAGGTTGCCATTTGCTCAAATGCAACTCCACACATAATGGTAAAACATGAAGGCAATTTCTCAGCTTCAGCTGTGGTGCCATTTCAGCCTCACTGTCCAGCAAAAGAACTGCTGGCCACCTTCAATGTCAGTTAAACAGAGCTAGTTTTGTTTTACCTTTGGCACAGGAGAACGGGTCATTGCTCCAAATTAAACTTGTGTACACAGAACAGAAGTGTACACAGAGAGGGCTTTTCTAAACTCTACGACCAACTTAAAAAGAGAATTAAGTGATGCATACCAACAGAAAAACTGGAATTTAGACACGATACCAATCCAATTTCATTCAGAAAAAAAGGAAACTTTGTAGTTTTCAAAACTGCATATATTTATAGTAATATCTTATTATGTTTAATGTCAATAATATTTATTTAAAGCAATAATTATATTTACACTATGTAACTTTTCCTCTTCACTCCTTTGCTGCAGAACATCTTGCAGTCCATGTAACTTGCTGATGTAAAAGAGAGGCGGTGTAAAAATCTACCACTAGTACTTGATTGCACCATCATAAAGCTTATGAGATTTTAGCTATGTTGGATGGTGAAAATTTGTTTCTCTACGGCCGTGATTTAAAGTAACTGTTAAGTAAACTCCCAATCAAACTTCTTCCCTGATTCTCCACACTGAGAACATTGTGACTGCTTTCTACTGCAGGTAAGTCTTCATAAGTGACTTAATATAGCCATCCAATACAGGGTAACGGGGGTCTGCCGGAGCCTAACCCGGCTTATTATAGGCGAGAGGCAAGGGTACACCCTCGACAGGTCGCCAGTCTATCACAGGGTCACATACAGAGACACTTTAAAACATATCTGCTTTTAAATTATACCAACCTTGGCCACACCAACTCCAGTGAAGCGAGCCTCAAGCAGCTCCTGCCTGCGTGGATCCAGGCTAATAGCCTGGCTTTGAAGTCCTTCCATCATGCCTAAAAAACCCCCCAAAAAAACAGGTTGAGTTTGTGCCACACAAGAAGTATTTGCAGCACTATGTCTGACATGAGAAAGTGATATAAAACTCTTGTCATTCTCAAAATCTAAGCAGAAAATAAATGGGAAATTAAACAACCTATTCAACCACTGCCCCTTCTTGCACATCAATATTTGCCCTTTATTACTATAATTGCACTTTTGTTTAAGTATTGCTGTATTTTATACATTCTTAAATTAGTTTCCCTATGGGGATTAATAAAGTGTTTTTAAATCAGAATTTGTACTTATTTACTGCATTTATTGTATTTACTACATTGGAGTAGTGCTTCTAATTCCACAGCACTGTAAAGTACACGGACAATAAAAAGCATTCAATTAAATTCACATTAATAAGTCAAATGGAATATGGCTATTTTCAATGAATGAATAGTTCACGTATTGAGGGATACATGTTGCAATGTTTCTCTAAAGTTACAAGAGGTCCTCTCTGTGTGGATTTGAGACATCAACTGTTGGGATTATATTTGAACACTTGAACTCCGTACAGCTTCCTTGAACTCCACATGAATAAATTCTAATTACAAATATGGTTTTAACAGCATGAAAGCCACTGTATTAAACAACGTGGATATATATATATATATATACACACACACATATGGTTGATTTGGTTCCAGTGCTTCAATTTTTATCGACTGAAATATCAGAACTCCATAGTGGCATGCAAAACTATGCAAAGCGGAACCAACTAACAGTGAATAATCATAAATGACATGTCAACATATTTATTTGTCATTAGAAAGTCCCCGTCTGACAGTGTAAACATCAGCTTCATTAAATAATAGGAGGGCCCATAAGCGCACCATGACAACTGCTAACACCAAACTATCAGTTTTGGGTGAGGTGCCCCATAAACCAATCCGCTTATTTATTAGAAGAAAATATAAATAACGCTCCCCAGCAAACTTGAATTGTGTCCTTATAAACTCTTAAGATTAAACGCCAGCGGGTTCGTGTGACTGACATTCCCAGAAGTTGGAGCAGCGATCCCGACGATACTGTTGACTAACAGCACGGATGCCGGACTTGGCTAACGCTAATTAGCGAATCCAAAAAAAAAAAGTTGTCTACATTTCGAGGGAGAGGAAAGACAAGAAAAAGCAAAACAAAGCACCGCACTGCATTGTTAAGTTATCGGTGATAATTACGGTTTAGACGACTCTGGTTTTAAATGTAATGTCGTCCTGCGAGGCAGGGATACATAAGGTTACGATGAGGTACAATGGAGGTCTCACCTGGAAAACCTTTAGCAGTTTTCACAACCACTGACAGTCCTAAAAACGATGCTGTCCGTCCATTTAGTGACGGCAAACTCCTTAACAAGTCCAAACCTCACACATACCAAGTAATGTTATCTGAAATAAATTATCCATGAACAATTATGTCGAAAACAGGTACGACATTTGTTAGCTTAGCTACTGCTAGCTCCACATAGCAGCGCCGTTGGCTCCTGCTAGCCTCATTCGGACGGTAGGCCGCGATCCTCGGCGTTTCCTAGGCTCGGCATGCTGGGGCCCCTGCACAGGCAGGCGTGGAGCTGTCAATGCTCTGAAACCTCTTGACAAATGTTGTCACATTTCTGCGTCATTCGGTCTCTACTTTAACGTTATCAAGCATCTAAACTGGAAACAGTCGCCTTATTAAAGTCCATCCTTCAGCAGATAACAAAAGATCATAATCCTCTGCTCCAAGGCCGCACAGTGCTCCAGAGAGAGCTGACACTGATGCTTCCCAGGAGCTGGTTTACCACATAATGTAACCTCCCCAGGCCAGAGCATCCCCTACACAAACAGCACTCTGTAGTCAAACAATGCGGTGGGGGGGTTGAAACCTCCCTGGGGCCCAAGACCCCAAGGGCCCTATGAAGAATGAAACCCATTTAGAACTAGTTAAGTTTGTCAAAACATTTGGAATGTTGAGGAATTTATTCAATTTTAAAGTACAAATAAATAAATAAATAAATAAATACGCCCTGAAAATAACATGTTTTTTGTTTTTTGGCTTTCTGTTAACACTACAGGATTATATAAGTAAATAATTTATGTGTATCTGTCTGTCTTATTCTGCACATATAGATGTTCCTCAGTGATGGACTGGCGACCTGTTCAGGGTGTTTTATACAGGCTCCGGCAGACCCTGTATAACAAGCCCCTGTAAAATAGACAATTAAACTGTAAAAAAAAAAAAAAAAAAAGCAAATAATTAAAATAGAATAAACAAAAAAATAGACATTGAAAAAAGGGGGAGGAGGGGGGGGGGGGGGGCACAAAAGAAAAATGAAGCAGCTCTGTCATTTTGGCTTTCTTTCTTCCTGTCTCTGTGGTTAGATTCTAGTCTCCATGTATCTGCTGCATGTACTGTTCATTTTTTGTGCTTTGTGTTGATTTTCATATCTGTTTAGATATCTGAATTGCTTTAAATCTCTGGTTTGTAGCCTGGTTTGTCACAATGTTTAGTATATTTGTAGCTGTTAGGAATTCTTTGTATTCCTATGGCAACAGTCTCTTTGTAAATTATATCATTTTGTCAATATGCAGTTATATAAGTTACCTAACATGGTTGGATTGAGTTATTTTGGATATCTTTGTCATTGCATTGCATCAGTTTTATATTATTTTATTTTGAGTGTATAAATGATTTTATCTAATGTCTGAGTCTTTGTGAAGTGTTATAAGGAGCTGTTTAGGTTTTTCTTTCTGGTGCTGATTTGAAGGTTAACTTGTGGTTGATTTGTTTGTGATTGAAGTACAATTCTGGTTCATTCCTCCAACAAAGCACTGGTTCATTTTAAGTAGAGCTGTGATATTTTATAATAAGATTGCCACCCAATTGTTTTAATGCTTTAATTATTCATTATGTATGATCAATTTCTTTTTTGTCAGTATAAGGTAACTGTCGTAGCAAAACGTTATGCCCTTTGCTGTGTTCTCAAAAAACAGAATTATCAGGTTCCACTAGAGGTCACTGTTATTGTTGCTGAACTTCAACATTCTCAGAAAGGTTTGGAAACAACTTTAGGTCTGTGAAATAAAAATAATGAGTAACCATTTAAAAAAAAGAAGTTCATTCCACCCATCATCTATACTCGCTTATACCTATTTAGTGCCGGGGGACAACAGGGAAGAATTAATTAATTGATTAGTTCATGCTAAATTTAAACCTGCAAGAATGAAAGGAAATGTGTACAAGACAATGGTGAGACCAGCGATGTTGGATGGTTTGGAGATACTAGCACTGAGGAAGGGACAGGAGGCAGAGCTGGAGGTAGCAGAAATGAAAATGGTGAGGTTCTCTTTGGGAGTGACGAGGATGGATAGGATCAGGAATGTGTACGTCAGAGGGACGGCACATGTTGGATGTTTTAAAGATAACATCAGAGAGTCCAGATTGAGATGGTTTGGACAGGTACAGAGCAGGGATAAAGTTTGTTGGGAAAAGTATCTTAAGGTAAACTACCAGGGAGGAGCCTTAGAGGAAGACTAAAGAGGAGATACAAGGATGTAGTGAAGGGCAGCGGGTTGGTTGGTGTAAGAGAAGAGGACACAAAGGATAGGGTTAGATGGAGACGGATGGCCTGTTGTGGCAATCCCTGAAGGTAGGAGTCGAAAGGACAATCATGCTACTTATCTACTCACAAAAAAACTAATAGGGATGTTTACTGGACGTCTGGACTGCACTGCTGCAACATGCTTTATTTCTGTATTTGTTCTGAAGAATTGAATAAAGATCAATTTAATAAAGACCATAAAGTTTAAAGGCATATAAAAATTCCGAAAGGAAACCGTTTTTGGTGGATTACATTGTGTCATCCATCTATTTATTAATGAATGAAGCTTTTCCTAGCCATCATTGGATGAAAGGAAGGAAACATCCATCAAATAACTACATGGATGGACAATACGTGGATGTGCCATTAATATTCACTTTAAAATATATATATGTGTGTGTGTGTTACATTAATATTTATGAGTAAACTTAGACTTTGCTGATGACCTCAAAATATATGGCTATAAATTTCACTAAATGAGAGAGAATCATCATGTCTACAGGATTTTCACTTGGCTGTAACACTAATTCATCTTGGTCTAATTTCATTGAGTTTCACATACAGGAAATTCCAACATTGTGATCAGGAAAAAAAAACTTTTTTGCATACCAATCTCTGCTTTTCAGTTCTTCCTCTGAGCCTAAGTATTTGTTCACTTACATGACCTTTTTTATCTATAGTTTTTAGCTTCAGTTGTATCCACTCATTTTCCTCTAAGTCTACATCGTCTTAGTCTTAAATCAGTTAGATTTCAAAAATATTTTCTTAATCCCCCAAGGGAAATTAATAAAGAAGTAAGAATTAAAATGAGACATATTCTGGCTGAAGATTTGGCTGGATGTATTTCTTTTTTCTATTTTAGCCAAGGACTTTATTAACAGCAAACATACTGGACAACACTATAAAACGTCACATGTTTGAGGAAACCAACTTTTATTCTGGCCTGAACAACAAACAAGATCTCAGTTAGACACACACATGAGCATTTTATTTTAAATCAATGTACTTAGGGTGAACGTCTAATCCCTGATAAAATGTATCTTTTGAACCATTTCTACATATTTACACACAATTATTAATTAATGCATTGTGACAGTAGAAGCCTGCACATGATTCCTTGCTTTCTTCCAAAGTTTGGTGAAAGTCCATTATTCTATTAATCATTCTTCTTCGTTTTTCAGTAGCATCAGTCTTTTCCTCTGTATGTGATGTTTGTGAAGGTAGACGTGGCTCCTTTGTAAAGAGGATTGTGCCCCTGTTAATAAAAGGTAAGCAAAGACATGCATGTCAATGAGAGTTTCACACAAACACAAAATGTCAATCACATGATAAAATACAAAAGAACCATGCATGTTTAAAACAACTACTTCTTTTCCTTGTTCATGACGCCTATTTATTTGTGGGATGTCGTACATGTTTTGAGGTATGACTTGTGTTTTCCCTTCTGTTACTCAGTTCTTCTTTGAGGTTTGAGGTCGGCGGGTGTGTTATTGAGGCTACAAAGGGGCCTATTACCAGTAAAGGCTGATTAGTGTTGCCTAATTTAAACCCAGCCCTTCCGCTGGTTGCCTTTTGTTCTGTTGGGAGAAACAGCATGCCACAAAAATAATAAAAGACATCTTCAGAAAATGGGAACAGAGACTGCTTGTGTGGCCTTTAGCGTACGTTGTTGCCTACGTGCACACAAAAGGCACGCATGGATATGTTTGCATGGTCAAAAAATGAAAAGGAAGTTTCCCAAATAGCTGTCGAAAACTGTGAGTAATTAAATAAAGTCACTATTAATACTGAACTACTTCAAAAGCGGTGAAATTCAAAAAGAAATCATTCACTGTAACCTCCTCAATTTGCACGCAGTCTCATTCGAAATCACCCACCGTGTCCCACTTGGCACGAGCACGCTCTTCCTCAAATTTGGCAAACTCCCTCCTGTCGTGGATGGTAACCAGGAGCTTCCAGATCAGCAGAGCAGCCAGACCAAGGAACAAGATGGCTCCTGCCACTGACAGAAGCACCACCAAAATATCTGGACCTTTGGGGCACTCTGGATAGAAAGCAGGAAAAGATTAAGCAATGAGTAATGTCAACACAGAGGGGGAGATAAGCTCAAGGAAAGACTCTGTTTCCTCCTTCACCCAGATATTTATTTGTTGCAACATGTGTTAAATATCATAGCCTTGTGCAATAAGCAGAGTATTAATGCTTGTCATGGCTGCAGAAACACCATAGCCAGAGTTTGCTCCTCTTCTACATGAATGGCAGGTGATTTCTGAAGGTTATCACATCTGTAGAGCAAAGTAAGAGAATACGGACAATGTAATATGGTGTTGAACAGACAGTTTAATACCAAAGAGCTGAGAGGAGGGCGGGTTGCAGTGGAAAATAGTAACGTCGTACAGCCTGGTAACCAACCTCCCCTCCCTCATTGTGGCTTGGCATTCGGGATAAGATTCTTATTTACAGAGTTTCAAAAGGAATGCACACTAAATGACCAACAGTAGTCATTAACATTGAAGCGTTCAATCATCACTCGAATGGAAGAATACATGACTACATGCATGCGCTTTCCTCTGTCAATTTTCCCATCATCAGATTTTCTGGAAAGCTTGCTCTTAAATTATCCACCAACTATGCTTTGGAATAAAGCAGATGGAAGTAAAAAGACAGATCTCTGCTGTACCATTCTCCCATTTTTCCCCCCTTCATTTTCTTATTAAAATAAACCTTTGCAAGTTTGAGGAATGTCAAGAGGAAAACTAGTCGGACAAACACTTTCATTAGTTTTTGCAACTGTTCAAAGTTGTGTAAAAATTCAGAAAGCTTATTATTTTGCAAGCTATTTATGCAGCTTTTTCAGATTTAAAATTCAAATGGAAGTGTTTGCTTTTGTGGCTTTTTCTTCTTATTTGAGCCAGTTAGGACTCAAATACATGAAACTAAAAGTCACACATGTTGTCCGATTTGCAAAAACTGTTCCAAGTTGGCTGTCAATCATAGTTAATGAAACTGTACCTATAGAGTCTAGAGGAAGCAAGTTTTATGTATACATGTTAAGTTTTAGTATATTTTACAATTGCATGTGCTTATGCATGTGCTTTTCATGCACATACATAGGAAACTGTATGTGCACGAAACCACATGCTGAGACACTGTTGAGGAACCTACAGAGACAACCTGTGTGATCTTTTACAGCCAACATCAAAGCCTTTTTCTTTTTTCTGTCCTCCATTCTTGCTTTACTTTGTTTCCAGAGCTTCAGCTGACCCCCCTTTGATCCTCAGAAACCCTATCCTGTAGCTTACACACACATCATGCTATTGTTTCAGATCATTTTGAAACATCACTAGTAAATTAATTCTGCAAAGTGTAATTTGCTTTTCTTTGGCTCACTAAGCTTTTTCTCTCCGTACTTCTGCATTCCTCTTGAGGACATGTAGAGTCAGCAGGTTCCTGGAGAAGGAGGGCCACCGTTTACAGCCCTGTTTGACACGGCAGGGTGCGCTTGTGTTCAAGGCAAATTGTGGGGTGATACCCAGTTGTGCTTAAATTAAACACACACATTCATTAAAGGTATAGCCCAAAGGACAGACTTTCTCTGCGGGCGATGGTGGTCATTAAAGGCTGCTTTACCTCACGCTCTCTCTGTTTGACCATTTAACAAGCAGATGAAGAGTCAGCAGCAGGGAAGTGACAACTTGAGCTTGTGTAAAGAAAAGCATATGGCAAAGAAGTCTGCTTAATGTTAATACAGATAATTGTGATGCATTTCTGCTCATTTTGTTGAGTATTTGCATTAAAGATATCTGTTATCACAGCACTCCTTATCTATTTGTCATATAATTTAAACCACATAAGTAAAAATCATAATTTATTTTACATATATTTTTGGTTACTTGAGGACAACAAGGCACAAAGCTGTCTTCTTTAAGCGTTGTAAAGAAGACAGTTTTTTAGCATCACTTGACATTTGACATTTTTTTTCCAAGGTTTACAGAAAAGACAGAAAGAGCAAATACTGTTGCTAAAAAAAATAACCAAAAAGATGAAGAGAATGAAGAAAAAAACGGTCAGTGCCATCAGTTTATTGTTAATGACATATCCGCTTATTAAAAGGTGTCCAATTTTGAACTGGGCACACATAAATGTGAATTCAGGTTTAGGACCATCCTATAATGACAGATATGGATGATTTTGGTTTTGTACAAGTCAAAGTGAAATTAATTCAAAGGTCTTCCAGTAAAGGAGTGTAAAACTGACATGGCACACCAAACAACCAAACAAATCCATGTATTCTTGTGGCATATGTTTACATGAGGTTAGAAAAAAAAATCATTTACTGCATTAGTCCGACTGGAACAGTATTTCTCAAATGCAGGAAATCGAATTAGACTGAACATCTCACATTTGGACCAACAGGTAACGCTCCATGGTTCCTCCCCTGAAGATTTAACACAGACGTACTAGAAGAAGCTGATAGGACTGAAGCAATGATTTATCTTCCTTTTTTATCTGTGGCTTAAAAGGTCAACTGGAAAAGCCCAATGCTAACAAGCTGAAAGTAGGGCACCAATGCCATCTATCATAGTGGAGTGGCACATACTTGGCCAGTGCATTCATTCCCTTCATGTGCAAGTATTCTAGGACAAAGACAGGAGTTCAATTAAACGGCATGGCTGAACTATAGCTCTACCGCGACTAAACTGTACTTACAGGGGATACGTGACTTTTTTTGGTGGCTTTCCCATCACACAGCCCAACGAGTCTCAATGCGGGCTGGGTGTTACTTACCTGGCTCTTTGACAACAAACAGGATGGATTTGCCACTGGCATCCTCATAGTACTGGAAGTGCTCCACGCAGTCATCCTCATCTTTGTAAGAGCAGTTCACAGCATTTGTGTCATGTAGCTCTGCGTGAAAAATGGAGAGGAAATAATTGTTCAATCAGCCTTGAATCTTTATCACAGCCTATTAGATAGGTTTTTACTTCTTTTGAGACAATTCCTAACCATGGTTGAAATGAAAAACGATGTAATTGATGACTATGCTTACTTTGAATTTTAGCCAGCCTTATAGGTCTAAATGAGAAGGTGCTGCAAACATTCAAGACCTTTTTTTGTTTATTTTAATTTTTTACTGAAGTTTTAATCAGTTGTGCCTCACCTAGTTCATCCACAAGAACAATCTCATCCTTGCAGATTCGACTGCATGTGTTGTCCTGAAAAAGATTGCCCCTCTTGAAGTGCTTACACTCCACACACTCCCTGAAAGGTAAAAAATACAACCAATCAACCATCAATTTGTTTCAAATGATCTACTGAAAGCTGAATTCATCTCTTCTTGCTGTGTTGGGGCTCACTTCTTCATGGTGCAAGCATCCGGGCAGGTGGGGCACTTGTCACATGTGGCTCCATAGGCGCCCGGCTGTGTGCACTCACAGACCCCACAAACACACTGGCCCCTGCCGCTGCACAGCAGACCCAGGCTGGACATGCAGGTGTCAGTGCGTCTGGAGCAGTTACAGTTCTCACCCTCCCAGTCTGGTGCACACTGGCAGAAGCCACAGTTGCACACACCATGGCCTGGAGGGAAAGGAAGATGGTGTAAGCATCTCTGACAACCTAATACGGTGCTGATCAACAATCTCTAAATGTGACAAGTTCTATGTAAAAATATAGTTTGACTGGTCAGAGTTGAAAACCAGGGAGTGTTTAGTAGCTGCGATGGGTATAAGCGGCCCGTGCCTCACTTGTTTAAACGTCCAACCATTATTCATACCTGCTCATTCCTATTTAGGGTTACGGGAGCCCACCCTGAGCTGTGTTCAGGTGAAATGCAGGGAAACACCTTGGACAGGTACATTTTAAATATGTTGTACCTATACAAGTTCTTATTTGATTTTTACGACTATGGTGAGCAAATGTGACAACCTCCTTTCGGAAGTTTTATCATTAACATCATTCTCCTTTGTCTTTTCCATTTGTGAGGTTTGTACCTTTGAAGTGCACCAACAACCATATATAACCTTGTTGAAATAAACAAAAACAAGCCCCTAAAAAACGATGCTAACAATGTGTTAATATTTCTTAGAAAGATCTTATAGTAGCTTTTCTAGTCTGATGGTTTTGACTTCTGACTGAAAACAGCTGAAAACAGAAGCAGGTAGTGATGTTTTGGAAACTGCTGCATCATAACCTGCTTTACTGTGCAGCTGTGGCGTCGGCAGCGCTTCTATTTTGTGGCTGCATGATAAAGCGTGTGTGTGTGAGTAAATTTGTGGATATCCTGGTATTGTTGTTGTTCTATGTATCCATGTTTGCTCGTGAGTGCCAATATGAGTGACAGGGCAGAAAAACACTGTGGTCTAACGTGGCAGAAAAACAATGAGACAGGAAGCTGCTCGGAGTGGTCTGACTGGATAAAACATGATCCGCGAACAAACTGTCGTAACTGCTTGACCACAGTATCGCTGGCTTTTAATTAGAGACCATCCTGTGGCACAAGAAGAATGGTCCTCACACTGAATAAGGTATTTGAGAACAAAAGCAAACCATGTTCTGCACCGACAGACTCTCAGAACATTTCCAGCACTTGGTCCTTTCTGACCAAAAATGGGTTTATTTTTATCCTCATTACAACACGCCAGCCAATGAGTAAGCCCACAGGTATTTTCATGTTACTCTATGGACTTTGGGGAGTACAGCAAAACATTTCTGCTTGAGAGGAGTGTGTGTGTGTGTGTGTGTGTGGGGGGGGGGGGGGGGGGGGGGGGGTGTTGTGTGATACATGAGATCTGATGATGTAAGGCATAAGTCCTTGCCAAGCCTTTGCATTATGTATTTATCTTCTGTTCTACTTTTTCTGTCTTTACATCCCCCTGCCTGACGTTTTAATCTTTACCAAAGACTTTTAGGAAAATATTTGTTCAGCTTCATGTTGGAAGTTAGATAAAAAGAACGGTCCCGCTCTCATGTCTGTCCTTTTAGTATGGATGGAATCTGGAGTTGATTACTTTGCTCAACATAATGAATAAAAGCAAGGGGAAGCCGTGAGCATGGTCACGCTCAGTGTCATGGATTATACTTTACTTTTTCTTTTTAACTGACCGAGTCTTAGATTTTTTTAAATATTATACATGTGTATTAAGGATTTTTGGACAAAACCAGGCGAGCTTCCTTTTTGGAATGTTAAATGAATTTGACTAACAGAACATTTTATTGCAAAATTGGTCCAGTATCAGAGTTTATAACATTACTTTTAAAAGTAAAAAATGCAGCCCTTAAACGTTGGCTAACTATCTCACAAACTTAATTTTTGTAACGAGTGTTAAAAATGAGCGATCAGGCCATGCGTGCTATTTAGTAGTATAACCTTTGGTTGGGGAAGGCTCTTAATGTCACAGGCTCTAACTCTGCAGGATGCCGAATCCAGTTCTCCTGATTCTCATTTTAAAAAAAGCTGATCTTTTCAAACACGTGTCTTCATTTTCTAGTAAAACTAGTAAAACCTACCTTTAACAAAAAGACCGACAGGATTGTTAGTCTTCAGAGAGGTGTTGAACAGCTA
Source organism: Xenentodon cancila (assembly GCA_014839995.1). Lineage (NCBI taxonomy): Eukaryota > Metazoa > Chordata > Actinopteri > Beloniformes > Belonidae > Xenentodon > Xenentodon cancila. The sequence goes on from CM026218.1 coordinate 13,205,622, forward strand.
CACCTCACAATGATAATTGCTGATGGTAGCATCTGCTTTGACTTGATGAAATACTATTTTTCCTACATTCAAAGACTAAAAGAGCTATGAGGTTGACATAAAAGTCTTTACAGCAACTGAAAACAGCTCAGGTCCAACAAAGAAGCTCTGAGAAAAGGGACTGACTATAGAAAGCTGTGGTTAAAGCAGATGTACACGAACCCTTCTGAACACTACAGCACCAAAGCTTGGCTACGCTTTCACAAACATACAAGGGTTCACACACAACACCATATGTTTGTTGTGAAAGGAGCCCATGTCCTGGGCAGATGGGAGAGATGTTATTTCGTGTAATCCTTCCCAGATGAAGTGGGTTGCAAGTCAGCAAGGTTCAGAGGACTGCCAACCTCTATACTTACTTAGGACAACACTGAAATAGTCACACACTCACTCTGCCACAGTCCTACAAAATATCCAAGGTGGTCAGCTGGTCATTTTGCACGATTGTCCTCCGTCTTTCAAATGTACCCACACGGTGTTGTATTTGAAAACAATGAACATACGAATATAGCCCAGTTTCCAATAAATGCTGGTTTAAATGTAAATTAAATATAGAATGCAGAACATATAAAACACTGAAACTGAGAAATGTTGGGATTTTTGTTTGTTTGTTTCTAATATAGAGTGTAATTGTTTAGGATTGTTTAGAAAAATGAAATGTTTAGACAAATCACCGTGTTGTAATATATTTGTAGGCTAATTGATCACCCATTGCTGTTTCATTTAAATATTTAGCAGATTCACAGTTTGGGGGATCCTTTCTCGTATTTTCTTACTTTATAATGAGCCAAATAGTTTCAGTAGGTGACAAATGTTTACTGGAGGCAGGCCAGAGCGTCCGCAAACATCCAACCACACGGGTTGGAATCTGAAACTGAGGTGAATTAAGGTGGATGTTAAGGCTTCTCCTCTGTTTAACAGTGGGACGTTTAAACATTTGTATAAAGCGACAGACTGAAGCTAAGAACTAATTTCCACTACAGAATCGTGTTGTTTTTAATCCCGTTCAGCTTTAGGGCCTGAAAGTCACAATCGTGGAAAGTCATATTGTTCTTTTAGCATTGCGTCTTCAGTTAAATTATTATGTTTCACTTTCATGTTCATAATTTAAGAATCACTCAAAGAGAGATAGACCATATAATTTTAAGTTAAATCTAACATTTAAATGATTTGGAAACCACTGTATTCTGTTGTGTCTAGATTTGACAGCATTCAAACTTTCTAAGAGCTGTTTATTTAAAAAAGTTAAGCGTTAGTTCAGAAGAGCAAGACATCCCTTACTTTATCTACCTCGGCAAGAAATTACATCATCATTACATCATCTCAAAATCTCAATTTGTTTTTTCTTTAAGTCCTTCTTTTGTCTGACCATCAGCGATAGTGGGACTATATCATTTATAAACTGCTTTTGCATTTTTGAATTTGAAAAAACAAACAAACAAATAAATAAATAGAAGCTGATATACTGGAATCATGGGCAAGGGGAAACCTTTGGTAAATCTTTGTCAAACATTCCTGATGTTTCTGGGCCTTGCAGGCATCTGGGAAGGATCATCACACAGGAGAAATGTGTATGGTGGTCAGAGGAATTATTATTTTAGGTCGTATTTGAAAAAAACGTGGACAGATTCTGCACTGGACCAAAGGAAAAAGGACCATCTGGACTGTTATCAGCAACAACTCCACATACCAAACTCTGTGATGGTTTGGATTTGTTCAAATGTTATTGTTTGAGGGTTTCTGTTACTCAAAGTTGAATCTATATGTATATGTGTATATGTATTCATTCATTTATTGAGGGATCTTGTTATCATCATCTGACTGATACAGATCCATTAACTCAACTTACAAAGTCAAAAGCATGTTAACCCCTGCAGCTCACGAACTCACCTGAGCATAGTTCTCCTTTGTAGCGCAGGCAGTTGAAGTCATCACACTCGCACAGCTTTCCCCAGACCTTCCCAAAGTCGCTGCTGTGGCACACACACTGACCACACACACAGTCCCCACGGCCACTGCAGATAACAGACTGAGGTCCTCCAGATCCTGTAGGCCCACTGCAGCGGTCCTGCTCCGTGGGGTTGTAATCGCCCTCTGCACACTCGCAGTGTGGCCCTAAGCGGCCTGGGTGGCACAGACAGATGCCACACTCGTAGGTCCCATTGCCGTGGCTGCATTTGGGGCTGTTCGGCTGAGCTTTGGACTGGCACTTGCAGTCGCACTCAAAGACGACGGTGACGGAGAGGGAGTCCTTGAAGCCCACAGGCTTGATGATGAAGGTTTTCCTCTTTTCTTTGGGGCAACCACGAGCACGTGCTTCAACACTGAAGGAGACCTGGATGAGAGAAGTTTGGATGATAAAAGTAATGTATTTTTCCTTTTTTTTTTCAAATATATTCTGCATCTCGACTGGTGTTCATTTATTAGATGCTCAAGTTTCAGCATTATCAAATAAATGTCAAACGAAACGGCACTAAAGCAACACAAGAAGCATTTAGTCAAAGTAATTGCTCAGTCAACATTCCACCCATATCTGGTAAATGTCCAAAAGTGGCCAGTTACTGCATCTAGAGATATCCATATATGGAAATAATAAGAGGAACTGAGACAAGGGGAAATTTGTAGAGGTCAGGAAATGTCACCTGAACCGAGGAGATACCAAGAAACAGACGGACTGTGATAAAGAAAACGTTTTCAAAAATAACAAAGGGAATAAAGCAGATAATTAACTTTAATGGAGTTTGCAGAAATAGGACAAGGAACAGCATCTTAGAGACATCGCTGATCCATTTCTTCCATCATCTGCTCTTTGACACCAAGAGGAAAAAGGAAAATCCATTTTTAAAGACATGTAGACATCAGCATTAAAGGAAATGGAAAAAATTAGGCAGGCACTTAAAAAGATAGTGAAAAATAGCATATGGAACTAAGTGACACAGTTTTCTTTTTTTGGTAGCTGCAGAGGCAAGTTGATAATATTCTGATCAGTTTGTTTTATTGTAATATATTTTTTCCTCAACATCAATGTACTGAGCTCTTTAGAGCTCTATGAACTCTTTCCTTGAAATGCAAAACATTCTGAATTACAATTTAAAACATTCTAACTTCTTTTTATATTTTCCTCTTCATCTGCAAAAAACAATAATTGAAAGCTGAATATGAGAGTTTGTGTCGAAAGACAAATATTTCACCCTGCATCTGCTCGTGTGATTAAATTACATGAACAGTAGAAACAAGTGGACCTTTGGACTTAATCAGAATAGTACCTTTGTGTTCTTGAACAAGCATTAACCCTTTTGGAATAAAAAATATTTCATATCACAAAATAAGACCCTTCAAAGTAGAGGAAAGTTTAAAAATCAAGTGAATTGCTCTGATTCTGCTATACTTGTAGCTGTCCAGAGGAGCCATGCTGAACTAACCGTATCTCCTATTTTGAGGCCAGAGCAGGATTTGAGGCCTGGGATGACCTCGCCGTTCAAGCAGGTGGCATTAAAGGACAGGGAAAGCTCCTCTGGGACGCCTTGAAGCTCCAGCTCCACCTTGGAACGAATTTTCTAACAGGAATAATGAAAGGAAACATGAGAGAACATACAAATGAAGAAGTAGTTTGAAAAACAGCTACTGTTTTTTTTTTTTTTTTTTTTTTTAATTCACCACGCCTAACAATACCTTCCTTTATTTAAATGTGAGCCTAAACACGTGCAACAGCGTATCTGTTAAGGCACATGCTTGTAAAGCACCAGTTTGGATGCATGTGTCTGTTCATTTCTGAACGAGTGAGCGTGTCCAGACTTTTGACTGGTCCTGAATACACACCCATAAATACACCAGTCACGGCTGAATCCAAAATTAGATTTTCAGTTTATTCACCCGCTGTCTTCTTCAGGTGAAACATAAATGTTGGAAAAACATCCAGGTGACACCTACATTTGGTCAGCTTCACACTTTAGCCATAGTGGTATTTCGACTAAGACTCTGGCTCGACAACATGCGTGACTCAGACATTGTGGGTGTGTGTCAACAAGCACATGTCATCTCCTCTCGCACCGTCTAGCCACGGATGTGTGTGTGTAGGCTGTGCGTCTGTGGCACTCACAGCGTACGCCTTCAATATGAGCTGAATAACATTTCCAGAGTCGTTTGACAGCGTTCCCACTGTGGTGCCAGGGATCAGTTCACTGTAGTTCTACAAAACACACACACACACAGATTGAAATACTGTTAGAATGCAGAATTAATGTAAAATATGTCAACTATAAAGCCTATAACTCACGCAAAAAGTTAAAAACCCTTGTAACTGTGATACTTAATTTTCTGGATGATAAAATAACACTCATAATGAGCATGAGAATATATATTTTTACGAAAGATCAAGGTCCCCACGACAGACATCTGATCAATACCCAAAATATTTCTATGTTCCAGCATTTGACATATGTTTCTATTAAATATAGATTTAAAATCATATGTAAATCATTGTATTTAGAGCTTATTTTTTACAGCTCCCTAACTTTTCCATCCAGCAACCAAAACTATGTTGGTTATTTAATACTGGTTCACTTGATTACATGTTAAAACCTTAGTCTCCAAGAGTGTTTCTACTTTATGGAGAATTAAGTTTGTGCCTTTCAGAGTCAAAACATGGTACAAAAAAAAAAGAAAGAAAAAAAGTGGTGATTTTTCCATGTACACCCATCCAGCAGAGCAGTATCCAAGAACTTCCTTTGAAAACCAGTGAGGTTTGGATAAATGTTGTTAACATGCCACAGTGTGCTTAACAACAGATGACTATGAAGTGGAATTTGTCTTCTCCTCAGTTTCAGTTTAAAAGTATGTGCTTGTTTTTAGCGCATTAAATGTTTATGTTGCGTTTAACTGTAAAAAGACAACTCGGTATGAACTGACCTGGTAGAGAGAAACCACAGGGTTGGTGACTGCAAAGATGAGGTTGATGTTGTTCTCTGACATCTTCTCCGTGATCAAAGCTAGAGATGGGTAATCCTGCAGGACCAAAGCGGACAGTGGGGTTAGCTCAACTATAATCAAGGGATGCCTGCACACCTCCATATTTAAATAAGGTTATTTCATATAATTCCACACAGTCGGTACTAACCATGGTGGTGGACATGCTGTACATGTTCGCAGAGTTGAGATGGCACTTCCCATCGTTGGGCTGCACAATTCCAGCCAGACGACCATCCAGAGCTACGTGAGTCTTTGCGTCCGAGGTGAAGATCAGGAGGTGGGAGGCATCCGGACGCCAGCCGATTTGCTCCTGGGTCACATTAAAGGCACATAAAGTGAAATAACAAACCAGATTTTTAACAGAGGATTTCACTTCATTTGCACTTCCTTTTTTTTGCACTTGTCTAAAGCAGCAGAGGTTTTTTTTTTCAATTCAGCTTACTCTCTTAAGTGTTTCTACCTGCGCACATGTGTGACAGCAGAGAAAAAGAATGCAGAATAAAATCAAAGCAATGTGTGTCAGACAACGACTACATGCTTTCATGCAGTCTCCTCCTCTACCTTGCACACAGCCGCCTGGATGATTGCGTCAAAGCCTCCCTCTGGGGCATCTCGGTTCCTGGACACCATCTGCTTTTTCACCTCTTCCGTGAAGCGGCCCACTTCCTCCGTCAGAGACAACACGTGTTTGTAGCCAAACTGGGGCAGGCAGGTGGTATTAATGCTGTCAATTAAACAGACGTTCATTACTTAATTGAAAAAAAATATTGTTATTATGGGTTCACCAGAGCAGCTGGCTGCTGCTTCATTCATATGAGCAGTTTAGTGATTAGTCTACTTGTTGTGCAGGGATTCCTGTTAGTCATCTCGTCTTTTTTGTAAAATTGGCCTGGTACCAATCCCATTCACAGCCTTTACATTGGTACAGGACGTACCAGAATATATGTGATGACTCCGTACTCCACCACATGCTATTTAAGATGTCTTTTGTTGACTTTTGCCTGGCTGTCACTCTACGTCTGTCACACGTTTCTCTGATTGATTGTATGCCTATCTAATAGCACCCAGAGGCAGTTTATCCAGTGTCCGTTGGTACTGTCCCCTGGAAAGGGAAACTCAAATTGACAGAGGAACCAGACTCATTTGATGGTATCAAACAGGAAAAGAATTAGTGTCTCTTGCCAGCCAAGCTTCCAATAACATTCCTAAAATAGTCTGTACACTGTATTACAGCAGCGCAAAAAGAAGTCTTTCAAAAGGGCCATAAAGACAGGCGGTACCTCAATATGCAATGACCTTGTCAACATGTTAACAAACCTTTACCAAACCAAGTTTTTATCCCAGGGCTATATTAAATGCTGCTAAAATGGAAAATATGTTCCCATCCAGTACTCTCAGTCTCACTGAGTTGGGATTTATGCAGTTTTTGATGAAATGTAGTCAGTGTGTTTTTACATGTCTCCTTTTTTCATTCTGGTCTTATTTATCATTATTATCTCTCACATTTTATGTATATTTATTTACTGGTGGCACTGGTATTCAGTGTTCTTTGTTAATGTTTCCATGACAACAAAGAGATTCCGGTTCAAATTTTGATCCTGGCAATGTCGTGTGTGAAAGTCTGTCATCTGTAGGATTCAAATGAACCAATAGACCTGTATAAGTTTTCAACCCCACCAGTTAGTGAGATATTTCACTCTGGACTAAGTAGCAATGACCAACAATCAAAATATACAACTTATAATTTAGCATCCGTGGTGTCATGCCTTGCAGGAATGGCCAAATTTTGTGAAAACAGTGGGTTTCGAGTCCACGGTCAGTCATCTGCTTTGTTATGTAATTAAGTCTCAGCAAGACGACTGACTCCACTGTAATCTTTGGTCACAGTTAAAGCTATTTATCTTTATTTCGCACACCTTATAAAAACCTTTAAAAATGGTTAAATATTAAAAAAAAAAAAAAAAAGTGCAAAAAGTCCATATTCATCTTGTGTTACTGTTGTCGATTTTTTAACATGAAATATTGACATTTAGGATTTAATTTATTCAAGACTTAATATAATTTACTTGTGTTGCTATATATTGTTAAGACCATAATTCATTTAAACTGCTTCACACCCATACACATAGTACCTTTAAAAATGGTCTTCTACACTGTGAACTTGGTGTCGTTATATTGTAAACGGTTGGACTGAAATTCCTCTGTTGAACTATCTTTAACCCAAACGCTCTTGTAGGCACGATCTTGGTTGTGTAAACAGACTGCAAATGTCCTCATGAGATATTAAACCAATAAATCAATATCAGAGGAGCCTTTGGGTGGAGTTAGTTAACACCAGCTCGTATTTAGACGCTCTTATTCTCTGAGTAATTCACCTGCAGCTGACTCAGAGCAGCTGACCGAGCACTTCTGGGAGCCACTGCGAGCCTTTAACAAGTGCTGTGATTCTGTCTCCATTATCACTAAGCAGCGCTGTGTTTAAAAATGTCCTCACAAACATGACATCATGTGAGCGATCAGGCTGTTTCCAACACGCAGACTTTAGCAACCACTGAAATCAGCACCACTGGGTTAATATCAGGAATGTACAAAGCCAAACTTTTCATTACACTAGAGGCTGGGTTGTTTTTAGATACACCTGAAAAGGACAAGAAAACAATGTTTACAGAGCTCAATTTTAAGAAACTCGTTTTGGGAACATGTTTACAAGATTGTTTTTTTTTTCTTAAACCAAGCAAGGAAACAGTCGTTTTTCATAAAATGTCACGCTTCCTTTGGTTTCTGTTTGCTTCTGTGCACTCATTTGAGTATGTAAATGAAGTATGTTTCTTAGTTTATTCATTCCTATTGGAAAATCTGTAATGTCTGACATAGTTAACAATCTACTCCTTCCAGTGTTTTTTTGAGTATTATTAGTATTTGTAACTCATTTTTCAGTTGTTTGACTGTATGGTAAAACCGCATAAGCTATAAGTCTAGCCTGTAAGTTAGAAAACGGGATAATAGGTTTCTCTGCCATGGCAACGACGGGTTGCTTTTAACAACAAATTTTGTTCTGATTGATTGAAGGCAAGTGGAAACAAGGCATCTTTCTTGTTACTCAGTTATATTATATGCTATTATAGTACAAGCAATTCCATGCAACTACTTACAGCGTTGCAAAAACTAAATCTATTCATAAAACCAGCTCTTTCCCACTACAACTGACAAGCACAGCAGGAATTAAACCATACAGAGGGATTCAAACTCTCTATATGTCTGCAACGTACATCAAACTGCTATTTCCACTGGTTTGTACCTGTAGCAGGGGTTCCTCACGGCCTCCTCAGGTGAGATGTACATGTAAGGTGAGAGTGGTTTATCCACAAAAGCCCCAAAGCCCATGCGCAGGTTGCTGGTGGTGCGGCTCATGGCCTCAGCAAGGCCATTGCCAAGTGTCCTCAGGCGGAAGAGGTCGTCATTCATGGAGTAGGAAAGATCCATGAGGTAGTAGAGATCCACAGGGTAGTCCTCTACCTGTCGCACCTTTACTGTGAAGTTCATAGCATCATCTGAGAAATGCAAAAAAAAAGAAATGTTCAGACGGCATCAGTACATGAGTTATTCTGATGTGAAAGCCTTGTTCTGGCTTCAAAGTTCACCTGGCCTGAGTGTGATGCGCAGACTCTGGGGCTGTATCTGGGTAACATCTTGTGTTGCACCTGCTGCGTTGTTGCTCAGAGACCGATCCTCAGTCACCACTAGTCTACTGGTTGGAAACTCAACAGCTGATTGAGCGCAACCGGCTTTTATCAAGTTTTTCCTCAGATCGCAGCGGGATGAGCCAAAATCCTGGCGGAGAAAGGAAAACGATTTTCACAAACAACTGTTTCAAGCAACAGTCTCAGGTTCAGGTGTACTAATAATGAAAAAGAAAGTCGAAGTCTAACATTCCTCTGGTATTAAGTTTGAGTTAAGAAAAGACAACAGAAGTGAAGATGCAAAAATACAAAGTTGGATATTAAAACGTCTGCTCGGTCACCTTTAACTAGTTCAAGCAGCGCTTCTGAACAGTAGCTGAGCTTCCAGCTGAGCTCATTGAGTCTGCTGATTCCCACCCTGAGTTTTACAATATTAAATCATTGCTCTTCTTAATTTGAACCAGAAAAAAAAAAGACCATGCCATTATCGAAGCAGACGATGATGGTCACTTAGAAAATAAGTGACCATCATCATCTGCTTCTACAAGGGTGTGATGGTCCCTTATTCAGAGAATAATCCTTCATTCTTACAGAGCCTTTACTTTTTTACAAATCAATACCCAAACATGAAGAGTCGCTGGCAAGATTTTATATAACCATAAAGAAATAGCTCCTCCTAATCAGATTATTGCTGGCTGATAAAGAGGTTCATTACCTGAATAAAACTGAGAAAACAAAACAAACAAAAAAGGAGCCTACCTCTTGGAAGCACCATGCACAGCTGGGGTGCACAGCCAGACATTGCTTGCATGTGCTGGCTCCTCTGGATGTGCAGACATTTGAGCCTGGAACCAACAGAGTAAGAATTGTTTTCTGTGAAACTGCAAAGATGCTTCATCCGTTATATTCAGCCTTAATGAGGAAAGCACAACGCTTCTGTATCAAAGCTGTGAACTCTGTTGCAAAGTAATTTCATTAAAGTGGATGAACTTTTTGACAAGGAGACATATTTTTAGTACAGGTTTCTGACGATATGTGAAGACAGAAGAAAACGACTCAAGCGTACAATTTGTACAAGAAACTGTTTAAAACCTCCAATTCATATTTTACCAAAAGAGGCAATTTCAGTTCAAAACAACCCTGACTCACTGAAACACAAATCCAAATACCTTTTGAAAAAATAAAAATAAAATCAAAAAATATAATTGCTTTGAGCAGCTGGGAGAACTTGCAAGGAACAAATACAAGTAAACTGCTCAATGGGAGGTCATAAGCATATATTATCAAGCTAAAACAAGTTTCTATGAAAGTTACTTACAACACAGCATAATTAATCTGGTATGTGTGTCTGAACATTTTAACTACTTCAGTGTCCCTTTATCATCTCATAACCCTCCTTTAGAGACTCTTTAGAGGGTAAAAACTGTAATTGTAAGTTAATTAAAGCTCTACACTGATCAGCTACAGCAGTATAGTAATGTGCTTTTATTATACACTAATATAGGCAATATAATAATAAAAATGGTCAATTAAAGGATCCAAAAACCCATATTCAGACTGGATATCATCTCACGTAGTTTATCCTTCTAACTACTGTTGATTCATTTTAATTGGTGTGTTGTCCTTCAATATTTCTTCCAGCATTGGGCATGTACGAGTACATATCCTGTTACCTGTCTTCACTTGCATAACTTTTTCTATATTTCTTCAAAAGACAGAGAGGAACAGTAGTTTCACAAATGCACGGACACCCAAATGGACAGCTTGCCGCATGTAAAAAAAACAAAAAAAACAACAACTTGTAAACATACTCCTGATGTCGTCTGTGTAGTCTTGGGAAAAGACTTACCTCTAACTATTGTTATGACAATGTGGAACAAAACGTACATCCATAAGAGCCTGTGCGCCGGGAGAGCACCCATCCTGGTGAGGGCTCTCTGAGAGGACGCAGCCCGTCAATGAGCTGTGGTGAGCGCAGTACAAGTGAAAAATCAACAGGAAAAAACGAATCTGTTCACCAAACATATCCAAATAGAGCCAAAAGTCTAAAAAGCCGCCCCTCTACTCTCGTGCAGAGCTCACATGTTCATAATTTTAATGAAGTGGGCGGAGAAAGCAGCATTCACAGATAGAGTCTGGTTTAGTTTGTTGGACAGTATCAAGTATAGCATCAAACATCATCATCACCACCATCATCATCATCACCACCATCATCATCATCATCATTATGATTACTGAAATGAATGTTTTTCTCAGCATGAAAAAAATAAATTCCACGGTACAAAATTATAAGAACATCTGAGTGTTCTTAAGACTATAAAATATATCATCACAGCTGAAACTGTAAATTAAGTTTAATTGTGTAATGTAAGTAAGCATTAGTTCAACCACAAAAACATTTACAAGTTTGTGGATTTTTAATTTGTAACGTTACACTGCTCTCCAGTGGGCGGAATTTGTAATTACATCAAAAACCCACAGCCCAGAATGTGCTCTGGGGTGCAGTACCATCTATATCCACCAGGCTGATCATTTTTAAATCAAGAGCCAGTGGAAGAGACGGAGCAGGTCCATATCAGATACCTGTGGTCATTGTGTGGTTAGAGTTTTGTTTATTTACTGTATACGCGCAAGAAAAGCGTTTATGCTTTGTTGATCTGAATCACTGACACCATTTAACAACACTGTATTTAAATAGATGAACCTGTTCTAAAAAAGCGGAATATGTTTGATAATTTCAAAAGTGAATTAGCACCTGCAACTATTTCATTAATTCAAACTGGCTCCTTATAAATGTACTAAAAACATTCAACAGTCAACTCATTCAGTGTTTAAAAGAAATAATTTAGCAGTGCATTGAACGCACTGTGGAGTTTGATGGTTAAAGGCAGAAGAGGATCATGGTAGTGTTTTTAGACTATGAGCTGAATGAGTCTGTTGATGCTCCAGAGCTGCCTCAGTTCACCACAGAGAGGAACAGAAGGGTTGTCCATCGAACAGCTCCCAGCTTCCTTTTATTCATATTTTCTGCCACCAACTCCAAACCACTAGCTGTCCCTGTTTCCTGAAATTATGATACCACTTCTTCAGCAAACCATGACAAAAAAGATCACACTGGCCAAGAACCAGTTTTAGCTGCTTACAATGCACTTTGAAGGATCCATCTTGCTCATAAACAGCTCCCTCTTCTCCTGTGAAGAACCTTCACAGTCATTTAGTTTATCCATGATGTTTTTGCTTCAAAAGTCATGAGGAACTTAACATGTGATGATTTTAAAGCCAGCAACTTTGCAGATGTTAGACCCTATTCTACTTTCTAGTGAGCAAAAGTGTTGCTTTTTTTTTTCATTATTATTATTATTATTTAAATTGATTTTTAATGGACAGTTGTGTTTCAGCTGCAGCATGGTAAGATGGTTTCGTTTCTTATAAGTGAAAATGGTAGCTGAGCATTGATATTGTATTATAGAAGGGGACTAGGGAATAAAAAAAAACTTTGAAACAATCCATAAACAAGAATGCCACATGTTGGAAAAAGTTGAGTTCCAGCTTTTTTATATGAAAGCACATTTTCATAAAACACTTGTGTCCCTTATTGTCTCCCTTCCTCATCCCTTTACCCTTGCTTTCTCTGCATCCTTGTCCTTTCCTCTTGAGCCTCCTGTTGCTCAATGTTTCTCTCTGTTGCAGCACGTTTTCCTTTTCCTCTTAGATTCTGTCTTTCTTTTTTAAACGTCCAAAAACAGTTGCACAACACTTAGCAAGGCAACAAGCTCCTCTTTTCTCCTGAAGGTTTGAATGACAGCAACCCTTGCACACTCTGGAGTATGAGTCTGTGTGTTTGTTGAGGAGGGGGTGCATGCATCTTGGCATCAACCTGTGTCTTTTAGAAGTTTAATTGCAGCATTTGGTCTTTCCTCTCAGGGAAATATGAGCAAGTGTGGGCTGTTTCTCTTTATATGTGTGTGTGCACGTATTTTAGAGAAACCCAGCAACAAATCCAGTCCATAAGTTGCGAAAGGGCTTCTGCATTGATTCATCTGAGGAGCACACTCACTCAAGCACACACACACTCAGACACAGGGGTAGTGTGTTGACTTAAGAGTTAATGAATGGATGATTGAGGCCTGCAGGGGTTGGGAAAAGCAGAGCCGTGGAAACAACCCCTCTTTCCCAGGAAGGGAGCATATAACTTGAGTTAAAGACAAAGAGAGGGATAGAAAATGAACGTCTCACGGACAGGATGAAATTCAGATTGTGTGTGCAGGGAGCCCAGAGGGGGCTTTGGGGTGAACTACTTGAAGCAGAAGCATTTGGAGCTCTAATAAAGCAAATAGCATGTACTTGACAAGGACCCAAAGGGAAAGAGAGAGGGAGAGGAGCAGCTGTTGGAGGAGGAGAGTGAGACAAAGAAGGAGCAGGGGGCTGTCCTTACTTGCTCTTCACTGTGAGGACTGTATGTGGGAGGAGGCAGAGGGAGAGCAGGAGCAAGAAGGGGGAACAAGAAAGGAAAAGAGGAGTAAGCAGTATGTTAGGCATGTAAAGAGATTAAAAAAAACAAACATCTCAAACTGTGGTTTGCATAGGTGTGGGCAGCCTCTCTTCTAGCCTCTGCTGTGCTGCACACCCTGGGCTAAAGGACCATGTTGAGGAGGTGGACTCTTCCCTGCTTCCCTGCTCTCCTGCTGGGGCTGATGGGGCTCCTGGTGTCGGGCTCCGACTTCCAGCATCACAGATACGAGGACATGGTTCGAGCCCTGTTTGCAGTACAGAATGAATGCCCGTACATCACTCGCATCTACAGCATCGGGCGAAGCGTGGAGGGGCGCCACCTCTATGTGCTGGAGTTCAGTGATAACCCGGGCATCCATGAAGCATGTGAGTAACACCTGATTCATTGTTTGCCAGGGCCATGTGGATGGCCCTTTTACAGAAAAGGTCATGCGTGCATGTAGAGTGGGTCTTGAAAATGTCTTAAAAATGAAAAGGGGTTTAAATCAATTTTTATGACATGGAAATGAGCGATAAGGGAGGTCATAGAGAGGAGACATGATGTACTGTCGTAGACATCAACTGTGGAATTCAAATGCACAAGTCTACTCAGTAGCTGATGAACTCTTTTAGTTTTTGCCGTTACAAGTGAGAGCATAGCTGGCAGAAGGTCGTCAAAAGCTCTAGATTCCTTACAAAGACATAAAAATTCAAGGTTTCACTTTATGAAGCTGACTTTATTCATGGTTGAATAGTAAAGAGACATAAGAGAAACAACTCTAAAGTTGTTGCGTTCAATAATCGTTGAAAAGTAAGCTTTGGAAAAGGCAAAGAAACAGCAAATGTGAAAGAATCTGCATCAACATCTGTGTTTCATTTCTTTTTTTCAAGTTTTTTTTTTTTTTTTTTTTTTTGCCATACATCCACCGACAAAATGTTGGGTGTTATTCAAAGCTGAGAAGGAAGCTAAGAGGTTAACTTTGAATCAACAATGTTTCAACCATGAACCCATTCCTGCCAAACCTGTGCTTGTGTCTCCCCCGACTCCAAACCGCAGAATCAGCTCTCTGAGTGTTTATTTTCCATATTTGTTACAAATTGAATTACACATAATGCTCATGTTGCACAGAAGCCAAAATGTCATATATTGTATTTGATGTTGAAGCTTTTTCCATTCTTGAAATTCTGTAAGCAGCTATTTGAAAAAGAAAAAAGAAAAAAAAAAAGCCCACGAGCTGCAAAGAATGCCTCTTTGGCTGCGGCTGAGCGAGCGTTTTTTTTTTCTGTGTTTGCACACGTACGGGCTTCCTTCAGTAGAATAGAAGGATGTGCGACCGTTCTGCTGCAAGGTGACCACTGGTGAAAAACAGGAACCGTACACTTCATGGAGGGGAGTGACCTGAGGTCTTGTCCAGGTCAACGCTTTTGCACCCTTAAGGAAGTTCACATGTTTCATATGCGGCTGAATAAGTTTGTGTGTGTTAAACTACCACCTAGAGCCAACACTCCTTTCTGAACTCAAACCCAGTTGGCCCCTGGTTAAAAGAAAAGACAACGAACTGCTGTGGCCAAGCTGCCATTTGGGTGCCTGAAGTAATTAGTGAAGGGCGTTGATAAATTTGGAAGTAGCTACTCAACTTCTCCACACCCCATCCCCCCTAAAGCCAACACTTCCTTCCCCTTTTGAATGCAAGTGAGAACAGTTCCAAGATGTAAAGTCATATTTACTCGTAAGTCCTCAGTGGTAGCTCTGTCCTCCAAGTGGAGTAACTGTGAGTCTCAGATCTCTCTGCACTTCAGTAGTGATTAATGAAGGGACTCTGGGGAGGAGAGAACTCTATACAGAGGGCAAGGTTGTTTTGATTGGTGGCTCGCAGATACCCTCAAGAATTCCAGATGACCTGATCCAAAGTAATGCAATCAGTTGTAATCAGATTCAATCCCCTTAGCTCCTGTTTATCAGAACCTTGAAACTGTCCATCTCAAGACATTTTGTAATAAATCATCACAGCATTTCTAGACATTCTCTTGCACAACTGCAGTGCCCTTGGATGTTTAGCTGCCGTGGATGTATATGGACTATACAAATGATTGAGAGGTGCACAAAGTCTAATAAACTGGATTAAATGGAACTAGACATGTTGGGGTTATAGCATATAAGAACAAGAAAAACCTGTGGAGTGGTCGCTCAGAGGATTTCTGAACTGCTTTAGAAAGCCTTTTTCCCCCGAAACTGCGAGGAATGAGCAGACCTGGGAATCCGGCTGGAACATGCCCACCGTACGTCAGTCAGAGTTAGTCATTTTAGCTTCACTGACTGAGATCCTTTCCAAACATATTGAGTGTCACAACTGAAAGTACATCTGAAATGGGTGTTGCCAGAAGAGAATCTGCGTGTGCTCAGCTGTTTTAAAACCAATTGGACCCGTTGGAGTTGTACATATATAGCTTCGAGTCAGCACGCTTTAAAGGAAATTACACAAGATAATAAACAAAGGCCCCTGACCAAATCTAACTTGTGCAAGATTTAGGAACCTCATTAAAAACATGTAAAAATGAAGTATTTTAAATGAGTCGGCATGCCTGAGGACTCCTCATATGCATGTGCTCACTCACGAGCTCGTTTTAAATGTCGTGCTTGGCAGCTCCATGTGGGATTTTAACCTCCTGTTCCCTCCACCTCACCGCTTCCTCCCCCAGTGGAGCCCGAGTTCAAGTATGTAGGGAACATGCATGGCAACGAGGTGCTTGGCCGCGAACTCCTCATCAAGTTCTCCCAGTTCCTGTGTGAGGAGTATCGAGCTGGAAACCAGAGGATCATGAGGCTGATTCATGACACGCGCATCCACATCCTGCCCTCCATGAACCCTGATGGCTACGAGGTGGCAGCCAGACAGGTAATGTAAGCTCTGACATGCATCTGAGCTTTTTTGCTGCCATTTGCCAAGAGAAAACCAGCGAAAAATCTCCCTCAGGGACACCTTTGGCCGCTTCAACTGCAATCATCCACTTCTTGTGAAGAAAAAAAAAAAATCCCAAAATTTCCAAATTGTTGCTGTCAATGTAAAGGAAATGTTAGGTCCCTGAGTGAAACTAAACACCTGCATTTTAATCACAGCACATTGCTTACACTCAGCACATGGTTTATTTGACTCCCTGTGATAACACTTACGTGAAAGTTTTGATTTGAAATGAATGCGTGCTTGAAACACAACAGAGAGCTGTACAATAGCAGGTCATTTCTTTCCCACTGTTTACTAATGCCTGTAATAATCCCATCTGGAGAAAGTTACCTTTTAGAGGTAATTAAGGACTGTGAAAAAACAGACTACATGCAGCGTACTTTAACACAAACATATACACGTGTGCGCAGGCCCCTTGAGACTAATTATATGTCCGGAAGTGAGCAGTGTCGGGTGACAGATGACAGTCCTTCTCCTTGCCGCTCAGATCACACACGCATACAGGACTGGGATTTCTTACACACCAGATATTTGAGTGCAGCAGCATCTGGACAACAATTATGGCGAGGCTGCTTTGTTTGTCAGCATCCCCGTTTGACAGTGTCTTTTTTATACCAGTGCTGTTATATGATCCCACATGCAGGTCAGTGAATGTCTCTGCTGCGTTACAGCAGATTAGAACGTTTGGCCGTTAGATGGCTGTAAAAATCGTACTAGAGACTCCTTGCTTTGCAACAAATCCTAATTTGGAAGATCTAAAAGGAGCATCTTTGCTTTGAGGCTTAAAGTGATAAATAGAGGAATATAAATCTCAGTGCTGAAGTCTAGATCTGGCTTTGTCACTTGATTTCAGACAGTTTTCAGTCGCTAGAAAGCACCTATATGGAAGCGGAAAGTTTTGCATCTGCATCTACTGAGAAAGAAGTGGCAAAGAGCAGCTCAGTGACAGCACAGTAGCTGTTTTCAACACAAAATGAGCTGCAAATGTGCCAGAGGCGCCTCCTTCTCATGGTTTGTTAGCCAGATGAAAGCTCTGTACTCTGAGAGTAAAGTCTGAGTTTAATTACCTTAAACTCTTTTTTTTTTTTAATTAACAGGCAAATAAAGCTTAAACTTTGTTTTAAACTCATATGCATGTTAATGCTGCAGCAGCAACGTGGAGGCGAATAGGCCAAAAGAATAAAAAGAAAAATGTTTTACCGAGTACAGATACAGTCTGCAGGTTGCAGAATCATCAAATTGTTTTTCTCGTGCTGCTCCCAAGCAAAGAAGCCTGGAAGTACTCCGCTTTTGGCTTAGTGAGATTACTCGTGTAACACGATCATCCAGCCCTGGTATTGAAAAGACTAAGGTCACCTAATGGCTGTTGTTTGCGTTGGTGGGTCAACAGGGTCCGGAGTTCAATGGCTATCTGGTTGGCAGAGGGAACGCCAGAGACATTGATTTGAACCGGAACTTTCCAGACCTGAACGCCCTGATGTACTACTATGAGAAAACCAACGGACAAAACCACCACCTGCCTCTGCCAGACAACTGGGAGCAGCAGGTCAGTGCTACTGGATACACAAAGGGAAACACACAAACATACACAAGGTCCTGTTTAAAAGACTGCTTTTAAGGGAAATATGTGCACATGCCTGCAAATATGTTTGTGTAGAAGCACGCGGAGCAAAGAAGATGGATGAAGACTTTTATTGTGCTTATGTGAGTGTGTGATGAATAATGAGCCAATGGGACATAGCTGTGTTATCATGGCCTTAACTGTGTTGGCATAAACACAAGTAACAATCCATAAATTTAAATCATAAGCATTTAAAAGTCCTTGACAGGCTTTCTGCTTCACATTGTGAATGTTTATGTTATGTTTGTACAGTGTAACTGCTTTTAATGGAGGTGTGTGCACGTCTTTCTGCAGAACCTAAACTGTATATAAAACTGGTTGGAAATATTACGTCGTATAACCTGGAACAAAAGCATATTTAGAAATATAAGAATGTGATTTTATGCACTGTACTTTATGTGTTTGCGTAATTTGGAAATGCAGAATCTCAGAAAAAAGACTTTCTGAGAAGACGGCTTTCTTCAAAACTCTGAGTAAGACACATTCAGCTTCAGCTAAGATATTTTGTCTTTCTATCACTGCTGTGAGATGTTGAGCTGTCTTGCTGTCTGACATCAGAATGTATCTGTTACCTGGTACCCTCAGTCACCGGCTCGCTCTGCACATAGCTGACAAAGCTGTCATTTCACTTAAAGTCTTCAGATCGCTGCCAAGTCCGTATATCGAAAGCACACATTTTTATTGAATAACAGATACTTTTACACTTACACTTTTCCACTGGGAGTCACCAACCGTTCAGTCCCTGAATGTGGATGTTTTTCTTGCTGCATGAGACAAGACAAACCATCATTGAGGGTCTGAACTGTGGCTTGAATGTTCACAGCACAGATTTGGCAGTGAGCGTCGCACGGTGGTCTGGGTGGCTCAACATGTACCTATTTTAATTCATCAGAGTGTAAAATGAACAGAGGAGGGAAATATTAAAGCATGTGCTGTCATATTGTCGCTAACAGCCCGCCAAAAAGCTCATTTTAAATATTAGGGTCAGCTCCTCTGGGGGCATCTGGACTGCATTCGTCTTAATCTTTAACTAACACAGAAACAACTGCTGTTCATTGTTAACTTATTGAAGTCTTGTTGCTTATTAACTATGATAACATTTTTTTATTGTTTGTTTGTTTTTGGAGTGGAGGGGGTTTACATATGTGTACATTTACAATTGTAAAACCTAATTTGTATGACATAGTATTCTAAAAATCCTCTTTTCTTAAATATTATCATTTTTATTGTTTGATTTATTTTTTACCTTTAAACAATATACCCTCATTTTTTAAATGTTTCTTTGTGTTATTTTCCTTTTTATTTTTTATCCTAGTTTTTTAAATGCTATGTATCATTTTTTCCAGAAAAGTTTTGATTATGTGGGTGGCGCAGCAGTCTCAGAAATTCATGTATGAAAAATATATGCAGTGTCATAAGGTTTAAAAGCTTCCTCTGAGTCTATTTGCATTGAAATGCCAAAATACAAATACAAACTTTCACTTCATTGTCATTTTCATAAGAGTGTTATCAGCATGTGCAGACCAAAACTTGGAGTCAGTTGACCCACACCTAGCACCTAATGGTAAAGTAATGGTTCATGTGTGGTCGAGCTGCACCTCAGGGCTGCATGGGGAGCTCCTGTCAGAAGTACAGAAAACCTGCACAATCTCACAAAATGGTTTGAAACTGTTTCACAGGAGCAATTTATAGAGTTGTTGCCCTGGAACACAGCTATTTTCACTTTTTTTAAATGAAAAAAGACATGAATAACTGCAGATATGAATAAAGACAGCAAAGAAGTGATGAACTTAGCAGATTTGATGGTGAAGTTACAGATGTGGTGACCTGATGTCATATTTTGCCTTGTTTTTCTTCTTTTTATTGATTATTTTGTTTAATATGAAACTGTGGACCTGACAGAGATTCATGAATTCAGAGCAGAAGAATAACAGCCTTAGATTCTGTTAACTATAGTAACTCTGATTCAGGGAGACTTAACTGTGTTACAAGCGCTTCACTCAGACTGATCAGGACTACATTCTCACCGACAACATGAAGCCACAAGCTCTGCGTCAGCCTGCAGGCCAGTCAAAGTACATTTAATACTTTAGCCAAATGATGTTTCAATCACAGGAATGAGTGCAGTGGGAAAATGTCTTCACCCTTTACATACAAAGGGACTTTTTCCTCAACAGAAACGGTTAAAGTAAGAGTTTTCGGCCCAGCATGCTGAACGTTTAGTCTGTATTTACTGAAATCAGGGAACTCTGTTTTACTTTGATTCCTGTATAAAAGAAAAGATATTCTTTTATTCTTTGTTTTGTGAGACAAAACTGTCATTCTGTCTGCCAGGGTAATCATCATTCTTTAGAAAAGAGCTTTTGAAAGAATGTTCTCTGACTAGTCTGCAGAGGAAATCCCCGATTCAGTATTTCAAACTGTCAGTGAATCACTGAATGATCCACCATGTGTGGATTTGTATGTTTTAGTATTCTCTGCACTTATGACAGTGTGTGTCCCTCACATGCAACCCTACACCGCTGTTAACGCTCATCCTTCAAAGGATGCACCAGTGTAATAACAGCTTTTGTTTGGGTACAGCTGCTGTGTTCAAGGTCAGTTGGTGCTGAGCAGTAGACTATGTTTATTGTCCTACATGCCTCACTCAAAGAGAGGTAAGGTATTGTGTCTTGTCTCCAAACATGACATACGGCTCGGAGTGTGTGAGGATTGTTGGTGCTGACAGAGAAAATAAATAGCTGACTGAGGTGGAATGTCAAGGTTTAAGGCTTCTGTATACCAGATACCATCTGGCTACAGCTCCTCCTGGTTGCACAAGACTAGATTAATGTCAATTAAAAGACACAAATTGCCATAGTTGGGACACCACAGGTTTGCTGCTGATAGTTTTTTATTCTGACAGTTTTCTATGCAGCATTTTATTTTAAATGCACGTTTCAATTAAATTTTATTAGACAGAGAAAGTGGGTCTTTTTTCTTTTCTTTTACCACATAAGTAATTCATTTAAAAATATAACCACTAGAAGGAACCACCAGGGTCCAAGCAGATCCACAGCAGCAATACTGACACGTGTGAGACATAGCTCTCCTGATAGACAAGATTTTGCAAATATTTTACATACTCATTACTAAGTTTTGTTCATTTTTAATCTCTACATTATAATATGCAAGGCAGAGTGACAAGAGTGCCACTGAACTGCACACAAATTTGATATCTGTGTAACTTTGAAACAGTTCGTCCAATCAAAGCCATCAGACAGGTTTGTATGCCTTTCACTTTTATGTTAGTGAAAATTATGAGAAATTTCTAAAGACAGGAAAAAAGTCAAAAGGTGGTTTTCTTTAGATATAATCCAAAACCCAAATCTTCCTATTATAGGGCTCCTGACTGGTCACTTAGTGTCATATTTGGTACATTTCTTCTAAATGTCATAAAGGAGCCTTCAAACTTTCATGAACATCTGTTTTACAAGAGGTGTGGCAGATCGGGATAGAAACAGTAGGGGATAAGGCAACGCTGTAAATAAAGGTGAGGAACAATTAAGTGGGCCACGGTATTAACCTGCTGACCTTAAAGCAAAAATGAAGCCACAAACAAAGTTTATGCGTATGGCTGAGCAGAGAAATGAGGTTTTATGCTGCTAATCAGTCAAGCAACCAAGAAAGTGGCTTCAGAAAAACAGATGTGAACACAGTGAGGATGTTTGTGTGGAGGTTAATTACTGGATGGTTTTATGGTTGCCTTGAGGGTAAAAAGACAGCTACACTGCAAATATGTCAGGGTTTCAAAAAAAAAAAAAAAAAGCTTGAAGAATCCTAAAATTTGTCAAAATCTAGGAAAATACTGCTGGAATGCAGCTAGAATCATTACGTCTTTGTGTGTGCATCTCTTTCTCACTGAACGTCTCAGGTTGAACCAGAGACTTTGGCAGTCATCAAGTGGATGCAAAACTACAATTTTGTCCTGTCAGCTAATCTCCATGGAGGAGCTGTGGTGGCTAACTACCCCTTCGACAAGTCAAGAGACTCCCGCATTCGAGGAAGGACCACATATGCTGCCACTCCAGATGACAAGATCTTCAGGAAGGTGTGCAGCAGATTACAAAAATTCTTCCCTGATGTTGCACACATCTGATGTCTTCTCCGCTGTGTGCTGTGTGTGTAAACATGGGCATGACTCGATCCATATGTGTTTGTATGTGATGACAGTTGGCAAGGACCTACTCGTACGCTCACAGCTGGATGCACAAAGGCTGGAACTGCGGAGACTTCTTTGATGAGGGAATCACTAACGGAGCCAGCTGGTACTCTCTATCCAAAGGTACTCAAAACCTCTGTCAGGATAATCTTGATATTACTCATCTGATCGGCCAGAAATGGATTCATTTCCTCCATCGACCAAACAGACTCGTCCCTGTTTACATGCAAAATTTCCATATGTGCTGGAGGATAGCCATCATCAGTCCTGGTCCGACAAACAGAAGGCCAGAGTCTTAACTTTTACTTCTTCATGCCCTGCACACGAACAGCTGAATGCCCACTGACCTCATGCTTTTGGTTGTTAAAGTATGCTTTATACATATATATATATATATATATATATATATATATATATATATATATATATATATATATATATATATATATATATATATATATATATATATACTTTGCTGGATTAACCAAGAAAAGTCACTTTACCACAGATAGGTGGCTAAAACATCTTGGAGAGTTGTCACTGGATGTACTGCCTGCTTCAGCTTTTTTAAAAAAATTATTTTAATGGAAGGGCTATTGACATTTTAATGTGGTTGGGGATGTCTCTGTCCTCTAAAGATGAACTGAGCAATACCCCGGACATTCAAATGCTCAACTATTAATCTGAAGCAACATTTCAAATTCTAGACAACTATTCTTGATCAGATTTCAATCTATCACAGAAGACAGTGAAATTTCATCACCCGTCCTAGGTGTTTTCCAGTCTTTTCATGACTCTTCTTGAAGGAGCGGCTGCAGTTCTAGTAGTGGAGTAGGTTGACATCTGAGGGCGGGATTGTCATTACCAACACCGGGACCTGCGTATCTTGTGGTATTACACTATACTGCCTTCTATGGATCGAATAACATATTGCATAGCAACCCCTCTGAGTTTATGTGTTACAGATTTCTTCTGTTTTTGCTTTTTTTGATCACTCTTGAATGTCTGAGCTCATCAAACAGATTTCCACATTACACAAAGCTAAAAAGAGTAAAACACAAATGCAGTTTTAACTGATGATTTCATTTATTAAAGGTAAGAAGCCATCCAAACCAACCTGGCGCTATGTGAAAAGTAATTAACCTCTAAACCTAATAAACTGTTGTGACACCTTTGAGGCACTAACTACAGTCAAGCATTTGTGGTAAAAGGCAGTAAGTATTTCACATCACTGTGAAGGAATTTTGGCCCACTCTTCCTTACAGAATCTTTTTAATTCTGCCACATTGGAGGGTTTTGGTGCATGAACTGCCTATTTAAGTCTGGATTTGAATACGTCAAAAAACGCTGGTCTGGAGCAACGCAGCTCCAGACCATCACACTACCACCACCATGTTTGACCGTCAATATGATGTTCTCTTTCCGATTTGCTGTGTTAGTTTTACGACACCTTTCCAAAAGTTCCACTTTTGACTTGTCAATCTGCAGACTATTTTCCCAAAAGTCTTGGGGATCATCCAGATGTTTCTGGCAAATGTAAGATGGGCTTTTGTGTTCTTTTAGTTCACCAGTGGTTTTTGCCTTTAAAGTCTCCCGTAGATGCCCCGTCTCTTTCTTATTGCTAAATCATGAACACTGAGCTTAAGTGAGGCAAGTGAGGCCTGCAGAACCTGAGATGTTGCTCTGGATTCTTTCGTGAACTCCTGGATGAGTTTTTTAATGTGCTCGTGGAGTAATTTTGGTACAGCAGTTACTCCTGGGAAGATTCCCCACTGTTCCATACTTTCTTCATTTGTGGATAATGGCTCTTATTGTGGTTTACTGGAGTCCCAAAGCCTTAGAAATGACTTTATAACACTTTTCAGATTGACAGATGTCAATGACTTTGTTTCTCATCTGTTCTTGAATTTCTTTTGATCAGGGCATGCTTTTTGAGATCTTTTAGCTCTACTTGATGTTGTCAGACAATATCTCAGGTTTAAGCTGCGACCTGTGGTTTGCCATGGGTTGTTGTTATTACAGTTTGGTTTTATAAAATATATAATACAAGTAAAATATAAAATGTTAAATCATAGGCACTTGCAGGAGAGTTGAACTCTTTTTCCTCCCTCATTTGGTTTGCAGTTTAAGATTTTGATATTTTGATTAATATTCCCAATGACGTTTTCTCCACAGAATTCCTGGAAGCAGCAAAAGCTTCTTAAACTGTCTGGACATATTGTCGGTCCACTTAATCTGTAGCTGCAACAATAACAAAATCCAGTTCTTTGATGTGTAAGTCCTGGTCTTGGCTGGTCTAGACTCTTCTTTGGAATGTGAATCTGTAGGGTTTTTCACTTCAATCATGCTTACTTTTGAATTCGGTGAAAACAGCCGCAGTCTCATTTAGTGGGAGCGCGTTATGTTTATTTTACCAAGTCTTTTTGCTCCAAGTGTTGTGTCATGCTCAGAGAGGTTACCTTTGATCCTTCCCTCCCAATGCTGGCCTTCGTAAGCATCAGCCTCTGATGAGAAGTGGGACCCTATTGCATAAATCTGCAAAGCCACCTTACTATTATAATCGATGGGGGGGCACTACTACTACTGACTTTTAAAGGTAAACTGGGGACATTAAACTTCTTTTAATCAATACAGCTACGGTATTTTTCCTGCTGCAAGGACTTTTTACTAAAGTTAAAAATAAAATGACTTAATTTTCCAAATATCAATGTGTGTATTTCAGGGATGCAGGACTTCAACTACCTGTACACTAATTGCTTTGAGATCACTCTGGAGCTGAGCTGCGATAAGTTTCCGCCAGAATCAGCGCTGCCAAGAGAATGGCTGGGCAACCGAGAAGCACTGGTATCATACTTGGAACAGGTCAGAGCACGCTGTTATGTCAATAAAGAGTTTCACGTTTGCAACATGGTGCAGATACACAGCCACACATTGTTCTCGAGGCATGCACAAAAATCTGACTGACTAGAGTCTGGCATGTTGTGAGTCTTATAGTTTGGCTTGTTAATAAATATTGGCAACAAATGAGCCTTACGCTGCATTAGCCTCTAGGGTATATTGGTTTGAGGATAAAAAAAATGCTTTATCCCACTGACATAAGAAAATAAAAGAAACATATTTCTATTGCCACAAGGGAGTGCTCAGAAATACTTACACTTTTCCCCAGGCCGGATTAAACAAACTAAACTGGGAAGACTTGCAGCGTTCGGAACGTTAACAAAGTCTAGTGCTTCAGAAAGTTTATTCTAAATCATAGTTTATCATCTGATATGACTGGTTTCCACTGCTCCACTGTAATACAAACCAATATAATTGCATATTTTGCTCTATATTCAAACTCAGCCACTTTCAAAGACCATAATGACCTTTATAACAAATGACTGAATAGCAGTCAGAATACTTTTAGTAACATATCTCACTTTTTAGGTGCATCATGGGATAAAAGGCATGGTCTACGATGAAAACAACAACCCTATTGGCAAAGCTGTCATCTCAGTGTCTGGCATAAACCATGATGTGACCAGCGGTAAGGAACTCAGTTCCTTCTTATACAAATGTCATTGTTTGTCATTATTTGAAGAGCTCATCATTGTGCTTAAAAACATGAAGATGTTAAAAAAGTGAGTATTTGTGTGAAAACAAGTAACTGCTAGCAAATTTTGGAAAAGGGTACGCCTTAGAAGACTGAAGGAGAAACGCGTCATGTTTAAATATATGTTGAATGAGTGCAGACAACCCTTCCACTGAAACGGAGCATGGCTTCCCCTGCTGGTAAAAAGATGAACTGCACCTTGGCAAAAAAAAAAGGAGTGAATGGTGCTTTCACATTTTCAGTAGAACTTTATTTATGGATAGTAAGAATAGTTGTGTGTGTGTGTGTGTATGTGTGTGTGCGTGGGGGTGGGGGGGGGGGTGGGGTAATAAACATATAACTGTATATAAAATACTCAAATTTATCTCTGGCTGTATTTCAGTGCATTTTGCAGTAATATTGTACTTGAATGTTTTCTGAGTGAGTATGTTCACACTGGTACACTACCAGTAATGGACTGAGTAATAAATAAATAATAAATGACTGTATCATGTGTTCATGGCCCCTCTTTCAGGGGTGGATGGGGATTATTTCAGACTGCTGTTACCAAACATGTACACAGTTACAGCCTCTGCACCAGGTTACCTCCCTTCCACGAGCACCGTCACAGTGGGACCGGCAGAAGCCATACAGGTTTGTCTCCAGCTTTATTTGCTCGCTGACAATGCAAATAGAAAGTCCACTTGTTGATCATCGAGACAGGACGTATGGTGGACCTTTGTGATATTTTAGGTTAAAGTCATACACTCCTGCATCGTTTCACACCTCTGTGTTTTCCTCTGCTCCCTCACAGCTTCATTTTTACTTGAAAAAAGCTCCAAAACAAAACTTGAAGGGGAAGCACCACAATAACAAGAAGAATCTCTCAGCGAACAAGATCCCATTAAAGCTCGGCCCAAGATGAGACATGGACAATAAGTCAAACTGCACACAAACATAAACACACACACTCATGCATGCACACACAGGAGACAAATACAAACATACCATTTATGTAAATGATGAACATCCAACATATAACTGCATAGCATTAGTCTAATGTGTGTCCACTCTTTATGTTTATTGTTGAAAATTATAAACTGTGTGTCTGTATTAAGAAATTGTTGTAAGCTTGCTGTATTTATGTAGCAGTTTTGATAAGTATGAACACAGCTGACGTGTATGTATGAAAAAAAAACAGTCTTTGTTTTGATTATGATAATTTGAGGATAACTGAGAAAGGAAAATAAAATCTTTTTACCATTATTCTTTACCACCTGTGTATCCAGAGTCTGTGTTTTTACACATTCTTTATGATTACAGTGCATTTTTATTTGAAGTTTGTCTATTTAAAAGAAATTAAGCAAAAACTGCAGGCAAATAATAAAAATACATATCCAACCATCCATTTTCCATACCCGCTTAATCCGTCTCCGGGTCACGGGGGTCTGTCGGAGCCTATCCCGGCGCATAGTAGGCGAAAGGCAGGGGTACACCCTGGACAGGTCGCCAGTCCATCGCAGGGCCACATAGAAAGACAGACAAACATGCGCACTCACATTCACACCTACTGGCACTTGTAGTATGCTCAATTAACTTACCCTGCATGTTTTGGGGGAGGAGGGAGGAGGCCGGAGCACTCGGAGAGAACTCATGCAAGCACGAGGAGAGCATGCAAACTCCACACAGAAAAACCCTCCGGGCCAGAAATCGACCCAGGAACCTTCTTGCTGTGAGGCAACAGTGCTAACCACTAAGCATCCGTGCTGCCAAAAATACATTTCTTACATTGAAAAGAGAAAAAAAAGGAATTTTAATGGGGTTCAAGGTCTCCGCTGGGTGTTGGGTCACTATGTGTCTCACTGTCCTTTACTGTTGATTTTACCAGCCTGTGCGTTGATGTAGTGATCTGAGATGACCCCATCAGGAAAGAAGTATTTCGTTGTAAATATCAATGATCATTTAGCTCAACATTGCATTCATTTTCTTTGACTCTCGCCTCTACAAGTGTACAACTATCGCGTAAACATCCGTTCATAACATAACATCACAGTACTTTCAAAGTCTATAAGCAGCTCACAGGGGGAAAAAAAAATCCATCAAGCCTGGACATTTTAAACTATGCACATGACATCGCTTGTGTACTAGCACAAATGAGCACACATAAAACCTCTTTAAAATAGACAAAACGTCTTTATTGTGTAGCTGTTAAACAGTTTAAAAAGTTCTGCTCTTTTCATCAAACGTGCTTTCTCAATCAGTTTAAAAGCAGACTTCACTTTCTCCGTTATATACTGGTCTTTGCAGTAGACATGAAATGATTGGTCAATCAGTACAAAATAATCATTTATTCCCTTTGAACTGAATAGATATTAAATTTTGGTTTTATGTTATTTTGGGAGCATTTTCTCCTTTTAGAGTGGTTAATAACTCAAAGATAAACTTTATGAAGGAAATAATTAGCATCAGTTGATACTTTCTTTACAGTCTATGAATTAGGTCTTGATTCACTCATAGTGATGGTATTGACACTCCCACCTGAGCATCAGGGGAAATTCACATGAGCAGGTCATTAAAGAAATTTGCAAATGTGAGCCCACTCCACACATAAACCACATAAACTACTGTGTGCCTGACTGTAGTGCTCTTTTCTTTGACAATGATTCATAGAGGACAGGCTGAAGTCACAAGACTGAGCATCAGCATCCTGGAGGTGGCAGCATAGGATGCTGAACAACAGGAGGACCTCACCAACAAAAAAATGAAAAAATAAGCTGCTTTATTCATTCTGTTCAGTTCCATTAAAGGCTACTCCTGTGGTGCCAAGTTTCAGGACAAAATTCAGGCCACATTTATCCAAATCCCTATCCACTCAGTTGTTTGCAGTTTATTTTATAAATATATTTCTGCAATAACAGGAAAAGCATTAGTCAGCATATAAAATTAAAAAAAACAAAACAAACAGATGCATAGACGTTTGTCATCTTATTATGTGCTCTCCTCATCTGCAGGATCAACAGCAGAGCTCTTTTACTGACATAACTGTGTATTGTTTTGTCGTGGTATGACTCTATCACAGGGAAGGATTCTTAAATTCATAGTTCACCTCAAGGATCTCTAATCTTGTGTTCCCTTATTGATTCCCAACCACTACAGGACAACAATAGCCTCTGCTTGACGCACAGGAAAGAGGAAAAGCTCTCTTTTCTTGGCATTTTATCAATTTATGACCCTTCCAAAAGGTCAGACAAGGAGCTGTGCAAAATAAATAAATAAAATAATGAGGCTTTACCTGTACCAGAACGGTCAGTAGTACAGCAATCCTGCAGGTTTAGCTTTGACTACAGCAATGAATTTAACCAACAGGTGTTATTTCTGACATTTACCCACATTCAGTTTGGTAGCCAGATACAAGAAGTCATAGTCTGAGAGTGGACATTGTACAAAAAGCAAAACAGTAACCTAAAACCTAGCAGCTTGATCTTAGTCACACTGAGCATTGAGCCCACTTTCATGATAAATCTAAGTCGTGATAATTATTAATTTATTCAGTTACTGACATCAGTTGTGCTCCTTTTCCAGTAACTACAATAACCAAGCACAATCATTTTCACTTTTTTTTTTTGCCCACTCAGATATCCTCTGCCACAGTTGATGTTTCTCAGAAAAAACACAATAGCAGGATTGTATGACAGCCGACATACTCAGTGCATCAAGAGCATTAGAGTGACGCTCAATTGGCAGAAATGTTGAAAGACAACAATAGACCCACATACTGCCCTCTTTTGACAGTGGCCACTGTGAGCAGAAACAAAGCCCTACATTTCACAAAGATCTGGAGCATTCCCAGCTTTAATATGTATGGGGCTTGTGTGTGTGTGTGTGTGTGTGTGTGTGTGTGCATGAGGAGTTGCAATTGCATTTGTGTACACTTGGCCGAATGTGGCGTCAATGAAACCCACTGGTGGCCTGACAGCGTGCGGCATCTCCTACACTTTTCTACCCACACTCATTGACTCAGAAGATCTGTGACTCTGCAGGACCAAGGCTAGACGGAAGTTACAAGCATTTGATTAAAAAGAAAAATCAGATGATGCACTGTTGCAAAGCTGAAATTAAGACTCAGGTTTGTATTTCATGAAAAGACAACGTGATTAATGACAGAGATGAGAACAATGCTGTTATATCAAAATAAATACAGTTGGGGCAGTGTTTTTATTGTCAAAGCTCACAAATTTTGAGAATAAATTTTCCTACATAATATAAACATGTTTGTACATTCTATGCACAGTTATATACTTTTATATACACATAAATGTAAAAATGAAAACTCCAAACATGTTATCTATGTTCATTTAACATTTTTAAACTATAATATAGGATGCACACTTTGGGGATGTTTTTTTTAACCCTAAATATCTTCTGCCCACATTTAATTGTAGTAAATAGTATTTATTTGCCTTGACTAGGGGCTATCATTTATTGATGCCAGTCATAGATAATGGACAAGATGACTGTGCACCAGCATGTGTATTCCTATTCTGGTTAACACATCGTAAAAACAGTAGTATTAAAATAAAAAACAGAACTGTACCCTGAGAAAAGACGTTCAGTTGAATGGTTTTTCGTTGAATTACTTTACTAAGACTCTGCCTCTTGAACTATGCTGTGCGGCATTTGAGTCTGAATGTGCAACTGTATGTGAGTCTGCTTTCATGCGTTTGTGTGACCTCCCTTATATCTTTTCCTTTTCCTTGGCTGCTCTCAAAGGCAAATGCATCTGGCCACATTTGTTTCCTGCTATTGTTCTGCACATACAAAATCACATATGAGGAAACTGTCATTACAGCAGACGCAGCAAAATCTGGTCTCAGGGTGTCACACCAACACACACAAAAACCACCTCCCAGAAAGAGGTTGCTAAACATATAAACATATAATTTCTCATCCAGCAGCTATGATTTTGTTTAATTTAAATTGGTTTACTTTTTGCAATGATTCTAAATGATAGAGTTTAAGAGGACAGCTATAAACAGAATACAGACAACACACTTTACGTCTGCTGGGTGTCAGAAGCTTTACTGTAAGAGAAAACATCAACTTTGCACGTGCTTTTATTTTCTTCCTGACATGTCACATACAGGAAAAATAAATAAGTTCCAATTCATCATAAACCGCTGCTGTTTAACTAAAAAACTAATCTAACAAACAAGAAACAAATGATCACGACACACCTTAAATGAACTGCAATGGCACAAAATAAACAATGATGTAGAAATCACAAGATTTGTCAGACTTAGATGATGTTACTTCCTGAAAATGCAGCGAACATTTTTTTTGTTCAAGATGGAAGTGGACAGAACAAAGCATGTGCTGACAGGCAGAGGAATGAGGTAATGAATGAAGAAATGTTCACGCTGATTTAGGTTGATTCTCCCTCACAAGAAGCGTTTATTCTGTTCTCACTTCGATTCGACAAATTAAATACATTGTTTTGGTTGGTTTTGTTATTATTAATAACAGGAAACAATATTCAGTGTCACTGTCCATGTTTCATCCAAATGCTGACTGATTTGTCACAGAAGACTGCTGAGCAATAAATACATTTCACACCTTCAAATTGTGTAACAAAAGTCGAAGCCTTGTTGAACTTTTTTATACAAATATGAAGAGATAATGATGCTATTTTCTGTTTAAATGTCATTTCGTTGATATGCTGACCCAGGATTTCCTAAGAACTTTGTGAAAGAAGAAATTTAAACGTTTTCTTGTCATGTTTGTTGTTTTGTGCCTCTTTATCATCATTTTGCATCTTGTGATGGTAGTTTTGCATCTCATGTACACCAAAAATGGTGTACATGAGATGTACACCAAATTTGTACCCGGGCCCATTGTATGTGGGGCCATTTTTAGATTTAAATGGGCTGAAAAATGGTGCCACATGTGGGAATTTGTTCTATATCAACCCCTTGTGAACTGCCCACTTTTTCAGTTTGATTATGCAGTTAGCCCAAGTGAGACTCAGACAAGATATCCATTTTGAGCCCATTCATCATGCGTGTACCTGAGCATAACCATTGCAAGCAATTCCTATTGGGCCACAGTAGTTCAGGCACGCTCTACAACTGACTGCTGGTTTAAATGAGTTTTTTGCATCTTACTTGGGAGTTGACCTTTTCTTATTTCCACTACTGGGCAGTGACTGCTTAAAGATGACTTTTTTATGTGCTTAAATGTTTATATCTGGGTGTCTGGAACATAGACTGTGTATACCAACAAAGCATTTGCTCACATGACCCATTGGTTTTCTGAAGACTAGTTTTGAAGCCAGTTTTCAATCTTATGGGCGCAGCCACGCTGATGGGAAAGTTAACTTTGCTCTTAACTTAACACAAACAGTAGGTTGCTTCGCGAAGTGCAGTAGCATGACGATTACAAATGATGAAGTAATAACAGCCAGCGATTGGCTGAGCCGACTTCCAATCAATCATATTAGAAATACATTTTTTGCTTAATATAAACTCTCCTGCCGTGGTACAAACAAAATTCACCCTCTAAAGTTCTAAAGTTGGACATTTTAACATGGGAGTTAATGGAGATTGAGTCGCTTTTGAAGCCTCTAGGGGCCAGTCGAGGAACTGCAGCAGAATTTAGCTCTGCGTGAGCGTCAATCTGGAAGTGAGATGGTTGGTTCTTGGTCTGGAATCTGGAAAAATAACTTCAAACCTCTGAGAGAGCCCAAACTTTTACTTTGTTTGAGGCTACCTTACTCTGAAACTATGTCACTTAGTGATCCATTCAGATTTTCTCTGTACTGTGACATCACAGATAAGATTCCTCATGATGACTATGTAGGGGGCATGTTTGTAGAAAACTATGAAAGGAACTCATCAGCAGAATGCAGTTTCTTTTTGTTTGTTTTCGTCCATTTATGCCTTGGCACTGCAACAGTTTGAAGGTGAAAAAAAAAAACAACCTTCAAAACCACTATTCAACAAACCACCAAGATTAGATGCCATCCGGTACTTTCAGAGCCTATGAGCTCGACTCGCCTTTGGAGCCAGCCCCAGTGGTCAGTTGATGAACTACAACATTTACACATTATCAATCCCGAAAGTTAGATTGCCGGCCCTTGTTTCAAACTCACCCTTCATGGAAAACGGTGCTTTTGTACTGCTTTCCAGTGATACAATGTGTCACAGACTTTTCAATAAAACCTGCGAATATGTCTCGTTTATGCACATACACACTGCTACTTTTTCTCTTATTTATTTATTTATTTATGACTCTCAGATGGTTTGGATTGTTGGACCCACGTTTGGACATTTTCCGTCAGGCATGTGCGTGGCCAGCCCCGGCTGTCCTCGAGAAAAGTGGGTGGTGATGTTGTGTGTAGTCATGGAGAGGCGCAGCACGGCTCGGCTCGGCTGCTCCCGCGTCTAACGTGATGACAGCTGAGTGTGCCGAGTCCCACGGTCAGCCGGGACCGCCGTAGCGCTTCATCATTTGAAAAAAAAAAAAATAATAACGCAGCTCTTACGGGAACTCGTGACCCCGCGGACACGTCCAAAGGTGTGGGACGTGGAGCTGCTCAAAAAGTTGTGTCGCGGAGAGGAACAGCTCATCGGCCGCCACCGCAGCACACCAGCAAGCTGGAGAAGTTGGACGGGTCGTGGTCTGACCGGACCTAACGGGCTGTCCCTGCAGTTTCACCTGCACACGCGACTTGTTTATAGGTAAGCAAACACGTGCAGAAAACGAAAGCCCTGTGTTGTTTTTGCTGCGGTCGACCCAGAAAACGCCCTTCACGGGATGAAGGATGCGTACCTACATCGATACAAGTTTGCAATAACACCGACGTCCTGCGTTGACATGTCTTTGGTGGACCCAGGAGTCGTTACGCTCGACTTTATTCTCGGTTGGACTCGTTTAACAGACGCTACGCAGTCACAGGCGGACATGGCAGTCATTTGGGTGTGTTTTGGACATTATCCTCGGCGCGGACACGCAACTACTAGGTTAACTGTGCGTGAACTGGACGGGTGATGGCAGAGATGGCACAAGTGCTGCAGACAGTCCTGCTGTGTCACCTGTGGTCTGGGCTGCCAGTTGCTCCAGCAAGACAGGGACGCAGCTGCGTTTCTGACACTTGACTAACCCTAAACACACCCCCCCCCCCCCCCCCCCCCCCCCCCGCCATCTCCCCAATAAACTAAAAACACTATTTTTTTTAACTGCTGAGTTCAGTTGCAATGTGAGGTAAAGTATGGTGACTTGATGATTTATATTTAATCAAGATATTTTCAATTGCTTATCTATTTTAATTGCAGTTGTCTTAGAGCACTGAAAGCAGTGAAAACTAGGAAATGGTTACCACTGTTTGGTGAAAGTTGTTAAAAAAAACAACAACAAACAAACAGTTCTTATTAATCCCTAAAACAAAAAAATGTACACCTGCATATATTTAAATATTTCTAAAATGACTATATATCGGAAGATCGGGCTAAGAGTTTTGGTCTAAATTGTACACAGTGATGCAGAAACTGAACTGAAACTAATTTGTTTAGTGCAAATTAGATACTGGTGCTAAAATGTGCATCTGCTTTCAAAGGCAACAAAGTGTGGGACACCATCTAGAATATAGAAAAATAATATGGTATCACAGCATCCTGAATGCATAGCAGGCCACATTTTTAGTGTGATCAACTTAACTTTTGCTTGACATCTCATCGCTTGCTTTTTCCCGAGTCTAAAGCAGTTGCAACAAGCTGATTCTGTCAGTGGGTGATGATGCAGATGCTTGTACCAGCTTTAAATGTACAAAGAGAAAGTTAAAGAGGAGAACTGCATCAGTTTAGATTGCTTTCACACATAATCTTATTATTAAACAGTGAATGTGCTGGTTGTCTCAGAAAAGTGAGTGTTTAGTTTTGCTGTCTGCCAGACTACAACAGTTTAGAACAGATCTGATTTGTTGGTAACAAGGAAAGCATTTTTCTTCAACATTTATCTCAGTGCAACATGCTGCTGTGACATGACATGCCCTAATTTATGTTATTAGCACAACATAATTGATGGTACTTGAGTCATTGTATTCTTTCTTATCTGTTTTCCCACATACACGGGAAAGAGGTGCTTTTTTACAGTTTGAAATTAGGAGAAAATTATCCACAAATGTACAATCCAAGTTGACCAGAAAAATAAAAACAACTGCTACATAGAAAAGGCATTGAAGAATCATCTTTGATTTACTGATCAGACCTGCACATGTTCAAACCATCCACACGGCAGTCCTGCTTTGCTTTTGCTGCTGCAGTGTTAGTAGTTAACAACTTTGGCACTGACACTTACACAAAGTGTAGCTATTTTGCCTTTGATTATAGGGAACAAACCAGTAATCTTCGAGTGAAAATAAAAGGTTTAGTGACTTCTCTTGTATACCAAAGCTGTGCATTAAAACTACACTTTTTTTCTACTTTTTTTTTTCCTTTAAAAGAGTTACAAAAGTGCTTCCTTGCTTTTAGGACCACTAATCAAGTGTGGCTTTTCTTCCTCCTTTTGTTGCCCTGCTTTTGTGCTTAGTCTCTAATGTCTAGTCAAGAGTTTGTATACTTGCAAGTATCGTTCACACTGAATTATTGAACCCTAGTAATGGGGTCAAATATCAGCACTTGGTGGCAAGGAAACATGAGATGTGGCGTGTATCACATATTGTATTGTTGTAATCTGATGTACTACAAGAAATTCCTTTTATCCTGGTAATTAATCTGCCAAACCTCAGAGAAAAGTTGTATCTCAGGCAAATAAAATAAAATAAAATAAAAAGGCAGCATTCCTTTTAGTTTTTTTGTTGGCATAGCAGCAAGACCTGGCTTAAAGTGCATGAAAACTGTATTGTTTCTTTATATCGGTGATGAAATGCTGCTGATATGATCAGATACGGCAAATAACATACATAGTATATTTAGATGTTGTTTCATGGGCAAAGTATGGACGTTTGTCTCCCCTGCTATTTCATTTTGGCCAAATAAAATTGATTAAAATAATACATTGGTGTTGAGTTGACACATTTAGAGATTTTTAAGGACTGACCATAAAAACTGAGCTTGAACACATGGATTTTGAAAAGCCGAAAAGTGGTTACACAAGTTGACATAGTAAACTGGAGTTTTCAATCAAGGCTCGCTGATTTACTCATTATTCAGGGCTCGTATGGCTCTGAATAGGTTTCAGATAAACTGATTTTAATTTAAACTTATAAAAATTCTCATCTCCTCGGTAAACTACTATAATAAAAGTAATGCACACTGCATCAGGATAGTTTAGATATCTTCTCTATCACTAACTTTGGATGTAATGAATAAATAGAAGTCAATTTGATCCATTTTTGATCCATGGCCTGTGGCTACAGTTTTGTTTTTCAAAGTTTTCCCAAGTGCCTCTTATTCTAAGAGTTCAAGGTTTTTGTGTTTGGACTAAAGTTGTGCAGCTGTTCCTGAATCCGTGGAAGGACATTTGGGGAAAATAACTTCAAATATTGTTACTGAGACTTAAAACTTTGCTGATCTTTGTGCAAGACACATTTAACTTTGTTTAGCCTTCCACCCATATGTTTTATTTAATCATGGGATCATCTATTTTTTTTTTTCCTCACGTAATTAATTATTAGTATGTAACTGTTTAAAGATTGGCACTCTAGTATTTTGGCAAATTTTTGCCAAATTCCTACGCAGAATATTCCAAGCCAGGCCCAGCAAGGGGTGTCCCGTGAGATGATTCACAAATGCGTCAGCAGCGCAGCCAGTAAAGGAAAACCATGCCCTCAATCCCTCAAAAAAAGTCCTGAGTGGTGCTTCCCCTGAAAGAATGTACCAATTTCACATTCAATGAAGTGATGATATTTATGCAGTCATGATGTGATCCCATGCGAGGGATCTGTTATATAACAGCTCACATGCAAACTATTAGAACTGATCCGAGTTTTAAGGGTGTGGCATATCCTTGGGCACCTCTGGGGTCCT
This sequence comes from Xenentodon cancila, assembly GCA_014839995.1. Lineage (NCBI taxonomy): Eukaryota > Metazoa > Chordata > Actinopteri > Beloniformes > Belonidae > Xenentodon > Xenentodon cancila. The sequence continues at coordinate 13,242,177 of CM026218.1, forward strand.
CTCAGGGAATAGCCTCTTCCATCCAAGCAGAACTCTGTATCCGTGACAACACTGCTTCAGCTCTCCAGACCATCCGAGTTGCTCTCCTCACTGTGGAAATGTTTATGAAAGAAAAAAAAAAAAAAAATCAGTTCCACCCAGTGTGTATATGTGTGTTTAAGACAGCGGTGGTCTTTGATATGTAACATGTGCATGCGTGAGAAAGGAAAAGAGACAAATATGTTCATAGCGTTGGTTACGGCATGAAAGGAGACAGAAAAAGGATTACATTCCCTTGTGGAATGTTTGTGTGTTTTCCAGACAGGATAGATGCTGGAATGCGAACTGAATAAAAGCGGGAAGACAGAGGTAGATCTACAGTATGTAGATCAACGGATGAGACAAAACGGGGTGTTTCCACAGGATTACGCAATCCCACCCTGTTTTTTCCCTACATTCAGCAACAGTCCTTCTCATAACTGTGTTTATAACTCAGCTGTTAACGACAGTGATGTTTTATTGTTTCACATCATGATGAATATTTCAGTCATGGCAGTAACCCTTTCCGTTTGTACATTTAGTCAATGGGCAGATTTTGTTGTATGAAGGATATAAAATCAAGACAAAACTGTGGAAGTACAACGGTTTGGAAGATGACTGATTTGAAAAGAGATGATGGGCATGTCCTGCCACATTCAGCACGTCTGCAGACTTTACTGCATGTAACATCATGCTGATTTGGGTGGATGATGATTTCATTGCCATTTAACATTCAGGTTTCCTGTATTAAAGTTGAGTAAAGCTAACATTACCAAGCGAGGGCTGATGAAAATCTGTTTTATTCATTTTAAAATGTATGTTAATATAATATGAAATAACAGTTTAAATCAGGCTCATGTGAAAATAAGCAATCTTCCAGTTCCTTCATAATTGGAATAACGGGAAACTGATGTAAAATATAAAATTATTGCTTTTTTCTTTTCACAGCTGCTCGTCAGAGATGATTTCACTAATCAGCTATAAGATTTAAACCAGTTATACCCAAAGCAAAAGTACAGATTTCTTTTTTTTATTTTATTGCTCTACCAGTCAGCAAAGTTAGTAATGAATATAATCTGATATGGTATCTGAAAGGTTCTGTGTATCGGCCAGTACTCAAAGCCCAGGTGTCAGAATCAGTACCAGAATGGGAAACAGAATAGTATCGAAACGGTTCTTCACTTAAACATCCGTTTTTATGTCCTCATTGTGTCGTTCATTTGTCTGAGTGGGACAGAGTGGCGCCACCAAACATTTCAGCAGTTTGGCATTTTTAGGCTCTCGATTCAACATGCCAGATGTGTTCATTTATCCAGTTGGCTGTAGCTGAGCCGTGCTGCCTCATCTGAATGAAATGCGTTGTAAAAATGGGCTGTTTTCCTAAGAGTCCTGTCATTATATTGATGTTTAAAGGAAAGATAGATTAATTAGATGGCAAACATTCATGTTTCTAAAGAGCAATCATTTTCTACTTTTCTGCCTTATGTGATACTGAACTGCTTTTTTTAAAATGTTTTGTTAAACAAAACATGCAATTTTCAGACATATATTTTTCCTTTAAAGTCATTAAGAGAGAGATGTTACAAAACCATACAGATTATTGAACATGAGTTGGTTCTGATCCTGAACTGAAAAATTCCTTCATTATTTGTGTAAATGTCTTTAGGACAGATTATTTGCAGACCACAAGGTTTTTTTTAAGTTTACCTGTGGGGAAAACAAACAAAACAAAAAAAAAAACCCCATAGAATATCATGAATAGTTGCGTCTACCTGCCACAGAAACACATGATCCTACAACCACATGGCTTGTATTGACACTCCTCCCCCATTACATGTGCTGAAAAACTAGACGCTCAAAGAGTTGCAAAAGCTGTTCTACAGTTTTAATATCCAGAACTGTCCACTGACTGCCCACCTGCTTTGGTTGTGTTGTTTTGAGGTGAATAGGTTTCAGTGGGGTCAGCATTCTGGGAGGGTGCTACGCCGGTCCCTGGTAAACACACGCTATCAAAAGACATCAGCTGTCATCCAGGCCACTCCAGAGGATTCGATCAGTGTGTGTCTGTGTGTGTAAATATTCACACACAGCCACGTGCCAGACTGCCACTTTAGTGTGTATCTGAATAGGTTGAATGGCACAGAGGTTATGTATCAGTGTGAGCGTCGTCCTGGCAGGCAGACAGATAATGAGGCAGCGGCTTTATTGTTGGCATTAGACTGTTCAATAGCAGACACAGCAGGTCAGCAGAAATCACTTCCGCCACTCTAAACAAATCAGAAAAGGTTAGAATGCTACAGAGGATGGAAATGAAGAAAGCAAAACAAATTATTCCTGCATTTAATTAGTGTAACAGATCTTTTCTGGAAGATAGAGGTACTCTGTTCTTTGGGTTAAAGACAAAAAGGACCATCCGGACTGTTATCAGAAACTAGAGACGTTGTGATACCAAATGTTTTATTCTCTTTCCAAATCCAATACCTGGACTCTGTGTATCACCCGATTCTGGGTACTGTTGCAATACCAGTGTTATTTTTATTTTTTAAAATAACAAATTACCATTTTTAATTAACATCAGATAAAAAACATTATATCTGTTAGATATCTATTAAATATGGAGCAGTGAGAATTGCATTTCCAGCCGGGAAAGTTGTACCACGGCTCCAGATATTTGATTAAATCTCATATTTGTAACAACCAACAGGGGCTGGTCATCTAGGATGTGGGATTTTACAGTTTTTTTTTTTTCCATCATTGTTCTGGTTTCGATGTGGAAACTGCACCTTTGCATTAGGAGCATGTTGCAGTTTTCCTGGTAGGATTTTCCAGCCTAAAATAAAGCGAAGTAGCCAATATAATGGTAATGCTTGGTATAGCTGCTTAAGGTGATTTAAAACAGGAATTTGGAAGGCTCAGTAGAGTAACTTCTTGTTCTGGCTTTTAGAGCAACAAAGCAGAATTGTCTTTCTGTTTGTAAAGAATTGCAGGGTATTGCATCATGCATAGACGTAAATAATCACTGATACTGGTAGCCATATTTTTGACAGTATCTGCAAGTATTTCCAATACTGGTATCAGTAATGCAACAACTCCAGAGACGAGTCCAAAAAACCAGGTTCTCTGTTGCATCATTGACCTTGGCAATGGCAATTTACACTTCTGTGATGGGAACGTTCAGAGGTATGATGCTACAACAAGGACAATGTTACAAAGTGGTGGGAAGATTAACTGGCTTATCTTTTTTGTTTAAATTTGTCTTAAATGGAAAAAAAAGTGAATATTGGTTTAAAGAAAAATGAAGGAGCTTTACAGTCTTGTGAAATGATCGTTCCGTTTATCCTCCCAGCGCTTCTTTATTTGGGAATCTAACATAGTTTTCAACATTCACACCTGTCTGGACATGAAATGCTTAGAAACCTAGTTTATAGCAAAGGTGAGTTAGTTCACACCTTTATACAGTTAAATCAAAGTAAAATAAGGCCACAACTGCAAATTTTAGTTTTCATTATTTAACCTGCTGATTGATTAGTGTATTGATTAATAACTTGATCAAGTCACAGTTTGATCTGTAAAAGACTTTCTGAATGAATCATTATGCTATGTTGCGGTGTAAATCTAGGAGAAGAAAGTAAAAATGAAGATGAATAGCTTGAACTTTAGCAGAGAGAGAGGGGCGTGGTTGAAATCTCAAGAGATTGTCATCATTTATTGGGCTGTTGTGTTTATCGCCTGGCAACAGCTCTACTGATGACCTCATATGCAGCATCAGGAGGTAACACAGGTGAACTCTCAGTAGACGGCATGGATAGAAACTTAAATCCTTCAATTCAACATCTGGAATGCAGAGGTTCCCCTTCACAGCCAGGATTACACCATCTGTTATAAAAAAAAAAAAAAGTACTGCGGCACCCTTGCCTCACTCCTTCTGGTCTGTTTAAAGTCTTGTCTGCTCGTGTCATCCAGAATACATGTCCACAACATGCTTCTGCAGCCACGATTCTGAAAATGAGACGCTCCTGCTGTTTGCCTGTTTCACCCATTTTACTTCCCCGGAATCTCACAATTTTCAGTTTGTTGAAGGCAAATAAATGGTTAAAACCTCAACTTTGTCTGTTCCTCTACACCCATGACCTCTTCTCTTTGAAATGTTTCCACTCGGGGTTATGCAGGTCATTAGCTGGATTTTAGACACTTCAATCAGCTGCTCCCACATGTAAACAAGCATCTGCTGTCATGGCAGCACATCTTTCTTTTTTTCCCCCCCTCAAATGTTGTATCTTTTAAATCTCTTTCTACTTTTATTTGTGCTTCAAATGTTGTATATTAATGACATAATGGTCATGTCAGTACCTGTCCAGGGTGTACCTCTGCCGCTCGCCTGTAATGAGTCGGGATAGGCTCCTGTGACCCTGCAAAGGATAAAGCGGGTATAGAGGATGGATGGATGGTCATGTCAGTACAGCATAATCTGCCAACTCACAATCTACGTCTTGTGGCGCTTTTTTAACACTTACAAACAGCCATGGGATAGTTTACTAAAGGCAGATGATGTTTCAGGGCCATGTCTTGGGTCAGACAGCTGGTCCTTTGTCCTACTGTCAGCTGTGATGTGTGCGTATACAGTGGATGTGTGTTTGTGTCTGTGGGTGTGTCAGCTGTTGACTTAGCTGTCTGTCGTAATCCTGTTACTTTCTCCAGGATTGTGCCAAGTGGTGCACACTAGTCTCACTCACACTGTCTCATTCATTCCCCTTAACTCAAAAACAATCAGTAACCGCGGTTGTAGTGGAGCGTTGTTTAATGTTTTTTTTAAAACGACAGAAGCGCTGGCTGCGTGTTTTGGTGGTCCGTCCTGTTTATTTTTACATATCCCTAAAAACCTCCATGTGGAAAACGTGGTTTCCGGTGAGTTTCTGGGACAGATGAAGTGAAAAATGAATTCCTCTGTTGCCATATGTGGTTCCATTTTGCTCCCACCTCTCAATTGGCCAAAGATCTGCCGATTTCCATCACCAGCTGATTGATCGGTGAACACCAAGGTGCACTCCTTTGCTGGTCTAAATTATTCCTGCCATACTTCCCACTTCTGACGTGAAAAGCTTTTTTTTGTCATCTTTTTTTTTCCTATCCAAACAAAGACCTTCATCCTCTTTGGTGAGTCAGAATGAATCACTGGCATACTGAAACATGCGCGTTATGCTTCTCCAGGACATTTGGCAGAAGACTACATTAACTGTCTTTTCAGTACCACTAAAATTAGTTGTGGACATTTTAAAGTGTGTTGCTGTTGTTTGCTCAAGATGGGACATCGCTGAAAAGTAACATAACAAGAATAATGTGACATAGTGTAAACTTAATACCATGAAAGAGTTTCAGATATAAACATGCTTAACTAAATATAAAAACAAACGCCAACTAAAAAAAGCGACAGGGTCTGCTGTCCAGGGTAAAGTTTCACTCTGACAGTGGTCACGTACGCTGGAAAATGCTATGACAGAGTTCACCTGATGGCAGTATGTGTAGTGTCCTCTAAAGAGCAGTGTAAAAGTTGTCAAGCACAAAACCAGCTGACACACTGATGTATCCAGAAATAAGGCTAAGGAGCTTGTCTGGCTGGATGCAGATCTGAGGAGGATTAACTGCATGAAAGCTTTGGCTGCCTAGTGACTCTTTGCATGTCTCAGTGCAGAAATCAGGTGGTCCTAAGCTTGATCACGGTGGGTGAGACACCAAAGACAGACTGAAAGATAAATGCAGCATTTTCTTCAGTGCAAGAGGGTAGATGGCATTACCCAATTAACTTACTATGAATACTTTGACAATGAGCAAATCTTCAGACTGATGTCTGACCATTAACCCTTCTAACCCAAACGTGACACGACTATAAGAGATGCAACTCACACAGGTACAGGTATTTCTGTAAAAAAATGAGATCTGTTTATAATATGTTATATCCTATTGAGTACTGAGAAAAAAAAAAGAGTTTTCAAAGCTTATTTCAAATCATTTACTTGGTAATCTTTGCTTATTACTGACAACACAGAGCACATAAATCACAAAAGTCCTTTTCCTATTGATTTACGACTTGTGGAAAGTGTTGATTTGTAATTTTCCCCCAAAACTAATGTATCAGTGAACTTCTTTTGAGTTAGATCACTAACATTTAGGCTCTTCCTAAACATTCTATAATGTTTTACTTTGAATGTCTCAAAACACCCTGAAAGCCACTAATGGAGAATTTAATTCAAACTTCAGGTTCCTCGTTACAGCTGCCAGCAGTACCATTTATGGAAATTTGATAAAATTCAGTAATAATTCTGACAAGTTTGGAAGTGACAAGCTTGTTAAGAACATGCCAGGTTCGTTTTAATTTATCATTAAGAAGACGGGGCACATACAGTGACTAGGTTTGGTTCAGGAATGTGCAAGACAGACCTTGAACCTTGTCAACTTTTCACTTGGTTTTTTTTTTTTCAAAACAGGATACATCGTTTTTTTTTTGTTTTTTTTCTACCCACTTTACTCACTATCACAGCACAGACAAAATAGATGGGACACATTAACCTTCTACATCTGGAGAGCAGCAGCTGTCCAGATATTTCTGAACCCCTGTAAACGGAGCCACTTGGCTTAAAATGGTTTTAATTTCTGAACAGTAAATGCTATATTTCTTAGCAGCCTCTTAAATTAAAGCTGAAAGTCTACTCTTAGATCACATTGCATCATTGATTGTTTTGATCGATTTTCTTTTTGTTTTTATTTTGCCCTTAAACGCCACCAGAATGGAAAATAAATGAAACAGGTTCAGATGCATTTGGACATTAACTAACTGTATATAGTTGTATGGTGACGCTTCATGCTTTTAAATTAATAACAACATTTGCTGGCAATACCTTTTTAGATTAGAAGAAGAAATACATAATTTGTGTGAACTGATGTTGAGGAAAAATACTTTCCCAAAATCACAGATTTGGGTCATTTCTTTTTGAGCGCGCACTTCTTGTATTTGTGATCAAGTTAGAAAATAAAAACATAGTTTTGTTCTCTTTCCCAGAGCATTCAGTTCTTTCAACTTACCACTGTGTCGTGCATTTTTAAGTGAGATGTATCTTCTTGGTCTACACCTAAAGACACTTCATTTCTATCCCTTAAAGCATTTCTCCTTCGTTTACAGGAACCGCTCTCATTTACGAACACTCAGACATAGAAAGCTTGAGTGAGTAGATCATTATCGTTCCTTTCACAAGTTGCATGTCTAGACTTGTTTAGTTCACTGTGGTGTCTGACATGCAACAACCGGTTCACTGCGGTTTGGATGAGCAGAATGATGCCGAGTACTTCATACTTTTCACAATCATAGGCAGCATGGTGGTATTTTCTTGCAAAGTTAGAGAATCTCATTATCCAGTTTATACTCTGCCTGCATCTTGTTACACAGATGCTACTGCAGGACACTGTAAAGAAAATACAAGAATGTGGTCTCTTGTCCAGTATATAATGAACAGACAGACCATTTGTGCCAGTTTTTGCTTTTTATTTTTTTTAAGCCTCTGCTTTTGCGCTGCTCAGCTTGTGTTACTTGCAGCCTTGGTTTAGGTTTCCTTGGGTTTTATCACCAAGCGGTGTAGAATTCACTACTGGCTGCGCAGTGAGTGCCACCTGCGTAAAACAGCAACCTCCACTGAGTAGTCAACAGCACGTCCCAGAAACACACTAACACACACACACACAAATAGTGAGTGCTTTCCTTTTCTACTGCTGGTAATCTGTCGCCGTGTTCACTTCGAGGTTAACACAACCTCCTTCATTCTCTCAAGACGGTGACACTGAACTTATCTAGAGACTTGTTCCTCTTCCCTTCTTGGCTTCAGCAGCCCACTTAACAGAAGTCCCATTGAGAGCGACAAACTGCAACTCTGTTCTCTCTTTTTGCATCTCCTTCGGTGTATCCAATCCCACTTGTGTTTAACCTGTTCCCATGTAATGACACGCAAGAGCTGGTAAAATTCTTATTTTCTGCGTGTGCTCATTTTACCAACGATCTGTTGTTGGTCTGCGACTTCAAAGAGCAAATACAGGCCTGGTCACATACTAATCGCTTTTTGATTCTATTTGTGCTTGTTTATAGCTTTTGTACATTATTTGGAAAGTACATGTTGCTGCAGAATTTCTGAAACTCTGAATGAGTTCGCAAGCACATATATTGTTGGATGTGAATATGAGCATAGTTTGAAATTAAATCCAGATATGAACAGGATGTTTTATTGGAAAACGCTTAATGAAAGTTGAAGCTTTTGATGAATATGTAGATACTACTAACCTCTGATGAAACATTTATATCCTGATGCGAGTATCATCTAAAGGAATGTCAGTGTCACCATCCCTATGCCATAATCACAGTTGTTAATGGATATAAACAAAACTGCACACTGACGGCAGCATTTGGACCAACGCATTAGACAACCCTCTCATCCACAATTATTCAAACTTCAAATCATGCAAAAACACTTGTAAAATGGTGTTTCATTATCCCAAGGTTCGACAGACTTGCAGAGTAACATTCAAGAAATTATGTTGTTTGTGCAGCTCAGTGTGACAGTTTTTTCCTTTTGATTGTTAACCTTTCTCTATAAGCTATTTGAATTAAATTTATCCAACTAATCCTAAACTGGACCCCCTCCATCCCTTGGCTACGCCTAGAAATCCTGTTCACAAAACTTATGTTGTGGGATGTGCCTAGTTTTAGTGTGTAGTCCTGGCAGCTTAGTGTGTGAGTGAGATGTTCGCGTGGCGTAGGCGCGCAGCGGTGTCACGATCGTTTTTGAAGAGAGGAAGCGGGCGTGTGTGGACGCACGAGGAGTGAAAGGAGGTCGACGGCGACCGGAGCAGATAGAGAGCGATAGCGTGTAGCTTATAACTGTGTGGTTGGAGAATAAAAGCCCCATCTCTTCAGTACAAAAACTGCCTCGAAAGGCAAAGCTCTCAATTATATCGGTCAATCTACGGTCCCACCCTCACCTATGGTCATGAACCTTGGGTAATGACTAAGAGGACAAGATCGCGGATACAAGCGGCCAAAATGAGTTTCCTCTGCAGAGCTGCTGGGCGCTCCCTTAAAGATGGGCAGAGAAGCTCAGTCACTCCGGAAGAGCTTGGGGTAGAGCCACTGCTCCTTCACATCGAGAGGAGTCAGCTGAGGTGGCTTGGGCATCCATATCGGATGCCCCCTGGACGCCTCCTTAGAAAGGTATTCCAGGCATGTCCCACCGGGAGGTGACCCCGGGGAAGGCACAGAACACGCTGGAGAGACTATGTCTCTCGTGTGGCTTGGGAACGCCTCGGAATCCCCTTGGAAGAACTGGAGGAAGTGTCTGGGGTGAAGGAGGTCTGCTGCCCCTGCCACCCGGTTCCAAATAAGTGGATGAAAATGGATGGATGGATTATCCAAGTAATGGAAAATGGCATAAAGCAAGGAGAGAATTAAATTGCTTTTTTAATAGACGGCTAAATAAGAAGTGATGACCTCATAAAAAAAGATGCACACACATGGGTGTGAAAGTGATTGCATAACATGAAATGCACTTTGCAACACTTACACATGCATTATTGAATGAAGAAGCTTTAAGATGACGGAAGTAAGAAGTAGCATGACTAGAAAGTCTACTTGACTTTGACATGAGAGTGAGGATTGAAGGAAGCTTTAGATATGTATTTATTAAAAATGCCGTTTTAATTGAAGTTATTTCCTTCATTTATACCCTTTTTCTCACGATTGAGGAGTTCAGAGGATTGTACTTTACCCATCTTAAGCCAAGCTCTTTCTTTTTCCCTTTTTCTGTCTCCTTTCAGTCCCAGCTTTCTCACGCTCTTGTCTACACCCCCCTCAATTGGTCCTCCTTTTTTTTTTTCTTTTTTTTTTCCCCATTTAGGGTTACTCATGCTGAGAAAGCATTTTCTTAGCATAGTAAGGAGTGTGCATTCTTGTTCAGAAAACTGATAACTTCCGCCTAATCTTTTATTAATTCCTTTTGCCATGCAAGCGCCGACTATCGTGTCCTTCTCTGCCCACCTCTGCAGGTTATGAGTGATGGAAGCAGGATCAGTGGTGCGCGCTGTGTTCGAGTTTCTCCCCAGCGTCTCAGAGGAGCTCCCACTCTTCACTGGTGATGTCATCGAAGTGCTCAGTGTCGTGGACGAGTTCTGGCTGCTTGGTAACAAAGATGGTGTCACAGGTACGTTTTAGGTGGTCATTATAAGTCTAAATGAACCGGCTGTTATGGAATATTTGATATCAGATATTTTTAACAAGGCCCAAACTTGACCCAAAAGTGTTGGATGTGTGGTGCTCATACCCCAATAGCAATGAGAAACAGTTGGAATTCACCCTCAGGATTACATGTTCCTACATCAGAGAAAATTTTACAGCGCTTGATAATCAGTCATCTCTAATCCATTTACACTGATGTAGGTAATGTTTGCTTCATTTGCTTTTAATTTATTTATTTTTAAACCTTTTAAGAGGTCAAGTTCAAAGAAGGGAAGCGCACAGAGCAAGTCAGTCTGGTTTCATGTATGTATTTCACTTGGAAACCAGATTATGAAATGTACTCCCCTGAAAGAAGAAACTGGTTTCTCAGGAAGGAGCTGGGAATTGACTCAAGAAGAGTTCAGGGACACACATGCATTCAATTTATTTTTTTTTTTTTTAATGAAAAAGGGATCTTAAGTGACATACCTAGATATTGTTCACGCACTGAACAAGATGACCTCAGTGAGACCTGTTGCAAGACCAGCAGAAAAATAACTATATTACTGAGAATTTCTACCTATCTGAGATCAAGATGGTAGAATGCAAAAGTTCCTTTGAGCTGCTTTAAAACTGTTTTTGTCCAACTGGCATACTTAGAAGTTCATCAAGTGCCAACTTTCCTGTTATTCTTATTTTACAGTCTATCCAGAAACCTCAGTGACTTAGCCGTTTTTACGAAGGAAGTTATCCATTAAGAATAAGGATGCTCGATTTGGGTAACGAGGACAGTTTGATGGTTGGATTGCTTCAGAAATTCAGGGATTTCCTTTGTGCTTGTAGTATAAGCGCTAACCTGTTCTGAAAAGTAGCACACATGTGAACATGAAGTAACATGAAGGGTATGAGAGTCAGCAACATGAGGAGTTACAACCCTCAGTATTGTCATTGTTGTGAGAAAACATAAATATTTCATTATGCAACAGTAGAGTTCTTTTTTCATTCGATTGCTTTTTTTCCCTTCCGGTTTCAGGTCAGTTCCCCAGCACCTTCGTGGAAGAAGTTACCATTCCCAGCACCAAGCCTGGAGACAAACTCTACGTGTGCATCAATGATTTCAGCTCATCAGAGTCAGGCAACCTGTCTCTGAAGAGAGGTACAATCACACTGCTGCCACTCATAATGTACGTCATGACTTTTAAAATAATGGCTGAAGTATGAGTCACTGGCTTTTGTAACCACACAATTTGTTCACAGCTGCGCCAACTTTAACACTAACAGCTCATGTTCTTCCACTCAGCTTAACGCTGCTTGTTGATGTCACAGTTCTCAGGTAAAATAGTTGTTTTGGTGTTTCTTTGTCTTGTGTTAGACACTGTGACCTGACTGTCAGAGCTGACTTGTGCCTTATCTCCACACTGCCACAATGTCGACTCATGCCAGAAATGAAAATTACATTAACTGTTCATAAACCTGAAGATCAACATGTACAAGTTTATTGGCATTCATTGAAATGGTATGTCATTCTGAGATTATGTGCACTTCTTCTGTACCCAAGAGCATTAATGATCCCTGTCACGCCTGTACCAGTAATATTTATTGATATTTTGTTTAGTTATTGCAATCTGAGTTTTTTTTAATCATTGTGTTTTATGTATCATTAGTAATCAAAACATTTTTTTCTGCAAGTCCAATAAATACTTACAAAACACAAACCTTTAAAAAAATAAATAAATAAAAATAGAACCCCAGCAGATTTATTTTGGGGATATTTGGTGTTGTAACTGCTGTCCTACAGAGACGGTTACATCAGGACAATTAAGTCAAAGGCAATTTCCAAAACTGCCCACTAGATGTCCTCAGAGGCCAGACTTAAACCTGTAGTGTGTAGGTCTTTGTACACACACACAAACACAAACACACACACACACATAATATATATTTATATATAATATTGGCAGAAATCCTTTAAATCATTAAAACATCTCAAGTTTGTTGGTTTGACTTGCTAGAAATGCTTGTAGTGTTAGTATAACAGTAGTTAGTATGACTGTGACTGTAATGGACTAGTGAAGCATCTTGTTTGATGATGTTGATGAATTGTCACACATTTCTCCTTTAACATTAAAGTAAACACATGGAAATGTCTAATAAATAACAGTAAACCCAGTATTGTCTGTGTAGCAAGTAACATATCCCACATTAGAGGATACATAGAAAACAGTCGCCATTGGGCATCCCGTATTATTTCCCAAGGTTGTATTGGCCCTATTCCAGTTTTGGTCCCAGACACAATGGGAGGTGGAGCCACAGGTCTCTGGAATGTGACCCCTATGACTTCTGTTTGGCCATACAAAATTCATGTAAACCCTTACTCTCCAGTTATAGTTGGATCCATATAAAGTTATTAAAATTGCAACACTTATGCAGCAAGTTTGTTTAAGTTTTTATCCCCAGAAGTGAAAAGGATTACTTAAAAGCCAAAGCAATGAAAGCAAAAATTAAAGCTTTTTTCCATGCAAAACCATTTCAAGTGAGCCAAGACTATTACATATCACTTTTTATTTTCTGAACTCCTCTGTTTCTTTGCTGCCAGCTCCTTCTTCAACCTCTCCTTCTGTTATATTAATGACAAAGAAATTAATTTTTTCTAACTATACCACAATAGATTCTTGTGTCCTATAACAGTATTATCAAAGGTATAAATGTTACATGAAGTTGAGTCTTCTTTCTGTCTCTTCAGGTGATGTGGTGGTAGGAGAAGCAGGAGGGTCCATGGACCTCGGAGAGACCTGGCAACGTGGCTGTAATGCCTGGGGTGTCCGCGGACTCTTCCCTACATCATGTATGAAGGAGCTAAACCTCTCGTTCCGCTCCAGGCAGCTTTCTGAACGCTCAGCTCAGGCTCAAGCTTTAGAGCTCCCGCATTATGCCCTTGGCCAAGCCCGGGCACTCATGAGCCTTCATGCTCAGCTCAGTGAAGAGCTTGACTTCCGTGAGGGGGATCTGATCATCATCACAGAACTGCCTGAGCCAGGCTGGTTTCAGGGCGAGTTAGAAGGTCGGAGGGGGGTGTTCCCAGAAGGATTTGTGGAGCTCCTGGGTCCTCTCCGATCTCCTCAAGAGGCAGTTGATTGCCATTATTTAAATGAGGATAATCAACAGTTTCCCTATGAGGACAGTTATGATGCAGAAGAAGTTACTGAGGAGGAGGTTATGGAAGAGGGTGAAGTTTTTCTGACAGAAGAAGAAGAAAAACAAAAAGAATGTTTCATAGAGGAAGAGGATAAGGAGGAAGGCGGTGTCTATGGAGTGGCACTTTATGAGTTTCGGGCCATGGAGCCGGGCGAGCTGGACTTCGATGTGGGTGACCGCATTCGTGTTGTAAATACTTTAGAAGACGGTTGGCTGGAGGGGGAACTGCGAGGGCAGCGGGGCATCTTTCCTCATCGTTTCATCAAACTAGAAGATGAGGGGCAGAAACCTGCAGAGGAAATCAACCTTGCTGAACCAGAAGAAGAGCAGAGCCGCTGTAGCGATCTCAGCTCCAGTTGTTTACATCCTGATGTTTCAGAGAACGATCCTGAATGGAGGACATATCAAGATCACACTGTGTGGGACTTGGACTACTTTGAGAGGACTGAAGAGCAAAGTTGGCAGTGTGAGGATAAAAGTGGGGCTCAAAATAATAACAGAGGGCAAAGAGAACAAAGTAACAGGCCTGACACTCAGCCACGTGAACCTATTCCCCCATTTCAAAGAGCCCCTCAAAGACCCAAATCCATTCCTCCACCAAGACCAAGACTCCCACCTCGGCCCAGTCTACCTGTACATCACACCAGGCAACATGTTAGCCCAAAGTCCAGTAGAAATCATTTTAACTTCACTAATGGTAACATTAGACCATCACAACCCAAACTAACTCACAGCCAAACGCTTCCAAGCACGCCATCTGGTAGGTCTCAAGACATCAAATATCCCCAGTGGCCATCAACAGACACTGCCTCCACCAGTAACAGGTGCGCTAGCATTGGCCAGGCATTAATTAACATTGTCGAAGGACAGAAACAGCGGAGACTGAGTCGCCATGCTAGTGTGAGTGATGCTGATATGATGCAAAGTACTGATGCATATACGCGTTCGCAGCAAAAGAAACGAGGCACCAATGGGATGCTTCCGACGTCCATCACTTTACAAGCACTGGCCTCGTCAGCCAATGAGCTGGAGGCCAAACTATCTCAGCAGCTGTTTGAATTTGAGAAAAGTTTGACTAGTTTATCCAGTGACACCAATGTGAACTCTAGTGTTTCCAATGACACATCAGCTGCCGCCGAGCTGAACCAGCAATCCTGCATCTCGCGTCACTTTTCTATTCTTGACTACAGAGATGAAAGTGATATTATCCGCGGCTCCTCGCATTCTCATGGATCCCACTCTTCATCTTTGGAGCGACACAGAACCCTTCGCCCTCCTCCTCCTCGTCCTCGTGTCCTGCGTCCCCCACCCCCAGCTGCATGCAGACCGGCTCGTCCTGCTCCGCGCCCACCTCCTCGCTGGCCAAGACAAAATGCCCCTCATCCACCCAGTAACTCCCTCACTAACACCCCAGTCTTCTATGCTCCTGATGAACCCAGTGCAAAGTTTCTAACAGAAGATCAGGATGAACCTGGTGACCTTGCATCAGCTCAGGAACACGAAATCCAGTGCCACCTAGACACAGAGCAGGAGGACAACAGGGAAATGGAGTTGGAGAGCGAGAGACAAAGAGCGGAGGAAGAAGAGGATGAAGAAAGATACCAGGTGTTGGTACGGCTACAGGAAGTGGAGCACGACATGGAGGAATATGCTCGCACGGCAGAGGAACTCAGGGCAATGTTGGAGGAGGAGGAAGAAGAAACGGCCCGCATGCAAGCCTTGGAGAATCTGGAGTTCTGCAACTACACATTGGAGACGCTGGCCCTGGAGCAGCAGCAGCTACAAGGTAAGACCCCTGAGCTGTAAATAATAGTCACAGAGACCTTTCAGGATTCCTGAGTGTTTTGTTTTATTTATGTATTCATTTGCGTATATATATATATATATATATATATATATATATATATATATATATATATATATATATATATATATATATATATATATATATATATATATATATATATATATATATATATATATATCTATATATATATATATCTATATATATATATATATATCTATATATATCTATATATATATATATATATATATATATATATATATATATGCATGCATGCATATTTGAAAGTGCTGAGCACTTGCATATTAACAAGCGGAAACAAAGATGTCGTGCCTTCTCATGCATATGCATGTACATTTTTTTGCGTCTTGGTTGTTTTGGGTTTTTTTTTGGTTTGTAGTCTGTTGGTTTCCTTTGGTTCAAATTGACAAGACGGACTGCATACAGCTATAAAAAAATGAAAAAGTTAATTTACTTAGGTTATTACTGTTGTTGATCTCTGCTGCCCGCAGGAACCGAAATTCAAAATGCACATTCAATAAAAAAATGTAATATACAAGGAATTTAAGACTGAGACATTGGTACTGAGCCAGATTTCCTCTGAGTAATTTTTCAAATCTCTCTAATATGTGCATATCCAAGCACTACTTATTTTAACCAGTGAGTGAAAGTGAGTATTGCGTTGACTTAACAATGATCTACATTAATTTTCTGATTCTCTGTCAAAGAAAATTTTGCCTTTTGCTCATAAATAATCTTCTAGTTTAACCACTTCTAATAAATAATTTAGCTTTTGCATTTTTTGCAGTTAGGTTTTCAATAATGTTAACTGCATGTTTTTATTGGTAATGGGAATTACCAGACTTCAGAACAGCTTCCATAGATAGATCAGCTCTTACTGACAACACAACTATAAGCAGGACACTGGGGGGATCTAAGGATCAATATGTCTTTTTGATTCAATGACTTGCATGTGAAGAGCCAAAAATTGAATATACTCAAACAGCCAATCCTACGTATACTCTTCAATGTATGCTGCCACTACGCATTATTGTTTATTCCATTGAAGTGCAAGGTCTTCTGTAACAAGGACCTTAGCTTTCTTTTAGAAATGTAACACACAAAAAAAAAGTAACATAATTAAATAAATTGATAAATAAGAATTGTGAACTTTCTTGTGGTTCACCAAAATTAAATCCTCACAAAATTGGCAGTTATGATCAGTTATGTCACAATTTGACTAAAAGAAACACCGTAATGATTTTAAATTGCAGATAGGTTTGGGTATGAGTTGTTTGTGTTTCAGCTCCCCCCGTGACCTTGAAGAGATTGACGATGTATGAAAGGATTAATCGATGGATAAGTGTAGATATCTTTATGAACTTCAATCAATTATGAAAGGAGATATTTGTCACTGGAAAAAAAAAAAAGGTGGTGGAGTGACATTCCAGCCGTGCTACGCCTATGGCACTGGGTGAATCTGATCTTTGCATGTGTCAACGATCAGCCCAAAGGCAGGAACAGGTCCCAGTGGCTCCAGATACCTCCAGGGATCATGCATCTACATACGTTCTTTTCACCTGACGCACCACAACTATGTCTTCGACATCTTTTCACAGTAATTAAGCAGATATTCAGTCCCTTCTGTCCTTTTGATATTTTTCATACTGTTAGAAGTGTAAATGCCCAAAGATAGCATCATTATTTCCAAGTAGCACAATGTTTTGACACTAGTCTTGACACTAAAGCTTTTTTGGTTGTCAGATATTATATTTCCCTTTTGTTTTGTTTTTTTTTAGCTGTAAGTAAGGTGTGTACGCATCAACAGATGTCACAGGATCTTTGTTGGATGAACTTGTTTGACAGCCTCCTGTAGCGGTGTGCACACACTCGTGTTTTTCCATGCTTTTACAGGGTGTGTTTCTCTTATGTGTAACACTTGAAGGACAATAGATGCTTTTTGTTACTAAACAGTGAATAGGTCCACTGGGCCCTGCCTGCACGTTAATCTGGAGTCCATCATAAAGGCTACAAGCCAGACGTATCTTAAATAATAAGAATTGTATTTATCAAGTACAAAAAAAAAGCACTAGTTGTCATGTTTGATTACATTGTAGATTCTAGACCGTGTGGCTTGTGTGTGTTTGGCTGCATGGACGTCCTTTAAACTCCTCACTTTGGTGCCTCTTTCATTCATAGTTAAAGGCCGTAGTCTTTATTATACTTTATGAATAGGCTGAAGTTTTTTTTCTCACACTGAAAGATTGTGTGTCTTCTGGATGTGAGGACAGTCTCCAACAATGGCTCATTGTATAAACTAGCAGCTACTTTTTCAGAGGCTCCTCTGTTCTAATCAGGCTATGTGCGCTCGGAAATCTCTCTCTCTCTCTTACTAATTAACTCGCTCTAAATATCTAAATATAATATACACACTTAAATAACAACTTGCATTTGTTTTTTTGGTGTTTTACTTTTAAAATGTCCTTGTTGAGTCAGTCAGAAATTCAAAATGAGAAGGGGAGGGGGGGTGTACGCCTTTGTCTGTAAATATTGCTCCACTCCTACACGTAGGGAAAAGTCAAATTCCTATGCTTATGTCAGAAACAACAATTTGAAAGACTGTTAGTGTGCAATAAAAGATATCTGTTTTATCAGTGACCTGCAAAAAGCAGCGTGTGGTGTTCATTTGCGGTATTTGACGTTTCTCAAAGGCATACTGTGATGTTTGTCTCCATCTTCCTTCAAATAAACTCCAGACAGACTTTTTTTTTTTTTTTTTGTCTGGAAGCAAAAGTATTAGCTACTTTAAACAATGGGTGGAGCTGCTGGGTTAATCCTGGACCCATGTGACTCCACTGAATCATTAACCCAAAAAGGCCACTCCTCCAGAAACCCTTGACACTCCCTCTCCTTCTGTGATTTGCTGAGGTGGCTGAAGGGGGGGTATGTTCAGTAACAGTGAAGCCTGGGAGGCGCTTCAGCCAGGCAGTCCTACAGAGACAAGTGAAGAGGAGACAAGAAAAACAAGTGAGAGAGCTACTGACACAATATGCCTAGCAGGTGGCATCTCCCGCAGCGCCTTGTTATGGAATGCAGGACTTTAGGAAGGGGGAATGAGCCATGTTGAAGAGGAAAATATCAGCTCTTGGTAAGCTGATCTAAGATATAAGAGTAATGAAGAGCCCGGTAGTATATGGCAACCCAGTTGTGTCGGGTCCAGTGGACTGGAACTACACAGGTGGTGCTCCACTTAGGAGAGGGAAGAGCGTGGACGAGCTGGGGGATGCAGGATGGGCAAGAGAAAGGGAAAGGATGGCCCATCTGCAACAGATGCAACACCTACATCAACTGCAAATCCAGCAGCAACAGGTTGGATTTTCTGGATATGGATTAATTCCTCCTGGCCAGCCACCGAATCCAGTCCTAGTACCAGGTCCGTCTCCAGTGTGTCCAATGCCAGTACACAATGGCATGATGGTGCCTGTAAGTGGTCCTGTGCCTCCTCCGACAGCTCCATGGCCGGTACAGCTGGAACAGCAAGCCCAAGTTGGACATGGCCATGTCAGTCAACAGGTCAGCTGGGAGTATGCTGATCAACACAAAGCATCGTTTCGAGACAGGAGACCTCAAGGCCAGGATGTTTACTTTCACCCTCGGTCAGAGGATGGTCATCTGAACCTGAGGATATCTGAATGGAAGGGTAAACATTGTTTTTACCAGGGCCCTGAGGATTACAATCATCGTGAGTACAACAGAGTGGCCCAAGGAAGAGATGATGGTGACTTCAAAACTCAAGAGCGTAAACTGAATGAGGATAGAAGAGGAAGGGATGGTTGGGATTCAGAAAATGAACATTACTCTAAACGTTACGACTATGGGAGTTACAGAGATGCTGAGGATTATGATTACAGTGAAAAATGCAGACAAAGGGATCAATATGACAGGAAATACAATGAGCAGTATGATGACAGGGATAAGAAGTATTATGACAGCAGGAAACATCCAAAACATGATCTCAGAGAACATGATAGGTACCATAGCGAATATGAGGACTACAATGAGAATAAAGACAACTACAATCGCAATTACAGGGACTGCGATCGCTATGATCGAGATTACAATGACTCCAGAGATGGTCATTGGTCCAAGGAAAAAGACTACTACAGGCGAACAGAGGAGGACCGCTACTATGATGAGCGAAAACGCAAAGACCATTACGATGACCGCCATGCAGAGGACAGGTATGAACACAGGGACGATAACCACAAACCGTGGGATAAACCTTACCGAGGGGGTGAGGACGCAAACGTGCGTAAAGGAAGGACCCAGTATGACTCCGAAGTTGACGAGCGCTACGAGTACAGGGAAAGGGACCACAGTTACAGACACAAGGATTCAGGAAAAGACGGGAGAGATGAACATTACAACACCAAAAGGAGGGATCATAAAGAAAGAGAGCGCTACGACCGGGCAGAGGATGACTATGACCTTAAATATGAAGGTCACTATGGGTCCAGTAAGGGGGAACATTCCCACCACAGACCTCGAGAAAGATGCAGAGATTTGCGCTCAGTGTCTGTAGATTCACGATATGAAGAATATCCTAAAAAAGATCGTATGACACACTGTGAAGAATGGGTTGAGCAACAAAACCAAAAGTTGGCACTTAGGGAAATGCACTCTTTTGAGGACCCTGGGGTGTATCAGCACAGTGATGAGCAGAAAAAAGGATATGAATCAAGTACTGGGAGCGTGAGCTCAAAGAAGGGTCGTAAGCCTGTGTATGTGGGCTCCCTAGACAGAAACAGCTTCTACAGGAAGACGGCTCCAAGCTCCCTGCAAAATTCACAGTTTGCCACTACCAGGAAACAAAAGCAAGGTAAACACAAGGATATTGTCATGTGAGGGGAGGCACTCAACATCCTGAACTCACACAGCGTGTTTGGTACATATGTAAGGTCATTTGTACCCGATACAATTTTATACTAAATCACACATTTGCTAAAATCTTTAATATCAAGAGGTTTAAAAGTGTTCTTATAATTTCAAATTCCCGTTGATAAAACAGAGCGAGGGAGGGTGACTGTCCTTGCAGTGTGTTGTCATTGGTGACCTCCAGAGGTGCTTTTCCAATCAATGCTGTGGGCTTCAGAGTGCTGACTAGACAGACTCATCTTCTACACCCTTACAAACTGAGTGGACGTGCATGTCTGTGCATGTGTGTGCGTGTGTCAGAGAGAGAGTATCACCTATCTCAGAAGAAAGTGAGCTTCCAGGTATTTGTAGGTGTAAGCACCTGCAGAACAGGTTTTGTGGGTTCTTACGTTTTGTTTTCTCTATTCTTTGTCTCCTGGTTTCCTGTTTGCTGCCATACTCTGAATGACTGATGTTATGTGCGCATATAACTAGTCTGTATGGTTCTTGCATGACTGAGCGGTCAGTCTTTTATTACGTTTCTTCAGACAAGGATACAAGCAAGTGATTCCTTAAACTTGGAATGTGCTTGAGGTGACTCACTCAAAGGAAGTTTTGGTTGACTTTTTCCATGTAAACCTTGTGTTTATTTACTAAACATGTTTGAGTTAAAATCTTGCATAACCATCAAGTTAATATCTTCAATCAGGTTTAGTCCGTTGTTTGCTGTTTTAACTTGTGTTTGCAATTCAGAAGTGCAGTTTCTCACGCGATCGGTCACCTGAGACTGAAAAGCAAGTCTAAGGCCATATTGCCCCAGTGCCCAAGCAGAATTGACACATTAAATGCCAAAATTGAACCCAGCTAGCAAAATGAGTAAACAGGCGTCTTTGGAAAGTTTCTTTGTGAAAGGGAAAAGGCACAATGAAGAGAGAGAAGAGTAGCCTACGACTTCCAAGAAAAAGAGAGGTTTTAACAGACAGTACCAGGAGTCCTACTTGAAGTGTGGATTTATCGCGACAGGTGATTCCCACACACCAAGCCCGCTCTGCATAATATGCGGTGACCGGCTCTCAAATGAGGCAATGAAGCCTTATGAGCACACAGTGGATTCACGTTTGTTATTATTTCACCCCCCCTTCCAGTCCGCGGTAAATTGTCAAGCGTTGACCGGTCCGCAGTTAGAAAAAGGTTGGGGACCACTGACATAGACGATTATTTTAAACGGGTGATGTTAAAATAAGGCCAAGCTGAACAATACATGAGTGTCAAAAGAAGATAACTGGAGTATTAAGATGGATCAAAAATGTCCTCAAAATGTGTTCAAAGGGTAGTTACACATGTGATTTTAGGTTGATGGACAGCAAATCTGCCATTATTAAAAGTAAAGTGTGTGTGTGTGCGTGTGTGTGTGTGTGTGTGTGTGTGTTTCATGAGGAGTCAGAGAGAGAGAAGGGCACTCTCCTGGATCACTTTATTGTGTCTGAGAAGAAGCAGGTGGCACCTCCACAACCCATCCCCCAGTTACCTAGAAACACACATGCTTGTCCAAGTGCACACAGTCCACATCAGCCCCCACCACACATCCCCTTCAGGAGTCTGAGGATTAATCCCTAGCGTCAGCATGGTGAGTGGATGGTGGGGGTCTGTCTGGTGCCGGGCGGTGGCCAGCACTGACCTGACTCCTTTGCTACACTACAAGACTGATTCTCTGAGGGTGTGTGTGTGCAGGAGATAGACCCTTGGAGCTTAATTACAAAGTGACGGCATCTTTCAAACACACACTCACACAGGCACACATGCCTGGCTGTTCAGTCTCTTGTCATCTGTTAATCCTGTTAAACAGTTTCAGCTCAGTCAGGGGTTTGCCCTCAATGAAGCATTAGACTGCAGGGCTAAAACATTAGACCATCCTGTTGTTACTTACTGGACTTATGCTGTAATTCGGTAACATTGAGGTGATGGTTCAGGCTTTTTGAGACAGCTCTTAAAAATGGGTTAGTGCCCCCCACCCCCTCTGTAAACCACTGATATATCAAAGTGCTCTCTGGTCATGGAAAAACAGATTTTTGTTGTTTTAAGGATTAGATATCACATTTCTTACAAATGTCCTCTGTTGCATACGCATTGTTTGAGCACCTGTTTATGAGTAATGTGTCGTCACCCATCTATGATCTGGCAGCGTATGCCGCGTTGGCCACATTAATCCTCGAGGGCTAATTGCCATTGGTGGGCAGAAGGACGGAGGTGGAGTGGGGGAGTCGGGGGCGAAAACGGGAAATCTTTGGACACAGTCTCGAATCGCCTGACAGAGAATGCTCTAATCTGCTAGCAAGCAAAAAAGTCAGTGGGCAGAAAGTAATTCTTCATGAGTCACAGCTGATAACGGTTTCTGGGCTTATTCTCAGTCCTTTTCATGTTTTTGTCGGTTATTTTATTCATCGTCTCTTAAAACCATTAATTATAATCATGAATGCATTCATCTCAGTTTAAAATAAGTTTGGATTTTCCAATTCTAGTGCAGCTTTGTTTTATTTTCCCAGCCATTGTTGAATTTCACAACAAATTCTTGTTATAAACCTAGAGGTGCATCATTAAAAGTCAGATATATTACTTTCGGAGTCTTGCATCCAGAGCAGGAAAACTAGAGTTACGTAGAGTGCGTACACACAGCTTTGCATGGTTTCTTGATTAGGTGATACCACCTGCAATATTATGCGACTCGCAACACTGATGTTATCTGTGGACTTTCAGGTAGAACTGTGGAAAACACTCAGCACACCGATCATGTGGACTTTGGCCTTCAGGACTCCTGATGAGGCCAAGTTCATACAGTCAGTTTATAGAGCTGTCACTTTAAAACAAACACACATGTTCTGATCTGAGTAATAGTAGTATGCTTTCTCAGATATGTCGAAGTGCACAGAACCTGATGTGTACGCCATAAATACCCTACAAAGCAGATTATGTTCATTTCAGTTAAATGAAGAACAGTCATATTCAGCCAGTTATAATTGAGTGGATTCTACTTCATTTGATTTAATATAGTCAATTTAATCTAATCATAAACCAGTACAATACAGTCCAATTCAAGATAATATACATTTTAAAACGCCTATTCAGGAAAATGTTGTCTTGCTGAGGAAAATAGTGCGTCGCATCAAATCATCACTTAGTACACACAGTTCAGCCCAGTAGAGTAGAGAGGACTGATTTAAGAGGACGAGTCGAGTCGTCTGGCTGAACCGGGCTCGGAGAGAGCTGCTGTCTGCCTCGACTGGCTGCGTCGTGAGAGAACAGGACAGAGACGCGCCAGAACCCTCAGCCATCCCTAACTAACTTTGTGAAACAGGAAAATTTTATTTCCTGTGTGAAATAAGAGAGCCTGATAACTGAAGGCTCTGCCTCTTATTTTACTAGAAACTCTTTAGAAACCACATGTTAGCCTTTATGACAAAGCAAAAGGCAACAGCAGTTGCCGGTTCTTATTCTGGAGGTAGATTTAACATAGATTTATTTAAAAATAGACGTTGGATGGAGACAAAGATGCCCAGGCTGGATAATCTTACTTTTAAAACCGATTTCTGTATTAACAGAAAACTCTAAAAGTGAAGGGCTCGCTGAATGTAGTTTTACAGTTGTTAGTCTCTTCAAGCACCTAAACATGTACTTAAACAGAAACCTTTTTAGGGAGCTTGTTTTAGTTAACTTTGAACTTAAAATGCACTTTATGAGTAAAATAAATAAATAAATAAATGAATCCCTTTGTCGCCCACTAATTGCAGACTTGTTTTTTTTAAGTTGTGGGAAAAACTCATAAAGCTCCAATAGATATGTCTTTACTTGTCCAACACTTGGCAACAAATAAAATCCTGCAGATTCAGTCATCTCCCACAGTTCTCAAACAAGTTGTGCTGCAACGGTTTTCCCACATGGAAAATACAAAAGAAACTGCCAGCAAATGACAAATACAGTTTTACCGTGTTGTTGCACAACTGCACCGTGCTGAAGCATTGGTGAGGTCACTGACATTCCTTGTCTGTCTCCTCCTTACAGGTCTGAAGATGTACCAGCTTTGGTTGAATAGGCTTATGTTTTCCTCCTAAGCTCTCTGTGAACATATGCAAAACTGATGGTCTCTTGAAGTAATGGCACATTGTTTGGTACCACAGTTATTTAAATCAAGAATTTCTAAACAAGCCAAGGATCTTAGTCTTGGTTCGATTTAATAGCTGATTTACATGCAGCATGTAAATTAAAGTTTAGGCTCAAGACTGCATGCATGTGTACGTGCTCTGTTTTTGTAATCAAAAGAAACGTGTAGCTTGAGAGGATTGCTGGGCTTTATCATAAATACTCAGGAGTAGCAGAAATATGTAGCGACGAGATTCCACCAGGAGCAGGAATGTGACCTTTTGGCATTTGACCCTATGCAAGATAAACAGGATGGTCACTAAAAAAAACCAAAACCCCAAAAACAAACTTGTTTTTCTATTCTTTTCAGTTATACATCACCTCTCAGCTGTAACGATCTGTAGTTAAATCTGGACAAAAGGCTGAGGATGTAGTCATAAAAAAAGCCTTTTTGTGTGTTTAGTTGATTAATTAAGAAATTAAAAGTAAAAGTTTACAGAAACATTTTCAAAAGACAAAGTTAGCGTGAAATGACCCCAGTTAGAAGCATCATGGGAGTCTTGGTAATGTTTACACCATGTCAGGTGATTGGGTTTTTTTTTTTTTTTTTTTTTTTTATTATTATTACACGCACAAGTGTTTTTTGTTTTTTCTTTTAAAGTACGTTCAGTTGGGATTGCACGTAGCGACAGGTACCCGCTCTGTCTGTTGTGTTGGCAGTTTTCCGAATCAGGCAGCATGCACGAACTTATTCTCAAGTAGCTTCATGTCCCAGCTGAGTCGCCTGTGTGAACATTTTACAAAGCCACTCCCGGCTTTCCAAAACTTGATATGAAGAGCACCCCCCACCCCGGCTACTCCTGTTGCCGGGGCAACTCTGCACTCCACAGTGGACTTTGGAGCAGAACACAGCACTGATTGTGCCTGACCTTAGAGAGTTGTGTGTAGGGCAAACGTTTGACTTTTCCACTGCTGTTAGTGTAACAAGCTTGAATTCAGACAAAGGAAAAGTCTAATGAGTTTATAACTGGTTTTGTGACAGTCATAGAAGAAAGAAACATTTGGAAAGTTGTTTATGTAGCAGAACAAAAGAATGTTCTCGAGTGTGGTTTGTTTTAAATGTTCAAACAGACAAAAAGTAACTTCTTTTTCTTTTAAAGTAAGTTAATCAGGAGAACTGAGGTGATAAAGTGTTCAAACTCATCATCATCATTTTGATAGAGTTCAGGCTGTCAGAGGAGGAGCCCAATCAGGTGTCAGCTGGTTGTAAAACCTGAAACGGAGTAATCGCAGATCTGGACTAGACATCCCTGGAGACCACCCGTCTTACTCAAAGAAAATTCCTGCAAAGACAACTACAGCTACATGCAGCATTGCAGATTAGATATGATTATAAATATAAGCACACGGGGCCAGTTGGCCTTTGCCATCTGCATTGTCGAACATGCATGTTTGTGTTACAGAAATTCAACTAAACGTCCTGCAGGAATAACAGTACATAAACAATAGAGCACTTTGGCGCCAGTGTTGGTTCATTTGACACATGACTTTAGGATCAACTTCAGAGAAATTATGCACTGAGAATATAGTGTATAAGCATGACTCATTTATCGTTGATCATTTTTATAACTGTCCCAGTTCTACATTATGTGCCACTTTTAGTATATTGAGTGTTCATTATGTGTTGTTGAGATACACAGGAAAGCACTTTTTTAGTTTGCAGGATTGATTTTTATTTTTATTTTTTTTTTCTTCGGATGGGACATAAAGAAACACCAGCCCCATGTCCGCAGCAACCGGCTGGAGTCCAGCTCCAGGTTTTAATGTCTTCCAGAGTAGTGGTCCTGGTGTGTACATGTGTGTGAGGATGGTGGGTTCCCATCCATTCTTATGGTAATTGGAGCTGTGGAATGGAGACTTTGCAGCAGGACGCTCGCTCCTCCACGGGCCACTAGAGTTGGACTTCACACTGACAATGGACTTTCCAAGAATGGGTGGCATTGTACAAATCCATAATTGTGGATGGGTGGGTGCTTTTTTTTTTTTTTTCCTTCTTCCCTGAAGTGATTTGAAGAAAGTTGTAAGCAGCAGGTGGGTGAAGCCTGACCATCTACTCTTTCTCTGTGTCCTGATTTGTAGCAGTGAAAGCACATTGCAGTGTACATTGTGTACAGCGCAGGAATTTTTAGAGAGTTGGTAGTAAAAATGTTTATTTTCACAGCTGAAAATTAAGGAGACATTTTAATATTTATTTGAAAAGCACTGACAAGTTTCAGCGACAAACTGCAACACCCTAAACTTGATTAAATCAAGAGGGCATACATTTTTATTGTTTTGCCTTGATAACATGTTTACTTAAAGCGTAGCTCATACAGATAAGACGATGCAGGGACAAGCTCAGACGTGGTTTTGATTCAGGTGCGTCCCATGTGACCTGTGCAAATTTATCAGACGTCACTTGAGTTATCAGTCATCCCAGCTGAAACGGTATCAGTAATGTTGTAACGCCAGAGCCTGTTTTCTGTCTTTTATCACGTTATAGTGTCAGTGTCTATTTCAGAAACTATACCTGCTTTTGTAAGATTATCCTTAATCAAAGAAGTTTTAAATCATAATAGTTACAGGCTGAGTTCTTAAACCTCTGTAAGGAACTAGATGACTGAGTTTACCTGCTGGCGTTGCTGAGCAAATCCCAGAATTTTTTCAGACATCTACCTGATGTAAATATAGAACAAAGCAATTCCAGAGTTTACTCTTTGAAGATGTGTAGATGAACCTGCTGTCAGCCACATGCTCCCGTTCTGCTCTACGCGATTGATTCCACCTGTGAAAACCTCCGGACTTGTCTTTTTAGTTTTGTTTTTGTCAGTAATATTTCTCCAGTTTGCTTCAAGAACTGTAAGATCATAGTGTTTATTTCTTCATGTAAAAGCAAGCTCACTCAAAAAATAAAGCAACCAAAAACAATTTGTTTAAATACATTTTTATCAGAAATAAAAGTAACACATCACTTGCCAATATGAGCCACTTTATTTATTTATTTATTTATTTATTCATTCATTCATTCATTCATTCATTTTTACTTATCCTACAAAGTAGGTGATTTGAATTGAACATGTTTTGACACACACACCGCCTGCAGTGTGGGGCACAGTTTTGTATTGGTTTTAGTGGGGAAAAGAGGTTTTTATTCACCGCCAAAAAAAAGTTAAAATAAATAATTGACAGCTTAATATAACCACAACATTCATGTCTACTGTGGGTCTCATGTAAATGAGGCTGCGTTGTCTGTGTCCTCTTTATGATACTTCAGAGGACAATAAAAAGGTGGAATTTATAGAAGTAGGTCAAAATCTGGTCATGTGGCTTCGCAGGTTGGCTCCGGTGGAAATGGTTGCATTTCCGAACTTGTTAAGTGGAGCGTGTGATGTGGTTTTGTTTGTGCGTGGTAGATCAAACGTGGGAATGAACCACTTGATTCCAATTAAATCCTACATCCTTTTGTTTTTGCTCTATCTGTATTGTGTCGGCGTGTGACTTCTGAAAAACCCATTAGAGAGCTGCTTTCTCATGAGGAGGGAAATGCACGAGCGTTGGCAGTTGGCAGTGACGGATGCTGCCGGCAGATCTGGTTTAAGCGATGAGAAAAGCCCATTTAAGTTGAGCTTCAGCCAAGTCACGTGAAGAGGGAGAAGGATGAGGTCAGGGTGGGAGGAAAACAAAAGGCAGGTGACCTGTGGATCAAATGCATTTCTGTTGTTTGCAGTGTAAAAATGTTAGAAGTTGTGCAAAGCTGTGTTTTATTCTTCACAAATTATTTGCAATCACTAAAGAGTAATAAAAATTTTTTTTTTTTTTTTTAAAGGGATTGCATCAACTTTGTTCTATTTTGCACAAATGCAAGATGCTGCAGCTCTGTGTGTATGTGTGTGCTCTGCAAATTCCTGCATGAGGTTAAAACCTTGTAAGCAGAGTTAACTTTGTTAGCCTCTGACGGCATCTGTTCAAGGAGGAAGGCTGACGTCACCCTCGACCATCAGCACAACGCTGAATCTTCCCCTGCTAAGATGTGCCTTTTTAAAAAACCTTTTGTGTATTAGCTATACTTATACTTTTTAGGGTACTTATTTGTCTCAGCCTTTGCTTCTTGGTTCTTCTGCACAATATTTATCATGAGTAAACGTAACAGAGTTTGTTTTAAAAGGCTTTGGTAGCTTAAGTGAAAACTGACAGATGTGTTGATGGATAGCTCAGGGCTGAAGTTGGTTTCAAAAGGGCTGTAGTGTAATTTATTACTCTTTCTTGCCTGGAAAAAGTTAACATGAAAATAATGGTAATTCAAAATGGACCAGCTGATCCCTTAATGACACAATAAAGCATGATCACATAACTCTAGTCTTTGCATCCCTTCAGTCTGATTCTGATCTGATTTTAAGAATTTCCTGTTGGTTCAGGGATCGACTTTCATAAATTGCATCCTTCCTGAGGATTCATTTTATTGCAGAGTGTATACTTGCATTGTGGTGCAAGGATTCAAGTCCACCCTCCTCCACTGACATGAGGTTTGTAGATATGCGCGCCCCCCCCCCCCCCCCCCCCCCCAAAACCTTCTCTGCCTCTCCTTTAAAATCCAGCTTGGTCCATCAGAGCCCATATGTCTGGAGTTGCTGTCACAAGCCATTGTGCCACACACAAAGAGCCTGAGTCCACTCCAGTTTTGTGTTCATTCACAAAAAGCAGTGATGCATGAACCAGGCTTCCCCCCTCAGTCCCGGGTTTCCCCAGAGATCAGGCCTCTGAGAGTGATAGCAGGAACGTTGATCAAAAGCTAGCCAGACAAGATGAAGGGTGGACCGGGCGGGTGGGCCTGAATGTGCTTGGCTACTGGTGAATGGAGACATGGCATGGTGAATTTATTCTCCTGACTCTTCCCATGTCTTTTACAGAGATGACCCTTCTGTCATCGCAACCCAAGCTTGTGGACTCCACCCCCATCTCAGATGCGGTCCCCACTGCGGGCACGGGCACTGAGGATCCTGAGCTGAGGATGCTGGAAAAGAGGTCAAAAGTCATCGAGGAGCTTCTGCAGACTGAGAGAGACTATATTAAAGACCTGCAGATGTGTGTCGAGGAGATCATTGAGCCCATGAAGCAGAAACAGGTAATCAGAAATAAAAAGTCGGTGCTTGTTCTGAGAAAGGCTGAAGGAAGCCTCGTCAGTGTTTACAACATCTGTTTTCCCAAAGGTGAAGAACGTGGACTTCGGCGGACTCTTTGGTAACATCGCTTCTGTGATTGATTTGTCCGAACGGCTGTTTGGTGCACTGCAGGAGACGGACTTCATTGGTAACGGCTCATTTAAAAGATGCATGTCTGTTCAGGAACCTTCTTTCCTTTTGGATGTTGAACTTTTGTACTTTGCTCAGATTGTAACCATAAACAATTCTCTGAAGTTTGTTGGCTCAGTATGACGGTAAATACGCCTGGGCATGAGTCAGATTCCTAAGAAATAAAAACAAATGTGACTATGTGAAGGTATATTTATTCTGAGTTGTAGTCTGTTGGATATTTGCCACAAACTGATTTGTTTTTTAGGACTTTGTGTATCTTTTTATTTTATTTATTTATTTATTTTAAATCAAAGACATTCTCTTTGTCCCGTCCTCTCAGGAAACGTATTTCTGACCTTCAAAGCTGAGCTAGAGGAGGTCTACAAGCTCTACTGCCAAAACCACGATGATGCCATTTCTCTGCTGGAGAACTACGAGAAAGACGAAAACATCCAGCGTCACGTGCTGGAATGTCTGGAGAGATTAAGGTGAGTCCGAGTGAGGACGGAAAATGTTTAATAGTCTCGGTTTGACTTTTTTTTAGCTTTTGCATGAGAGTAACCAAAAATGCACATGGTGGTGTGTGATGGCATGAACAACGGCCAATATGAATGCAAACTCATCTGTTCAAACAATCTGCTAATTGTTCTGTAGTTGGTTAAAGAAGCCCATCTTCAGCTGCCTCAACGTCACTTCAGTGCTGTTGTGAGCATGCTCGGTGTCGAGTTTTATCTATAGAGCCCAGAAATGTGGAGCAGTCCAGGAATGTGCCCTACCTAGTTTCTCCTGTCCGGGTTTCACCATCTGTGACTCAGAGACTTGTGTTGACACTGCTGTGTCTCGGTAAAAGGTGCTTCATGTTTGAAGATAAACACCGCGTCTGCTGTGGAGGTCGGACGCCACAGAGGAAAGTGAGGCTGTGGCTACGAAAACAAACGGAAAAGAACAATGAAAAGCTCAAACTGCATTCAAATCCCTTGGTGATGAAACATTTTAGTTTCCTGTTTTCCATGCATTTGTTGTAATTTTTGTTAGGTTTTTAACATGACAGCCTCATCAGGATGATGAGTCTCTTCCTAAATGTCTATCGCAGGGTGCTAAGCCTTTTGAAAGAGTTGTTCATGAATTCACTTCCCAGAAACGGTGGATGTTTTTCTGCATGTTGAGCTCCTGTGAGAGTTAAGACTTTGATAAATTATCTTCTTTAACATCTGCCATTCCAGCTGGGTTTTCTTTTTTTCTTTTAACTTTCCGGGCAGTTGAATTCTTTTTGATTTACACATGAACAAAAACTGTTTCTTTTAAGTTTAGCAGAATTGAAGATATCTTGGAAAAAGTCATAAAAGTTCAAGCACCAGGTTTACAGCATAAACCCTGTTGTTTTTGTTTTAAATCTTTCTATCTCTTTCCATCCTTCCCCTCAACAGGGCCATATATCGTGACTGGTAAGTCTCAATATTGAGTATCGGCATGATTTCCAGCATGATAATCATCCTGACTGCATGCCTTTTGCTCACTAACGCTTGATAATGGACTTTGTGTGGGTGTTTACATGTGATGGCAGAAACGAACATGTGCTCTGTGTGTGGTGGACTTGACAGACATTTGTGCTGAGGAGGACTCGTTCATTTTCTGTGACTTGTGTTTGCATGTGTATTGGTTACAGCTGTTTAGCACAAAGACGCTCAATTTGATGTTCAAGACCGCAGTTCCTCCCCACCTGTGTTGATGAGCAAAAAGTTGTTTGATTCTGGGAAACAATGCCATCTACTGGACAGAAACGTAACATTTTTCCATTAAAAATGGCCACGTTCTTAACTATAATGGCTTTAATGTTGTTTGTCATCTATACAGGTAATAATACGTGTTTAAATGTAATAAAAATTTTACATTAGATTTGTACTAAGATAAATGCAGGAGTTACTCAACAGTTATGCAGTGTCCTGCTTAGTTTAAAGCGTGGGAAAACTGTCCTGTAGATTGCATTGCAACTTAGCAAATCAATGTTCTGTTCTTCCCCTACTCTTCCAGATTTCCCTGCAGTGGTCGTCATCATCATTATTATAATATTTGAGTATGTGATGATGTTTATACATCATTGGATCCTGTGATCCAGATGATAAATGTGCAATATGTCTCATGTAAAGGAGACATAATCACACATTTCTGGTGAACTGCAGTCATCAGTAGTGGCTTTCTGTGAAATTCCTTTACGCTCTACACATTTTCATCTACAAACGGCCGTCTCTGCCTCCTTTTTTTCAGGGGAAAAACAAACTACATCAACCTTGGCTCTTTCTTGATTAAGCCAGTGCAGCGAGTGATGCGTTACCCGCTGCTGCTGTCGGAGCTGCTGGGGGCCACGCCAGAGAGCCACCATGACCGACCCAAGCTCATCGTGGCTGTGCAGGCTGTCAAGGAGATCAATGTGAACATCAATGAATACAAGCGCAGGAAGGACCTCGGTAAATATTAGCTGTGGCTACTCTGTAAAGCATCCCATCAAAGCTGTAATTTGTCTTGTTTTTTACATCTGGCCTGAATGTACTGTCTCAAATGTTGCCTTTGTTGTCCACAGTAATGAAATACAAGAAAGGAGACGAAGACACTTTCATAGACAAGATCTCCAAGCTGAGCATGCACTCCATCATCAAAAAGTCTAACCGTGTCAGCAGCCACCTCAAGCACCTCACAGGGATCTCGCCTCAGGTTTGTTTCAGTTCTAAACGAAGCTTTTAATCCAAGTTTCTGTGCATGAGGTTCATCAGATGTCATGAATATTTAACTTAAAAAAAATGTTTTTAAATCTCATTATTTTCCAGATTAAGGATGAAGAGTTTGATGAGGCTGAAAAGAAGTTCAGGCTTCAAGAAAGACTCATCAAGTCTTTTATCAGGGACATTTCCTTATATTTGCAACATATCAGGGTAAGATTTCATTGTTTTGAAGAAAAATACCAACAATTTTCACATTAATAATCTTCTTCTTTTTTCTTTCAATTGACATATATGTTTATGACAACACACATGGCTCAGCTTTCATATTAAAATGCACATGTTCTCAGGAATCGGCCTCTGTGAAGGTCTTGGCTGCCATCAGTTTTGGTGACATCTACACAGAGCGCAGCGTGTTGGATCCGGAGCGCTTCCAGAAAGCTCACCGCTGCATCAGCGACAAACAGTTCACACAGTTTGTAAGTGCATGCCTTCGTCTCAGTCTCAGTATTTGAGTGTACTAGACAAACGGATGACATCACACTATCTTGCAAACTCTAACTCTGCTCTTCTCCTGAGCAGAAGAACCATACAGAGGCCCTGGTCATCGAACCGCTCACCCAGCTCCTCCTCATGTTTGCTGGGCCACATAAACTCATCCAAAAGCGCTTCGACAAGCTGCTGGACTACGACAACTGCAAGGAGCGTGCCGATCGTCTGAAGGACCGCCGCATCCAGGACGAGCTGCAGGTGACGCGCAATAACTATGAGGCGCTTAACGCCCAGCTTCTGGATGAGCTCCCGAAGTTCCACAGGGCAGCCGAGGAGCTGTTCACAGGCTGTGTGAGGGCCTTTGCTCAGGCCCAGAAGGACTTCATGAGGACGACCCTGGAAGAGCTGCGGCCCCTTCTGCAGGTTGTGCGTTGCCCCTCAACATGGTTAAAATCTCAAAAAAAATCAACAAAACATCTCACAAACATCTTTTTTTTTTTTTTTTAAACTTTACAGCTCTTCAAAATTCTTAAATATTGTAATATTTTCTGGTTGTTTTGCTTGATTTTGTGTTTTCCACACACTGTTGGTGACTGTCCTCATTTCTTTCATCTTTATCTGCAGTTTTCTAACAAAGTTGGAACAGAAGGAAACCTGATTGCACAATTTCAAAAAGAGTACAAACACGTCCTCCAACTCCTCCAGAGCTTCAGTTTCTACCCAGAGAACCTCCCCCCTCCCACATCCGCCAAGAAACCGTTCGAGAAGAAAACTATGGAGAAGCAAACGTCTAAGAAGCAGCTGCCGGGACCTGTGAGTTAAACTCTCATCCTTAAATGTCTGCACTTTTTTGTTTTTTTTTTTTTTTTTCTGAAGGAGAGGAATGTGACAGTAATTCCTCCACCTCTTTCAGCCCAACTGCATCATGCAGACAGACGAGCACCGTGCAGCACTTCTGGTGCGCTACGGCCCCGAGAAGCTGTACCAGGCTGAAAGGAACTTTAATGCTGCTCAGGACCTGGACATCTCGATACTAGAGGGAGACCTTGTGGGTGTAATCAAGCAGCAGGACCCCATGGGTAGCCACAACCGCTGGCTGATTGATAACGGAGGTAATTTCATTTCGCTATGCTTCAAGTTGGACACTTTCTATGAATGTTGTTTTTATTCAAAATTAGGATATCCAGTATTTGTCAGCTTAACTTTCTATGTTGCCAGAAATTTACTGGAAACACCTCACCTCCTTAATTATTTTCTGGAGAAATGATCTGTTTTCTGTAAATTCTTCATCTTCTTTCTTGTTTTTTCAGTCACCAAGGGTTTTGTGTATAGCTCCTTCCTCAAATCCTACAACCCCCGCAGGAGCCAGTCGGACCTGTCCATTGAGAGCCAGTCGTCCAACGAGTCGGGTTATGGTGGGTCCTCGCCCGTTTTCTCCCGCCAGAACAGCAACAGCACGCTGACCTTTAACCAGGAAACTGCCACCGTCAGCTTTACCACATCGCAGCCCCAAAGCCACCCGTCTCCACAGCCGTCTTTAGACTCTGGCTCATCTCGTAGGAGTCACCACAACCCTGACCCCGTCAGTCAGAACAACTCCCTAAACTCCTCCCCCCGAAACCCCTCAAACCGCAGAGACTTTTCAGAACAATCGCAGCGAAACCCTCCTGGTCACAGAGAGACGGAGCACCCTTACCGGCACTCGGGCGCTCACAGAGACTCTTACGACACCAGTTACAGAAGTGGGTACAAAGACACGTCGGACTTCTCCGAGACGGACTCTTGTTCTTCTCAAAGAAACAACCGCTCGCATGGGTATGATAAAAGCTACCGATCACATCAGCGGAGGAACGGGGATGGTAGCAGCCAGAGAAAGTCGGCATACACCCGGGAAGAGTACACTGAGCCCAAACCAGAACCGGAACAGGATGAGGAGCTGGACGGTCATCAGGTGAGTCTTTGAACACTACCATGTGCTTCAGAAGTCCATTTGTTGAAAAATCACAAAAAAACAAACGACTGATAACATTGTTTTATTCTTCTAGATTTATTATGCTCTTTACTCCTTCAATGCCCGCTGCCCCAATGAACTGAGCATCTCGGCCAATCAGCGGCTGCGGATACTGGAATTCCAGGACCTGAATGGCAACAGCGAATGGTGGCTGGGGGAGGCCGGAGGTCGACAAGGATACGTGCCTTCCAACTACATCCGCAAATCAGAGTACACATGAAGAAGCCTTATCTGGAGGATAGTGCGCACATACTAAGAAGTCTGCGAGCACGGACAGAACAAAGGAAAATAAGCATCTTGACACGCTGTGACTTATTTAGGAACTGTTCTCCTGGAGTTTGATAGTGAGAGAGACTGACTTTTGCTGCATACGCTGCTCCTGAGAGAATTATATGCCTATATTTATACACCTTTTTTTTGTTTTTTTTTTTAAATATTTTTACTTGGAGGAAGCTACGTTCTGCCCCCCTTTACTCAAGTGAAAAACCTGTTAATCGCCATATTCTGAGACTGAGGACAGTTAATTGAATGTTAAAGCAAAAAGTCTTAAAGTTCTGCAAACTGGGAGATTGCAATGGAAATGTGAATGTTTAGGTTTAAAATACGGCTCCTAAAAACGAGCACCAGACTGACCTTAATGATGCATTTTTTTTTTTTTTTTTTTTTTTTACACTATTATTATGATGCATGAATATGAGACGAAGTTACGTCATGCTGTTCAACAATCAAGGCACTTACTGGATGCTGGTGACAGGTGTGAGGTGTCTGCAGAGCCATCAATACTAGTTTGGAGTTTTGCATTAAACGAGTGGTCGTCTGGCTTCCAACATGTGGTTTAGAAGCACTCTTAACTTTGTCTGCAGCCTGACAAATTTCTTCTTTTTTTTTTTTTCTAAATTGTGCTGACTCGGTAAGAAGTGGCTAATGACCCGTGAGAGAGTTTGAGGTCTGATTTAACTTCTCTCAACATACTTTTACATGGACATTAAGGGCTGTATAATGCTGTACAATGAGAATATTATGTTGGCCCTCTGTAAAGTCATCGCTGTTTGAATTAAAAAAAAAAAAAAAAAAAAAAAAAAATGTTTGATCTTTTCTTTTTTCTTTTTGATCTTTCTGATCATTCTTGTCAGTGTGGACATCATGCACACGCTGTATGTACGATGCACACCGAAATTAGTCTCTACTTTTAACCCATCAACTAGTTTCACTAGTGAGCAGTGGGGCTGCTAGCAGGGCAGTGCCCCGGGGAGCAATTGGGAGTTAAGGGCCTTGCTCAGGGGCCCCCAGTGATTTACCATTGTGGGCAGCCCTGGGCTTGAACAATGGTTTGGTTGAAGAAGTGAGTGAATTCTTTTTTTTTTTTTTTTTTTTTTTTTTTTTTTAAACGTTTTAGCTCAGCTTAGTAAGTGCTGATGACACAATTTTGTAATATGTGGGAACATATTTTTCCAGGTGCGGTCCCTCCTCGTGTGTGTGTGTGTGTGTGTGTGTGTGTGTGTGTGTGTGTGTGTGTGTGTGCCACATTAAAGGTCAAGTATCTTTTAATCAATGAGCATCTCTGGGTGCCACTAGAACTACATTCAAGCCTCAGTTTATGATCGTATAAGTAAAGGTATTGCGAACACAAGCATTACAAGTTATAGGTTCAGCTCAGTACAACTCAGTTTGTCTTTATTGTTCTGTCCGCCCCAGGAAACTTTATAAAAAAGGTGAACATGTTCAATTTGAATGAAAGCTCTTTAAAAGAAAATCTATTTTTACTCAAGAGTTTACAAATTTGCAATTATTTTATCAAGTTTAATGACAGACATGGAGTTTTTATCCTTGTCTAACCTGTATGTAAACGTCTGGTTTCAACTATACATGTATGGTAAAGAGGACAGGACGCAGTGGGACACATTGGACGTGTTTAAGATGCATAAATTATCATCTGCAGAAAAATGCCATCCTAATTTGATCTTTCTGATGATGCACGGGGACTCACGCGGTCCACTGGTGTGTGAGCAGTACGGCGCTGCATCACCAGTGTGGTGAGCTGGGGCGGCGACTCCGGTCGAAGGAGCAAGCCTGGTGTCAACGCCAACGTCTACACGTTCCTACACGTTCCTCAACTGGATCAAAAGCAAGATTAACTGAACATGAACCTGCTGACTGGAAGTAGTGTACCGACTGGTTTCACTCTCCACTTACCTATTCTGTGAGTAGAAAGAAACTTAGTTTGCTTTGAAAAAAAAAAAAACTTTATTAAATCAGAGATAAAGCCAAGCATTTACTCTCAGCACAGCTTTGATTTCAAACCAAGGACTGTTACAAACTCCTACAGCTGAACCCGTCAGACAAGAGTAGATCACGCATCATTCCAGTATGTCTGTTCCCCTTTGTTACTGAGCTTAGCTCCAAGTGCGTTTCATTCTCGGACCCGGTTTACACGGCTGCTACAAGGTTGTCAAGCCTTCACTTGTATGTAGTATGCTCTGTTTGCTACAGGTAAAACTATGTAAAAAATCCTCTGCACTTTGCGCCGCCGGCCACAGAGCTGACCCTCGTCCAGCTTTCCTCAACTGTGTACAAAAACCAAAACACAAGCTTACATTCCAGTTTCCTTTCATTTTTCCTACAATCCAGCATCACCTTGATTTCTTTTTTGTTGTTTTTGTTTGAGTATGTGATTAAAATGGTCCTTTAGCACAATTAGAAGTTTTGATAAAATTCCCCAAAATGACTTGAATTCCTTTTTGTTCCGTACGTGCCTCAACAATCCTTTAAACAGACATGACAAGTCCCACCTGGCTCAACATCCTTTATCTCCTTCTACTTTGTCACTGTCTCTAAATACTATAATTTTTGTGAAAAACAAAATTAAAAAGAGAAGGGTTAAAAACCCATTTGTTCTATGCGTCTTGTATCGCAGCGGCTTTACTAGACAAAGTCATCTTCATTGTGTTCTGGAGGGCAGCTGATGACGATGAAGAGGTGGAGCTGGACTTCTTCTCCATGGATCTGAATGAGGTTGTGGTGGTAGAAGATTTTTTCTGGACTGTCTGGACGGTCTTCTTCCTCTTGACGTGAAGGACCTCCATGGCGTCCATGTTGACACCTTTTTGAATCTCTTCGCTGGTCTCTACCTGCTCAGATGTCTGCTGCTGCTGCTGCTGCTGCTGCTGCTGCTGCTGCTCCTCCATCTGCTGCTGGTGATACAGCTGAAAGACAGACACAAGGATGAGGTCATTGCTTTGTCTTTTTTTTTTTTTTTAAACATCATCCTTTACAACCTTAAAAGAAAAATCCACTGTCCATGTTCTCACCATCATCATTTGCTGATACTTTGCGATAGCTTCGTCAGTGGTAACTCCCTCAGCCAGGCCCAGTTCTGCTGCCCGCCGGGCAAGCTCAGCCTTGTGGGAGCCGGGAGGGGTCCAGCCTACTCCTCTGATCCAGTTCAGGTCTGACTTGTAGTTCACCTGCAACAAAGGGGAGCCAACTTTACACTCCAAATCAAACATGCATATACCTCAGATCTGGTAATATTTCAGGCGCTTGAGAGTAATTCCCTCCCTTTTAGGATGACTTTTAAAAAAAAGAATTATTCTTTATCATTCATAAATGTAAAGTATGTCTGAAATAAATGATTTTTTTTCTTTAATTCTGTCATCTGTGCTCTGACTTACATCGCTCTGCAGCTTGTACGCCTGCTTGGCATGTTTGACATTGAGCTGCTCGGGGTCGCAGGTGTAGTCGTGGAGCTTGCGCCGGTAGGCGAGGTCACTGGCCTGCGTCTGACTCTTTTTGGCCTGCAGGAACTCGGGCTGGTCTGCACGGATGTTGTAGTGGGCGCGGTCCTCCTTGGACTGACGCGTGTACTCCAGGTTGCTCTGGAGTTTGCTGGCTGCCAGAGAGTGCACCATCTTGGGGTCGTCCTCGACGCAGCGCAGCCCCACCTGGTGGCCCTTGTCCCTCAGGTGGGACTCCTTGTAACGGAGCTGTTGGAGGAAAAAAAGACAGCATTTGCATCCCAAATAATATTGAATGCATTTTTTATTATAACTATAGATTAAAGTCTTCTACATTAAAAGATTTTTTGAAAGCCCTAACCCAAATTAAATGTTGAGCCCTGCACTCACATCTGGAACTGATAAGAAGTTTGAAAATTGCTTCCTTTTTATCCAGAAGTACCTATTACATTAAGACACACCCCTACTTTCTTCACATTTTAAGGCACTTAAACAGAAGAACTCACATCACTGGCGATTTCTCTGGAGGCTTTTGCGGTTTGGAACGGAATTGCATCCAACCTCAGGTCATAGCCTGCCGTCTTCACCTGCTCCCCAGATGCCTTGTAAACTTTCTGCATAAAAAAAAAAAAAAAAAAAAAACAATTAAGAAGACTAAGATGTTACCATCTTTTGAGAAGGATTGCATGATATATGTTGTATGAACATGTGTCTTACATCACTTATCTGCTGGGCATTGATCTTGGCTCTAACAAAGTCTGGATCATCCGGGTGTAAGGTGTATTTATGCATGTCATCATTTTTTCCAGATTTATACAGCCTCTGTCGTAGACCATAAAAAGACATAAACATGATAACCATATCAGCATCTGCAATGCATGCTTTTTTTTTAAGCAAAGTTCATTCTTCGTCCTACCTCACTGCACTGCTGATAGCTTGTCTTAGCGTGAAGGATGTCGGGAGAGTCAGTCACTGAGGTAAACTTAAGGCTGTCGGGCAGCTGACGATATTTCTTCTGTAATAGGGAACATCACACGCACATTAGATCGACTTTCAACAAGCCTAGGTATAGAGGTTGAGCATCCAATTCTGCAGGAGGGGATAATGATAACACCAAAGGGTGTTCTTACTTCTTCTAAGAAAGTAAATTAAAATTGAAATAAAATTTTTTTGCTTGATAAATTAAAATAAAAAATCCCTGTTTTTATCCACACATGGCATCTTTTACTATGACCACTGTTTCAGTCTTGATTGCTGATTTGAGCTGATATGGGTTTAATTAAAGCCTTGTGTCTACGTAATTACTGTTTTCAGGAGTGTTAATTTGACCGAATGTAAACAACAAAATTATAGAATGACAAAGCTTTCCGGCATTTAAAAGCTTCAAAGCCACTCTATGTAGCAATGCCATTTCTGTCCACATGGGGGCAGCATATCACAAGACAGTTCATGTGTTTGATGTGAGACACAATGCAGTGCACCTCCAGTGGGACAAAAAGGAATTACATGCAATATTGTCACCACCATATAAGACATTAAACGTGACAGTGAACAATAAACAAATGCTTGAAATATAAGAAAATATTAGCCTATTTACATTAATTATAAAAATGAGTTTCTTTTTTGACTGATAACACCTCCACATGTACTCACATCACTGACGAGTTCTCCAGCCTTCTTGGCGGACTCCAGCTGAGGTGCTCCCACTCCGTCCCAGGCCACTCCCTTCATAAAACGAAGGTCTGCCTTGTACAGTTTCTGCACATAAAAACAGAAAAATGTATCAGACCAGCTGAACCATGCCAGCGATGCCTTTTTTCACCCGTCCTCTTTGCCACGCCTCACCTCGCTCTGCAGGTTGTAAGCCTTTTTGGCCCACTTGACCTTCATGTCATCAGGAAGCACTGTGTACTCGTGCAGCCTCTTCCTGTAGTCTTGATCGCTGGCCAGGACCTGGGCGTTCTTCGCTGCCACTAGATGCATCATGTCTGGGGTGAGGTGGTACTGCCCGCTGGTCGACAGCGCATCCCTGCGGTACTCTTGGTTGCTGGCCAGCCGGCCGGCCTGCAGGCAGTGTAGGAGGTATGGGTCGTCGGTGACACTTTTAGCACCAATGTGTTTCCCTTTGTCCAATAGGTGGTTGTGTTTGTACATGTACTGTAAAGACAGAGGGTTGGATAATTTGTTATTTTTGTCAACACTGACTCCTGCTTTATTTTATGAATAATTTTTATTTGTACTGTAGTATGAGCTCACATCACTGGCGATGCCGGTGGAGGTCTTGGCAGCCTGGAAGGGGATGTCTTGCATGGTGAGCTTGTAGCCTTGAGCCCTCAGAGTGTGCCAGGACTCTTTGTACTTTATCTACAGCAGTGCAAATGAACATTAACATTAATTGTACACACAAAAAAACAGAAAGAATACAGTTTTTATAGCACACAGGTCTCAGTACCTCGCTGAAGTTGGCTGCATTGATCTTGGCTTGCGTAATCTCCGGTCTCTCAGTTATAATAGTGTAGCTGTGTTGATCGTTCACCCCCTTCTCTTTGTACAAACGCTGCAAGATAATTATAAGAGACGCATTCAAATCATGCGCAGTGTTGCACGTTATGATCATCAAAAACAGCAAGAGGGAAACTCGGGTGCAAGCTTTGTAGAAAACGGCTAAAGCGATAAGCTCATTGTGTCACCTCATTTGTGATCTGTCCGCTGATTTTAGCGTGGATGATATCTGGAGAGTCGGTCACAGAGGTGTGCTTGAAGTTGTACGGCTGCTGTCGGTACTTTTTCTGTGGCAGAAGGAATTACAAAACAAATCAGATATTTTCAGTGAATGCAAACACAAAATGTAGCTACAAAGGTAAGGCTTTGTGTGCTTTCAAAAGAAATTAAAAACAAATTAAAAAGAGTTAAAAAAAAAAAAATAAATAAAAAAAAGACATCTCACATCACTGATTAGGTCTGTAGCCCTTTTGGATTCTTCAATCTGTAGAGCTCCAGTAGCGATCCAGGCTGCACCTCGCAGGTAGTTCAGGTCAGAGCGATACACCCTCTGTAAAGTGAACCAACAAAAAGAATGAATACTTAAAGACACCAGGGGAAGTACATTTGATCCAATTAATGTCCTAAGAAAGTACTATGTGTGCCCAAATCGAGGGTGGTCCCTCTCACCTCACTCTGCAGAGCATATGCTCTCTTGGCAGCCTGCAGCTTCATGTCATCAGGCAGTGAGGTGTAGTGATGCAGAGACAGCCTGTAGTCCTGTTCACTGACCAGCGATTGGGCCTTCTTAGCATGGGCAACCTCCATCATGTCCATGGGTAGGTGGAACTTTGAGAGCTGCTTCGCTGAGTCCCGTTTGTATTTAACCTTAAATGGACAACAGAAGGCATCACAGTGTTTGCAAATGTGCAGATTTTGTTCCTTTTTTTTCTGTGGCTAAACTACAGCAGAAGAGCCCTCACATCACTCTGGAGCTTGCTGGCGTGGACAGAATGAGCGATATTCAGGTCATCCTGCAGTCCCTTCAGCCCGATCATCTTCCCTTTGGTCCTCTCAAATTCTTCTCTGTACTTTTGCTGAAATGAGATATCAAGAGAGCTTTTAAACATGTTCAAAGCCACAGCCAAAAGCGTTTTGACTTGAAGATTTTGACTGAAAGAAATCTCACATCACTGAGGATTTCCGCAGATGCTTTGGCAGACTGGAAAGGAATAGCGTCCAGACGCAACTTGTAACCACCGTCACGTATTTTAGTCCAGGATTCCTTGTAACGACTCTAAAACAAAAGACATATGTAAGGAATAAAAACACACAAAGATAGACTTTGTTTGACAGAACTGGGGGGCTGAAAACAATTTCTAACCTCACTGATGTTCATAGCATTGAGCTTGGCCTGGACCATCTCAGGCAGTTCTCCGCTGAGTGTGTATTTGTGCTTCAGGTTTTCTCCCTTTTCCCTGTACAACCTCTGCGCAGCAGAAAGTACAGCATGAAAATCCCATCATTCATGATTATGTGAATCTTGACTGGACACTGTCTCTTGGGAATCAAATAACAGTGGGTACAGATAACAGCTGGACCTACATCAACAGCCAGT
The DNA here is from genome assembly GCA_014839995.1 of Xenentodon cancila. NCBI lineage: Eukaryota > Metazoa > Chordata > Actinopteri > Beloniformes > Belonidae > Xenentodon > Xenentodon cancila. Next base: position 13,284,868 of record CM026218.1, read on the forward strand.
TTATTGCTCTGTTTGGCCTGGATCATCTCTGGAGTGTCTTCAACGCTGGTAAACTTCAGAGAGCTCGCATTCTGACGGTACTTTTTCTGCAGAGAAAAAAAAAAAAGTGATGAATATTAGACTGACTCGATGAGATGAAGCCATTCACCGTGCAGTCTACGTGCATTTGGCGCCCAGTGACATCACAAATATCAATCTTAACAAATTACACATACAAAACACACATACAGACACAAACACACTTGCACAAACAAATTTGCACGCAGTATCTGATACTGGTACATCTACATAAATAGAAAAAAGCTCAGCTCAGAAGGAGGCCTGGGTTCTGATCTATTTGTGTTCGGTCTGTCATGTCGTGGTTTAATGTGGTTAACCCTAACAGGAATGACCCTTTAAACAAGTGGCTATTTGTATTATGGTTTTAAATAGAGCATCCTGCCTCCATGTGTCACAAAGTGTTCCCTGTGTACCAGTTATGGGTCTTTATAAGAAATTATTTTATGATCTCGATGGATGATTCAGTTTAGAATCGACGGATATGAGCTTATGACCTGAGCCAAAGGAGTTTTCTAACGCTGATATATCAGTTTCAGTTTTACTTGAAGGGATATTTAATTATTTTTAGGCAGTGTCATCTAACTCTTGCAGTCTTCTGTTCATACTATCAGCAAAAACCAGGCAGAGTAAGCGTGGACTCTCATTGCATATTGTTTTACGGCCCTCTTTCACAAAGCAAAAAGGATGGAAACAGTCAACAGAGACCCAGGAAAGTAACAGTGAGCTATGAATTGCAAATATTCTGTTGTTTGACTTTAAAACATCAGTTTTCCATATGTCTGACTTTTTTCCTTCAATTCTTTTTATGTCAAATGTAAAATTAAATAGCCTGTATTAGTAGACAGTGAGGTGCTTTTTGTAAACTGGATATTTTATGTGGCTGTAAATGCACCAAAAGCTTTGACTACTTGAATAAACACACAGAAACACAAGCGTGACTACAGCTTTTTGACATAAGTGGTTGAATTAGTGCATTAAGACCGGGATTATGGTCCGCACACTTAACCCAGTTTATAGGGAACACGGATGGTTTGTGGCTCCTTAAATAAATCCTGACAGAAGCCATAAACCTGCGTGCCTTCAGAAACACGTTACACAACCAAGCATATCACTTTCATGACCTCTTCACTGACATAGTTCTCCAACTTATTAATAGCATATAAAATTAGTTATTTAAACACTGCACAATAACTCTTTTGACTCTCCCTATAATGACGGAAATACTTAACTGTTTTTTTCGTGGGTTATTGAAGATATATTCGCTATTGTTTGGCTGAAAACTTATTGCAGAAATGCATTCTGGGTCACTGGGTCAGACATTACCTCGCTGACCAGCGCTCCTGCCTTCTTCGCCTGCTGGACATCCAGAGACTGTGAAGCCTCCCAGCCGACACCCTTCATCCAGTTCAGGTCTGACCTGTACTGTTTCTAAAGACAGATGCGCACACACACACCTTAGATTAACATTCTTGTGGTTAATAAATCACTTCTGCATTAGAAATGTCGTGCACAGCTACAAGGCATACATCGCTCTGCAATCCGTAGGCCTTCTTGGCCCAGGCAACGTTCAGGTCAGTTGGGAGGGTGGTGTATTCATGGAGGAAAGTCCTGTACTTGGTCTCAGTGGCCAAGTCCTGGGCCTTCTTGGCATGGCTGATGTTCAGCATGTCCAGACTAACACTGGGGAGAAAAGAAACATTTCAAACAGAAAAATAAAAGCCATTCGTCCTGGTTTTAGACTGAACTAGTGCTCTTGGATTATCTGAGTCAGTCCCACTAAAAAGCAGGATGCTTCTTGCTTTGGACTTTATTTAGGTAGTTGTCTGTCTCCGAAAAGAACTGAGGCAGATATTTACATCTGTCCCTGTGCGACCTTTGGAAATGAGGGGTTCATTAAATGTCTTCTTTTTCTGCATTACTGCCTGCATGAGAGTCAGAAAGTTCCAGGTTTGTTTATGAACCTGTATTTGGCCTTTGTGTCCTCGTAGTTCTTCTTGTAGTGTAGGTCACTCTGAAGTTTGGTGGCCAGAGCAGAGTGGGCCATCTGAGAGTCGTCGCTGACCGACTTGATGCCAATCACTTTGCCTTTGCTCTTCTCATACTTCTCCTTGTATTTGACCTGAAAGAGAAGGACAGATCTGTCTGTGAGAAATGTTTAAGATACTTTCCTCCTTTAGTGCAACGAACTGCAAATATTAGACCAAACTATGAAGATGATTTGCTTCTAACAAAAATATGTGGCGCTCTTCTCATGCAAAGTTGGGGGTTTTTTTGTTGTTTTTTTTTAAATAACTCACATCACTGGCCAGGTCTGTCTTGGCCTTCGCTGTGAGAATAGACAAAGAGTCCAAACGAAGCTCAAAGCCTTTCTCCCGCTGCTTCTCCCACAGGCTCTTGTACACTTTCTGCAAAAAAAACAATGCATGTGCATATGACATTCATGCATTCTTGTCTCTATTCACTTTTAAAACAGGAAAATGAACGCATCACATCAAGAAAAAAAGGAGTGGAAATAAAACATGAAGGTTTTTAATTATATGTGTAGACATTTTTGTGGAAAACATTGTTGTATTTTGTGCCACATGAAAACTTGAGCTGAAGATCAGAAACTGGTTTGAACTGATTCAGATTTTAAGACATTGGTGTATATTGAAACATTGGCTCATAAAACCAGAACAAGAATGATTTGGTTTCCTGTATGAGTCTAAAAAAATGAGGGGAAAAAAAAAACCCTTTTTCAGTCATTAGCTGGAGACCACGCACAATTAATGAAGCACGAGTCAAAGCTGCTACTGTTTCCAAAATTCCCCAAAACCTCTTACTCTTCAGTCTATGAAGCCTTTTGGCACTTTAAAAACTTGGCACCGTTATGTGTACTGTAATTCTCGTCAGGTGTGAGCTATGACGAGCAATTTGGACATCAACAAATTACATTATCAACTAATTATTGAGTCAAAACAAATCAGATTTAAGAAGTCATCCCATACAACATTGCTACGCTTTGTTTCTTCAGAGCCATATTCTTAATAGGACATCAATGATCTGAGAGGTCCTTTTAGCATTAACAGTACAAATGAGGTTTTATACCAACTGAATATGGTTTTTAAACGTCAGTGTTGCTTCAGGTTGCTCCTATTACTTGTTTAATAAACCTACCCCACTGAGGAGGTCGGCGTTCGCCTTTGCTTGTCTGAAAAGGGGCTCGTCTTTTGTGATCGTGTATTGATGTATTATCTGCTCCGTGTTTGCTTTGTACGCCAGCTGGAAAGTCAGAGAAAAGGTAGATTGAAAGAGTTGTTAAACGTGATGAAATAAAGACGATAACAGCTTTAAGGCGGCGCCCTCACGTCGCTCTGCAGCTCCTGGCTTTTCTTGGCGTGTTTGAGGGAGAGGTCGTCCGCCACCTGGGTGAACTTGATTTTGTCAGCCTTCTGACGGTATTTGGTCTGAGAAAAGAACATACAGTTGGTAAACAGTGTTGCCTAAAAAGAGCATGGCCATCAGTGGTGAGCTTTAACTTACATCACTGAGCAGCTCTCCAGCTTTCTTGGCTTGAGTGATGTTGAGACATCCCTCAGTCTCCCAGCCCACCCCCTTCATCCAGTTCAGGTCTGAACGATACTGGTTCTGTATGGGCAGAAAAGAGCCACAATAGCTTCTGAAACGTGTTAAATCGTCTTTTGAAAGTAACCCCTCTGCTTCATACGCTGATGTTGCCCCTGAGGTGACTTTCTCACCTCACTCTGGAGGGCATAAGCCTTTTTGGCCTGCTGGACCTTGATGTCATCAGGCATGACGGTGTACTCGTGCAGCTTTGTGCGATACTCCAGGTCGCTGGCGAGGGCCTGAGCCTTCTTGGCGTGACTTAGGTTGATCATGTCCAGAGGGAGGCTGCACTGGGCCTGGCTCTCCTTGGAGCCCTTCTTGTACTCAATCTGAAGCGAGTGACAATCACAGCAGAGCGATTTCTGAGTGTGTCCCACAGGCATGTAGCAACTCTGTGTGAGTTACACCGAAAACATACATCCTGAAGCTTGTTATTACTGATCAAACTCGTTTCTGCTTACATCGCTGCTCATCTTGGCTACTTGTAGAGAGTGCAGAGTCTTGGAGTCAGCCATGTTGACCCCAGCTGCCTTCTCCTTGTTTTTCATGTACAACTCTTTGTATTTAATCTGAAACACATGTCATCTGATTTAATTTGATATTCCAGCTATTACATCTGATTAAAGTGAGTTGTTTTTGTTTTTTTTTTGCTTTGATGCACTGCCTCTCTTAGCCAGGGCGAGGAACTTGTGTTTACTTACATCACTGGCGAGGTCGCGGGAGCTTTTTGCAGCTCTCACGCTCAGGTCATCCACGCTAGTTTCGCATGCTTTAGACTTGGTCTTCTCCCACTCCTCTCTATATTTAATCTGGAGTGACAAGAATGGTTTATCAAATGGGCTAATGTGATCTGATGTCAAACACATGTGTGCATATGTGAGAAAAGTGTCTGTGTGCACTTACATCACTACACAAAGCAGCATTGGCTTTGGCCTTTTGGATCTGGGGCAGATCCTGGGATAGAGTGTACTGATGCTTCGTTTTCTCATAGCCTGCTTTGTAGTTTAACTAAAGGGGGGGGGGGGGGGATTACATGTTACAACAGCAAACTCAGCGCTCACGAGTTCAGCTGACTGTCAAAAAGTCCCATCAAATTCAATAAAAGCGCTGAGGATTGGTGCTTGGTAGTATGTTGTGTTAATGCTGTTCACTTACATTGCTGACCAACTGAGCATTTTTCTTGGCTAAAACAATCTCTGGCGTGTCAGTCACGGATTTGTACTTGACCTGGTCAACATGTTGCCTGTAGTTCTTCTGCAGCCAGAAGAAACACAATCAACATTTCCACATTCTTATGATTCTCTGTGGCATGTGGGCCCAGACAGCGTAATGAATTAGTTTAGGAGGTGCATACATCTTTAAGTGGGTCCAGCTTCCTTTGGCTTTGGTAACCTGGTGTCAGAGTGGCTGGGTAGTTATATTCACCCTGCTCCTGTTCAATACTTTGCTTGTAGGCGATCTGGAGCACACAAGAAAATAACATTATATCACGTGTTGCAATTAAATATGAAAACAAATTTGGGCTCACAAGTTGTCCACATTTGCTATCCTTGTAGTTACTATGGGATTTTTGCAATGAAGAATAAGACTTACATCACTCGCCAGTTTCCTTGCTTTCATCGCATGCATGGTCTTCTTATCAATACCCGAGTCTTCATAGTGGCCCTTCATGTCAGTGGTATATTTCTCTTTATACTTGTTCTGTTAAAACACAAGAAGACAAAACCAAGTTTGTGGATCTCCCTGATACAAGCACAATGCTCACACTTTGAAATAACGCTTAGCTTAGCAAAGCTGGTAAAAATGAGGCAGAAGACCAAGGTTAAGCTGTTTAATTTGTATTTCCGTGTGGTGTTTCTGGCACTTTTCAGCAGACTTACATCACTGGTGAACTTGGCCACCTTGGCAGCGTTTTGAAACTGGGGTGTCTCACAGAAGTTGATGCTGTGTCCTTTGGTATTCTCCAAGTCTTTTTTATACTCAACCTGCAAAACAAAGCAGATAAGCTTTTCCATTAACAATGTCCATATCTCCCTTTTTTTTCCCTTTCCTTTTTTCAGAGACAGAGCTCATCCTTTGAGGCAATAAGTTGCGAACCGTTCTTCTAAGTTGTGTACTAAAAGATACCAAAACATACCCTCTGATGATCAGTCACTGTAGCTGACACCTAACCGGTCATTAATCAAGAGGCACGAAAACAAGAGCCTAACTCTTAAATATGCTGTGCTCAGCCTAACAAGGACACCGTGATTTTGGAGTCCTTTTACTTTTGCAACACTGCAGTTGCAGCACACATTGTTCAAAGAAATTTAAGAATAATTGTCTGTGTGTGCGTGATTTAAAAATCAATGCAAATAGCAAACATTTTCATGTGATATTCCCGAGGCTCAAGACAGATGCCTGTGAGTGATGCCCTGTGCTCCTGTGTGAGGTGCGTGATCATTAGTTTGGCGGGATGTCCCGCGGCCTTGAGCGTGAGCTGCAACCAGACCACATGTCCACGTCAAGGATGACAGGAATGCAGCCTGGGCGGCATCACGTTTGCTGGAAACTGACACAGTACGCTTAATATTTCCATCTCTTAAACACACACACGCTCTGGCATGTCCCCTACATTTATCTCTGAAACTCACGTCATACAAGAAAGGCTTTATCCAGACAACATCCAGCTCACGCTCTTCCGACTCCCTGCTGGGATGTTTCCCCGTGTGACTCACCTCACTGACAAGCTTGTTGATTTTTTTGGCATTCTTCAGTGTCAGGTTGTCCTCTGAGGTCAGACTGTGGAAGTGGGACGTTCCCTTCAACTTGTTTAAGTCCTTCTTGTATTTGAGCTGCGAAGGAACGACATGACGACATGCCGTGTCAGTGTTGGATCACCGGATAAAAGACATGCGCAAACAAACTGTCTAATTCAGTCAGGGTGGAGATTTGGTGAGTTATGGGAAAGGAAGGTCTCCGCATTGTTGTCCATCATCTCTTCTGCCCCAGCAATGACAAGGTCAGATGATGGATGAGGCTGAGGACTGTACATACTATACTCTATAATGTTTTGAAAGGATTTACAGCAAGCTCACATAGTGACACAACGGATACAGGTTCCCTTTTTTAACATCACTGACTGCATATGTTCTAAAAGGACTCTTTGAACATCAGTACAATCAAAATAACCTCATGTCAGACTTACGATCTCCAATTAAGGATGTGCTACCATATATGTTACAGATAGTTGTATCTTTTATAAATGCTTAAAGCTGTTTGTTTTGGAAATACACCATGCATTTAGGTTGATACTCACATCACTGGCATGTTCCTGAGCTTTCTTTGCAAGATGATAACCAGGCGTAATCATGGCAGGAAAACTCCCTTTACCCCTTTGCTGCTCATATTCTTCAGTATAGGCAATCTGAAAATAGAAGGGTGCAACCCTTGGTTTAATTTACTAGTAATAATAAGACATGTGTGCAGCATAAACAGCCTTCTGTGCTTGTATTTTGTGTTGATTTACACTGTTCATGAAAAAGAAAATACCATCATATGCATAATATTGTGTTTTTCACATTTTATCAGGTTTTGCAAAAATGGAATCACATATAAAAACTAATAAAACACAAAGATCAAGCAGTTTCACACCTGGCTGAAGTTCTCAGCATTTTCTCTGGCGTGAATCATCTCAGCAGCTCCTGCATCAGCGCTGGCTTTACCCTTCATCTCCTGCTCATACACCTGACGATACTTAATCTGGCTCAACGTGACAAAAAACAACTGATGATCAGCAAGTGTGTTTTAAATGCACCCAGTTATGGTATATCTTTTTTATTGTTAGTATTTTGCCGCTTACATCGCTGGCCTGCTCAGTGGCCTTCTTCGAAGTCTTGTATCCAGGGGTGAGATGTGCTGGGAAGCTTCCTTTTCCCCTCTGCTGCTCGTATTCTTCAGAGTATGCATACTGGGGGGAAATACATATGCATTCACTAAAAAACACCATACTTTGTTAAGGGCATCTCAATTGATTGTCAAAGTTATTGCATAAAGAATGAACAAAGCTTACATCGCTAACCATCTGGGACTGTTTCTTGGCCAGAAGCACCTCTGGGGGATCGACAAACGTTGTGTATTTGGAAACTCTTTCATCATGTCCTTTTTTATATTCCAGCTGCAGATTTAAAAAAAAAAATAGTTAAGTATCCACCTGATGTCACGTACGAATGTTTTAAAATTAGTTTTCAGGTCTAAAAACTACTTACATTACTGGCTAAAGTGTTGGCTTTCTTGGCAGTTTGGTAACCTGGTGTGATCATGGCAGGAAAGCTGCCTTTTCCTTTTGACTCCTCATATTCCTCCTTGTATTTAACCTGCAACAGAAGCACAAAGTCAGTCAGGATGTCTGATGTCCGTTTCTGCTGAGAAAAATGAAAATGCACTTGTACTTACATCACTGATGGTCTTCTGTGCTTGTGACATTGTCACGATCTCCTGGTTGGTCACCATCCCTGAATACCAGGTCTGCTGCTGTGAGAACTCAGACTGAGACTGGAAAGTCTGTTTGAAACAAGAGAGACAAACATATCCGGTTAATATGAGGGAATAATGCAAATAAATCTGTGTTTGGTCATGGTGGGGAAAAAATCACCAAATCTTGCAGGATTTGAACCCGTGCTGTTTTGGTCCCTAATAGAAGTTTTCACTCCTTACCATCTAATTACAGACCTAGAATCGTTTTAGCTCTTAAATAAAGCAAAACTGGCACTTGGACAGAAGAAATTGTGCTGGAACGCTGACCAACGGTTGCAATGACCAGCTGCTCTCCCAGGAGCTCACCTGGCTGGCCATCTGACTGGCTAGACGAGCCTTCTCCAGCTCCATGGATCTCATGTCACAGTGGAAGGTGGACATAAAGCGTTCGCCATCTTCACGATACTTCAGCTACAAGTGCACATGGACGACAAGCATTGAGAAGCCAAAGCCAGCACACATTTGCACATGCACACACAAGAGGGCTGTTTGCAGCATCCATTTTGGCAAGGGACTTTGATCAACAGCTAAAACAAGATTAAAACAAAAAAAAAAACAAAACAGTCAGCTCTGTCTGGCACTGGTATGTTTCAGATCAGCAGTCACTCTGTCCTTCTGTTCGCTGAGAACCTGAGCTCGCAGATTATGAAAGGATAATATTTACGTGACGTTATTCATCACATGTTTCAATTAGGACAAAACAAGGCTTACTATAATTTGCCAATTACTTCACCAATTATCCTTAAAAAAAAGCTTAAACTAATATTAGTACTAATTTATTGCAGAATAATAAAAACGTTTATTTAAAACTCAAAAGAAAACTCTCTTTAAGAGCCAAATACATGTAAAATCTTGCTTAAAACATCATATTTGTACTTTGTTCAGACAGGACCGAGTGCTCCTCAGGAAGATCTGAAGCCAGCTTTTAGATCTACTGTAAATGCATATATATCAACACGTAAAGTCCCACTTCTGCTCCGGCGAACCCGCAGCAGAAGCTGATGAGCTTGCAAGCCTACGGCTAATATAAGCAAGAAGCATTGCATGAACTTGTAAACACAGACAGACAGAAACAGGTGGCATGGCAGAGGATTAGAAGGGATGTGAGGCTGTTTTTCCCGACCTATAATTTTAGCCCCTGAAGCTTAAAGTGAGCAGAGCAGACGGGTGGGAGTCTCACCTCTGTCAGTGGCACAGAAATAACCTGAGACACACTATCCATTCCAAACCACTGCCGTCACCACAGACTTAGCGCAGCCGTCCACCTTTATCTCATCCACTCATAGAAGGGGAATGACACCTTTTTTTTTTTTTTTTTTTTTTAAATCCTACTGTAATGGTTATATATGTTTGCTTTCACTTCTTGAGTGTCATGTGCCCAAGAGTTAATTGTGCTATGAAGTGGTGTCGCCTGTTCTCTAACTGGTTATCCAAAAATAGAATATCATGGTGCTATATAAAGACAATAAAAGCAAACTTTGAATGGAGATGTTCTTTTTTAGTAACTCCGAGGTTGCTCTGCATGTATCAATAACTAATATGAAAAGCAGTCTTTGAAAGAAAAAAACTATACAGTCATAACAAATCGGGATACCGATTTTCTTCATGACATAGAGGCTTATATCAGCCTGTCAACAATACATTCTGAGTCAGAGGTCACCCGGAGCATTTCACATTACACGAGTGCTGCATCTTACCTCACTACTTGCTTTGCTTTGCTTCTTTGCATTGATGTTGATGGGGGTCTCATAAACACTTGTGAATGTGTTGTTCCTTGGATTGTGACTGAAAGGATGCGACAGAAACATGGTCTTTACCATCTTGGAGTTGTTGGAATCAAATAGATTATTATTCCCAATGGCAGAGTAATTTAGTAGGGAGGCCCCCCAAGACTTTTTTTTTTTTTTTGGTTTGGGTTCAAAGAGAAATGCAGCACTTACACAGAGCAATACGGCCTCTTCTTGTGGCTGACAAAGTTATTGGCAGTGAGGACCATCTTGCAGACATCACAGTGAAAACATGCTTTGTGCCAGTTCTGACAAAAGAAGAGAAAAATCACATCATTTTGAAACCCACGTTTGATGCAAAGATGACTTCAGATTAGATAATTATGCCAATGACAGAAGGGTTTAAACTTCGGACTGGAGATAGCTGGAGAATTTAAAAAGTATTATATTAAAAGGCCACAATAACACTCCTAATCAGAGCATGTTCTCCCTGGTGGATTCAGTGACTTGTTATCAAACATATATTTTATGTGACTCCTTAACTGTATACCTCTTCCGGTCTCTCTTGAATTTTGTATATAAAAATCTAACATCTAAAACCCACAAGCAATAAGTAAGATTTACAGAGGTTTTTATATTGCAATGCTTGTAATTTGCAATGAGAACGTATTAATTTGTGTAAAAATCGGGTTTGAAAGTATATGTATCAAACAGACGCAAAGCAAAGCAAATGAAAGGGATTAACTTTAATATATAACTGAATTTTAATCACTTATTGCTCTATGTATATGTATATTATTGATAGATTTGACTTTCCAGAACTTTCACCTAATTCATGTTAAGTCGTGTGTTGGAATAATTTAAAATGTTGAATGATGAATCTAATGAAATGATGAATCTCCGAACTGAAATAAATTTTTACCCGGTGCTCAAAAGATATACAAATTAACAATTTTGAATAAAATGTCAAAGGAGAAGCTGAAAATGACAAAATAAAGGTTGAGATTTCTTTTCTCTTTACCTGATCAATGCAGTTGATCTTTTCTGCTGGGTAGACCACAAACCCACACCTGGCGCAGGACTGCATGGTTTATGCTTATCCTTCTCCCACGAAAAACTCCAGAAAAAAAAACAACCTACTTATCTGAGTCTGGACAGGCAGGCGGACAGGCAACAGTTCAGCTTCAGGAGAGAAAGCGACTCCCTGGCGGTCGGATCGCTGCGTCTCTGGTGGTGGTAAACTTAGCTATGAGACTGTGAAGCTCAGAAACTGTCTCTTACTTGACATCATGTCCCATGATGGATCAGCCCACTTCCATGCCCCATGCGTCAGGACTGGCTGAGTCCAGCTGTCCGTCCATGGACACTCACACACACACACACACACACACACACACACTCACACACACACACACACACACACACACACACACACACACACACACACACACACACACACACACACAGTTACAGACACTTCACATGTCAGGCCATATGTGTAATGTCCTCGAGTTGGAAAGCAAATTGAACGTTGGGCATCCTGCCGTGACATTATGACATAAAAGCTTAATTCAGTGTGTAATGGTCTTACTTAGTCTCAGTCAGCTTCATCGGCTAATTATGTTTACCCATAAAAAGAAATTGCCTTTTTACAGCAAAGCTACTTATATAAGAAAAAGAAGAAAATATATTCAACAAATTAAAACTAAAAGACAATGGAAGGAATATAGAAACTAGGCAAAGTTCAAGGCCTCATAACAAATGTTTTAGGTTCAGTTTTCTGCTGTAATAAAGAGCAGCAAGGCACTGATTTATCTTGTTTTTAAATGGAACCACGTAAATAAAGATTTTTTTAAACCTTTGTATCATGACATAGTAACATCTCTTGACGTTTTGGGGAAGTAATTTATTTTCTGTGGATGATGATTTCCGACTCACACATCCACAGCAGGCAGAATTTTTTTTTCTTTGATTTATTGTTTACATGGAGGCTTTGACAAATACTGAAAGATTAATACATGCTCATTTTGAAGTAATATAGTAATTTGTCAGAATAGTAGCAGAAATAATTTACTAATTGAATGAATCGAGTAAAAACCTAATCACACTGGCAGAAAAGAGATAATAAAGCTGGGGGACGTTGTACGGTGTAAGCCCAAATTAACAAAGCATAATGATTTGCAAGTTATCTGAGTTCTAATTTAAAATCATACAAATAAACCATATCAAATGTTCCAACTGAGAGATATTACAAACTTGATGCTTCCTCTTTTCTTTATCTCCAAGGACGTGACGTCCATGGGTTCCTCATGATTTCAAATTTTGATTCATCACCACAAGGGACAGTTCTCCACATCTCCTCGGTCCATTTTAAAATAGATCAACGGCAGGTAAGTTTCTAGATCTTTTAACTCTTTCCACAGACATTTAATAGGATTTACATCAGGACTCAAAGGATCTTCAGAATAGTCCAAACTTTTGTTCTTGTTTGTTGTGTTGTTTTTTGTTCCTCCTCCACCATCCACTTCAGTTCAAACAGTGACAAACAGAGTTATCTGAAACTGATGTACCTTGACGGTGGGGTTCACCTTGAATCTCTTTGGAAATTGTTCTAGGCTTCTTGTTTACCGTTCAGATTATCTGTCTCTTCAATTTGTCATCAATTTTCCTTTTGTGTTCATGTCCAGGGAGGTTGGCTACCGCATAAAATTTACAACTGTAGTCTCAGGAACATCAAGCTGCTTGGAGATGGTCTTATAGTCTTTACCTTTAACATGTTTGTCATCTCCTCAGTAAACTCTCTCCTTTGCTTTCTCTGGTCCATGTTCATTGTGGTGAATGAAATGGGAGAATTACTTTTAACCCTTTAAATAATCAGACTGATGCATCAACTTATGTGTTAAAGAATTTTAGTTTTCATCAAAGGTACCAGGTGGTTGTCCTTACCTGTGGGGATAACTTCTGTGCAGGGAGGTTTCTTCTGTAATCAAAACCATCAAAATGACTAGCAAACAAACTGACTTGGCTATGACACACTCATAATTTGTTAATTAATTAAAAAAAAAAGAAAATCAATGCAATGGCACTTCCTCATAAATTACTGTTATATTTGCAGTTTATATGTCGTTATAAATATTCTCTCCATATTTAAAAATTCTACTGAAATCCCTGCCTGTCTGTATCCCTTTGATCCTTTAAAATGAATGTAAGGTATAAAAGCAAAATACGTTTTAATGATAAACTGGGGTTAGTGTTTTTGTGGCTTGGTTAAATCTAAATAGCTGGACTCCACTGTCACGCAGTAACACCTGTCACCAGGTATGATATAAATGATTGAAAGGTGCTCGTCATACCTGGTATTGGCTGACTTTATTTATTATATATTTTATTCTTAATGTAAAGTACTTTTTTTAACACCACTCTGTTTTATTTGTTGTCCTGTAGTGGATTGCTTTTTTCTGTGTATTATACTTTATCATTTATCTTGCTTGAGTACCAATCAATTTAATATTTTTAAGTTTAATAGAGAGGTTGTCAGCACCGTAGCATGTTTTTGCTTGTGAAGTGTAATAGATAGTGGCATGTTCATGCATCGTCTAATTAATTAGCATTATTGATAAACCTGAAATTGCTTCTTTTTCAAAATGTTTTCATATTTGCCATTATATCATTTTATTTAATGTTTAAATCCATAAACCCTGACGGTTATGGATATCTGTATTTAAAAAAACGGAATTTCCGACGGCGCTTACGTAATCAAACACACCTGGACGTACCGCCCACATCTGTAAAATCCGTGGGCGGAGCTTTAGGTCACATTGGTTCACGTTACTGAGGGCGGTTTTTTTGAAGCCTCTTCTTCTTTTCCTTCGTGCGGGGCATCTAAAACCGACGGGAACTCGCCCACCGCGAACTAGTCAAAGTTAGATTTGATTATTGGCTCTTTCAGCGGATCCCCGCCGAAATGGCCCCAGAGCTGCCAGCAGACGGTTTGCAGCGGAATTTACCGATGTGTTGATTCGACGGCAAAAGAGGTTGTGGGAAGAGGAAGTGATAGTGGAAATAAATGTAATACTTCATATAAACTATCCGTGGTAAAAACGAAACAAAAACCCTCTGGAGGTGTCAGGGACTCGCTTTTGGAGCCGGCTTTTCAGCGGCCGGTCGAGGAACTGCACCGACCCGTAGCTCCGCTTGAGCCTCCACCCGGAAGTTGGGTGGTTGGCTCTTCGTAAAGTTTCATTTTCTGAAGTTTTAGTCAGACGTCAACATACGTGGGATAAGGTAAATCATGTCATATTTAAGTTTTTTTGATGCATATAAACGTACTTATAACCGCTGCACCTGAGAACGACTGAGTATAAGGTAATGCTAACGGATACGTTTTAAAATGTGAAGCTGTTTTTATTAAATAGTAACTACACAACATCAAGGAAAATGTGCCATCTGAGCGCCGTAAACTGGTAATTAAAGCACCCGTAGTGATAGATAGATACGTGGTAATACGTCAGTTATTATTTATGATGTTTTTAATTATTATTATTATTATTAACTGCGTAGCCCTTATCCGTCAAAGATAGGCAGCTGCGTGTTTTATCCGTAGTTTAACGTAAAAGTGAACGCACATTTTTTTTATCAAATGTCATGTGTTTTGTTAATGGAGATGGCTGAAAAATATGCTGCTGAAGAAGAAGAAGAAGAAATAACTGAAGAAGGATGGCAGCTGAATGACGAGACGGATGCTAAGCCTGACCGCAAAGGAAGATTCCTGCTGTTCGGGAGGTGATTTCCAAGTCTTTCTCTGTCTTTAAACAACTCGTATATGTCAAGTTAGTAGGCAAAACCTTTTAGACTCCAACACATATGCTTTTACTCTTACTGCATTGTCTTAGCATTTTGTGCTTTGCTGAAAGTGTTTCTAAACTACGAAATTCAACATATGAACCAAGAGGGAGCTTTCAGTTTTGATGGGACTCATAGTCTCCTAGTATTCGATAGTTTCGTTATTGTTTTCTGTCTATTTAAGATTTGTGGATGTTTTGTTTTTTAAACACAATTTATTTATTGTAGCAAGGATAATGGTATAAGGGTAACTCCCGTGTCTGAAACAAACCTAACCTATTTCTTTCAGTTGTTACAAGTCTTACATAAGCTAAAAAAAAAAATCTAATTCTTAGGCGGAAAGTGACTATTCAGAATTCAGCTACTGGAGGCTGGGGTGTGTCAAATCAATATGTTTCAGGGTGCAGCTCTTTCTCTTGTCTGTGTTTTGTAAAAGCATAAGTTTTGTTCACTGGCCGAGCCAAGGGCCTGGTGTTCCGTTCGTATCCACAAGGTGGCACTCTGAGCCCTTCTAATGCACGAATCGCGGTGTTTCTCTCAGACAACAGTAATCAGGCAAAAAGCCTGCGGTTGCTGTCTGGCATTTAGATCTTGACCCCAAAATTCCAAGGTTGACATTGATGAATTTAGTTTAAAACCACAAAGCAGCAAATATGATCTCAGAGTTTAGACGCCAAACAAGTAAAAGGGTTTTTAGAAATATGGACTGCCAAGGACAAAACATGACAGAGCATGAAAAGAAAGGATGATGCATTTATTGGTTGCTTAGTCAGCTGATTTGCACAGGTTTCACTTTTCAATGTCACTTGTTCGTGATTGATTAGGGGACTCTTGTTCCTAACCTTTTACATGGATATCTGGCTTGAATTAGCCAAAAATACAGGTAGGATACCACCTCCGCTCAAACGTCTAAACCCTGGTTGTACAAATGAGATCAGCCCATTTTCAAGGGAAAATGTGTAATAGGCATGTTACTCTACATGTCCAAGCCACAGAAGTGTAATGTGTCCATGGTGTAATGCCACTTATGAATTTGTTTTGAATTTGTTTCCTTTTTTTACGTTACATCTATGAATTATTTTCCTTTTTTGATAGTTGCTTGTAATGTCACACATAGGCACACATTTCTGGAGTTTTCTAGAAGCCCTCAATACTGAAAGGAACAGTTTGTCCTGTTGCCATTGATGATGTAAGGAAAAAGATCAAGGTTTGTTTAAAATTTGGTCAAATATATGGAATGTGTACGACGTGGCCTCTATAGGTCTGGGATGAGGTGTTTAAGTACTGCAGGGTCCAGTTCACAAGTGAGAGATGCATGAATTGTAGGATCAACTGGTGGATCAATGTGCCATCTTCAGTAATGTAGGCGCTGCACCAGTCTGTTGTGGGGAAACGGAGCTCAGCCAAAAGGCGAGGCTCTCATTAGACACACCTGTGGATCTTCATTCCTCTTTAATCACAGATGTGAGTAGTAACCAAAAAAATGAGATTGCAGATACAGGCTAAAATTAGTTTTCTCTGGAGGGTGTCTGAGGACGGAGGAATTCTTGAGTATAGTTTCTGCTCTTCTACATGGAGAGGAGGTGGTTTTGGACATCTGTATAGGATGCCCCAGGGTGTTTCGGTTATGTCAAGCCGGGCAGAGGCACCGGAGCAGACCCAGGACATGCTGGATAAAATATATTTCTTGGCAGCGTTCCATGACTGAAGGACGTGGCCAAGCAGAGGCAGGTCTAGACCTCTTTGTTTAGGCTGTTGCACTCGTGACCTAAACTCTTAGAAGTTAGTGCATGCGTGGATGGTCAAATTACATTTATAAAAAAAAAATTGTTTTACATACTGTTAAAATCTGATATAAATGTAGATAAGAATGCTTTTCCGGAGAGTCCTTCCTAGTTAGTGACAGCTAAACATACACAAACAATAATGGTGTTGAAAAGACTACACCTAACCTCGTCTGATGTATAAAGTGCAACAAAAACACAAAACTTTGGCTTAGATGTTGAAAATGTTCCTTTTATTAAACAGACAAGACATTGAACCACACTACTTAAATTTGTCTCTTTTTTTTAAAAATTATAATATCAAATAACAGTTTTGTGAAAAACTCATATGGCAGTCTTTTGAAGTAGAAATACAACACACAAACTGAAAAAACATGATTCTCAGTGTGAGTGGAGCTATTACATGATTTATTGCAGATACAGCTACGTGTAAACGAAACCTGTCACATCAGCTCAGCCAGATCTCTACACCCTTTTATTGCCCTAATAATGTTCTAAAAGGTTTTGACCAGACATGGGAGTAATATTAACTCTGCTCTGACCCTTGTCCTCGTACTGCTGTTCTCTTCTGGCCATATGACTTTACAAAGTTTCTAGGATGCAAAGTGTGTCTTTCTTATCATGTCACCATCATTTCATTAGGAACGTGTGGACAGTAGTTAATGAATTGTGGCATCTGTTTGTCATACACAATAAAGATTGTCCAATTGTAGTTTAAGATGTTGTTTTTTTTTGTTGTTTTTTTTGGTTTGTTTAGTAACAAAATGACAAAGCACTCGCACTGCTTCTCTCCTTTCAAAATTTTAAAGTAACAGGCCCTTACAGCGTTCATGTCTGTACAGGTGGGTTCTTTATCAGCGGTGGGGCAACGAGTTGCCCTGTCTGACCTCAGCAGGAAGCGAGGCACTGGAGGCCATGTGTCAATAGGCCTTTAGAAAGCACTGGTGTGATGGCAAGGCTGCTGACTCAGGGAGCTCGCAGTGCGCCGCCCCCGTCCTCAACAGCCGCTGGCCCAGTCAGGTCCTCATCAAGTAGAGAGAGCATGCCAGTATCCTCGCAAAAATACAAAAATTAAGCTACCAGTTCTGAAGAGTCTTACTTTTCTTTTTCTTTTTTTTTTTTTTGCGGGGGGAAAAATAACTAGAGCAAACCAAGGCATTTCAGATGCAGAGTGGCGTAGCGCTTAATGACGAACCCAGGTAAGAGAGAGAGAGACGGCAGACACCTAATCCTCTTGACTGTCCTCCTACTGGCCAGCTCGCAGTAAAACGGGGTTACCGCTCTTTTCCCGACCTCGTGCAGCTCTTTGGTGCAGTTTGTTGGCACATTTTGGAGGTGGGAGGGGGAAGTTTCCAATGTTCTGGATCACCTGTTTATTGTAATATGGCTGGACTACCTGTGAGCGTATGTGCATGAGTGTGGATTGTTGTGCATTGTTCTAGTGCTTCAGTATCCTGATGACTAGGCTCTTCTGGAACAAGCCTGGATTTTTTTTTTTTAACGCCCAGTGGGCCAGTGTTGCCTCTGTGATCTGGATGGATCTTTTTAAAGAATGGAAATATGACATGACCTGAGAATCGCCACTGGTGGAAGTGTTTCTCTTGCTCAATCTATGCTGACGTGGTTTTCGATTTTTATTTATTTCTTTTATATTTCTGCACCAAGGAAAAATGGTCTAGTTTCTTCTTTAACCCGGTCGCGGATTACTGCATCCAAAATTTGGCAGTGACATTAATGCCTTCTTTGAAAATGTATGTTTGCTTTGTTTTCTGAGTAAGTGGTTCAGCTTGTTTCCGGTTTCATGTGTCTTACATGTGTTGGAACGCTTTTCTTTTAGTAGAGAAAGATTTCAATTTGAGAAATGTAAAATGAGTCAAGGATATTCTCTAGACAACTCTTCACTTGCAAGATGCTATAATATATGGTAAGAGACAACATTGTGTAGTTCTGAGTGATGGGTTTATATGGCTTATTTTTTTACGTGCCATCAAAAATGTTAAAATTGGTTGTGTTAAGTTAATGTAAAAATTTAAAGGGCAGTGAATTTTTTTTTTCTAATCCTAATAGGTTTTTTTATATTTCTTTTTTAAGGTTAAGAGTAAATAGCTTTACAAAAATGGTGATTTAAAAAAAAACGTGCCCTTATTCTTTCTTTTCTCTCTGACTTTGTTAGTAAGAAGAATAAGGATGGCAAGACGCGGGAGCAGGACTACTCTTCTGAAAGCCATTACAGAGTTGTTTTACCAACATTCCAGTATAAGATGAGCCACCAGCGCGTGGGGAAGTGCATCATCATCAACAACAAAAACTTTGATGAAAAAACAGGTATAGCAGAGGATCTTTTTAACTCGTTGTGCACTCTTGCTTAGTTTTGCTCAGTTTTATTGTATAAAGACAACAGATTTTAAGTAGACTATCTTGACAGGGATGAATGTACGCAATGGCACGGACCGAGATGCAGGCGAGCTGTTCAGATGCTTCAGCGACCTGGGCTTCGACGTTGTGATCTACAATGACCAGACCTGTGAGAAGATGAAGCGTCTTCTCAGAGAGGGTGAGTGGCAGCGGCGTCTGTGATGTTAGTTGACTTAGTTGAGCCGTATTTTATATGTTTCACAGCTGTATCTGCTTAATTTAAACCTTTTTACTCTATTTTTTTATCTATCTAATTTTTAACTTTAATTTTTCTCATTTCAAACTGTGATTTTGGCTTATCAAGCAATATTTTAAGTTCAAATATAAAATTACCAACAAATATAAGATTGTGAAAATTGATATTTCTTAAAAAAAAACGTTTTAAATTTAGATTTGTTAAATAGGCTGTTGCGCTGAATGCGCTGTGTGATGGGCAGGAGCTATGCAACGTCATCTTCATTTATGGAAGATGAGATGACAATCATGTGGGAATGATGGGAGTGAGCTCACAGCCAAACCAGGAACACCTGATCAATCTTCATTGCGCAATAATACATGTGATTCTGCTGCGACCAATCTGACTGCACATCTAGAAAATGTGCACCCAGATGAGCCCAGTCAGGTCCGGTATATGCACTGCTGTGCATTAGGGAGTTGTATTTGTAGAAATAATGTGTAATCAATGTGTTTTTGTTTTTAAGAATTTACATCATCAATGTGGGTTTTATAAGACCACAGATTGACACGTTAGACACTGTTTAAACGTATTTAATGGTATAACTTTCTTAAATATCATCCTGTACAGTCTTATTTCATCTTATGCTCTCAGGGTCACTGTCAATTTTAGAGTATAATCAGATATTTCAGTGGCTCTGTAACATTATTCTAGTAAGAATACTCGTCTAAGGACGACTACACATTAGACAATTATCTAATCTTAACCAGTTTTTAAAACATGGGGACCACTCTTAAAGCGGTCTCAACTGATTTATTGATCCAGCCAGACGGCGAGACCACATCCCTAATGCTGCAGTAACGATTTTCACAGAAATGAGATTTCACAGAGGTTCACGGCACCAGAACACAAATCAATATGCTCCCATTGTTGGAACATCTGTTTTTGACACAATAGGACCTGGTCTTATCTTTCTTTGATCTGTTTGGTTTAGGTTGGCTTTTGGATCTTGTTGGGTTTTGGTGTATTCAGTGGGAGGAAAGAATCATAAATTAACACGTTCATGATTGAGGTGTTGATTTGACTGTGAGCAGTAAAATACTCTTATGGACGCCACACACTTCAGGATTATCTGTTTGTGACAAGTTTAGATTTAGGCCACGCCCCAGCAATCATTGTAGAGGCAAATTAGGCTCAAAAATCCTTCTTAAAATAGACTTGTCTGTTACCAGCGTTAATTTGTCTTAGATGTAGTAAAACGTACGTAAAAACAGTGGAGGACCAGGATGAGCAGGACTTATAAACACTGGTCTAGATTCTTCCCTGGTACAACACAGACTACATGATGTCATGATCGTGTACTCTGGCTTGCTATGTACAGAGGGCTGAAATATTTCAAAGACATTAAACTATTAGAAAATATTGAGCTTTTGTTAATTTAAATTATTATAAAACAATTTGCATTACAATATTGTAACAGCTTCGTATGACTTGTAAGACTTTTTCTGCCATGAAAGCTATGTAGATGTACGGAAGAGCATTCAGGCCAAGTAATTCTGAGATTAAAGTCAGAATTCAAACTTTTTTATTTGTTTTTTCTTCAGCGGCTCTAAAACTCTTTCATGCATATGCTTGTAGTAAAAGGGGATTCATAAATGTATTTCAATCAAGTTCAATAAACATGGCCGGAGCATCTAGTCAATGAGAGGGTTCATCAGTAAGGTTTAATAAGGGCTGAGATGAGTAACGCGTTCAGTGTGCGCGTGTGTGTGTGTGTGTGCGCGCGCGTGTGTGTGTGTGTGGCTCAGTCTCCGAGGAAGACCATAGTGACTGCTCGTGCTTCGCCTGTATTCTCCTAAGCCACGGAGAGGAAGGTATGATCTACGGCACAGACGGAGCCATGCCCATAAAGACCATGACCTCGCTGTTCAGAGGGGATATGTGCAAAAGCTTAGTCGGAAAACCCAAACTCTTCTTCATCCAGGTACGCAGCAAAAAACACTTCCATGTTTAACCAGATGTGTGTTAAAACCCTGTTGGAGTGAGTAGTGTTACGATACCGTTGTTCTCCTTGAACGGTTTAGTTATGGGTTTAATAATGAAGACCTTTGAAGTTTTTAAAAAGTTTTTTTTTTAAATGGTTATTTATTTGCTTATTTATTTATTTCATTTACTCCACCAGGCTTGTCGGGGTTCTGAATTTGATGATGGCATTCAGACAGATTCAGGTCCACCAAACGAGTCCCTGGAAACAGACGCTAATCCAAGACACAAGATCCCTGTAGAAGCAGATTTCCTTTTTGCCTACTCCACTGTGCCTGGTAAGCTGACTTTATTTTTTCTTTTCCTTTTTTATTTCCGGATGAATTAATTATTGACATTAAATTTGTGGTATGTATTTCACCTGTACACTTTCACAAAAGACTCCTGGTGGGTTTTCCAGGTTATTACTCGTGGAGGAACCCTGGCCGCGGGTCTTGGTTCGTCCAAGCACTCTGCAACGTCCTCAACGAGTTCGGCAAGCAGCTGGAGATAATGCAGATCCTGACACGTGTCAACTACATGGTGGCCACTAGCTTTGAGTCTTGGTCTGAAGACCCACGCTTCAGTGAGAAGAAGCAGATTCCCTGTGTGGTCTCTATGCTGACGAAAGAACTGTATTTCAACTGACCGCCCACCTGGACTAAATGACGCAGACTCCCCGACTGACCGACCAGACCGACTTGACTAAACTGATAACTCATCATTGCATACTGTCCACGATGTCCAAAAGTTCAGGGATGATTCGGGCCCAGCAGGACACGGCACATTTGGAGAACATTTTGCATGTGTAGCTGGGCCTAAACATAAGCACTCTGCGAGAACAAAAAAATATAGTCAAATATAGTATCACTTCGCGTTCATGTGTTGATGGTAAAACATCTTCTTCAGGTTCCTTCTCCTCCTCAGTCAAATTTGTCCACAGGCGTTGTCAGATATACATGTTACTCTACCAACTCCCAGAAGCGGCTGACAGCTTTGTGTGCGAGTTGGTTGAAACATCTGAATATGTGTCTCCATTTTTCAGCACTTGCAAAATATGCAGAATGAAACCTTTCCTCTTGGACTTAAGCAAGCAAACGGCGACAGTTATCGGAGTCGTTTCCCGCGACTGACTCCTCAGCACATTCGTTTCTTACTTTCAGACAATCGTTAACATTAGCTCTCATTTAAATGTAGAAATCATTTAAAAAAAGCTTCTCTGTTAAGCATGAGAATAGATGCAACTTTCTTGCCCAGACATGGGCAAGAAAAGGTTGTTTTTTTTTTTTTATGGTTTAAAGATAGCTTGCCTTCCTAACAACACAATGTGATAATCATTATCAACTGTTTCTCACTATCACCAACACAAATTAAGACCTTAAGTCAGTTTATGGAAATCTCATTAAAGTAACAAACTCTATGATTGCTGCAGGAGAGTCTAGTGAACCTGAAAAAAAACAAAAAAAACAAACATCACATGTGCAATGAATGGTAGGCATCTGGAAAATGGATCCGATCGTTTCCAGCTCTCCGTGTTTAAAAGAAGTCGAGCGTCAGTTATCATAAAAGAGAGACCAAAAAAAGAAGACAACAGTACTGATAAGAAGAAGTGTCTCAATGCTCTTGCCTAAGGCACGAGGTCTCAGCCTTCCTTGCAAGTTTAAGTTGGTAGCAGCATGCTGGCATCCTCAGGTTCCTTAACGTCCCATCGAATGGGTAAATGTCGCGTTAATCTTTTCATCATTTTGTGTGCTCTTTTGCTGTGTAGTGATAAGTTCTATGAGACTTTGGGTCAAGCACATAGTTAAAAAAAAAAAAAAAAAAAAAAGAAAAGAAAAAGAAAAAAACATTTGCGGTTTTGCTGGGATTCCCAGCGTGATTTTGAAGTCTACACTCGCTTGTTCAAAAACACAGAAGTGAACTTCATGTCAATGCATTTAGTCCAAATTGTGCACTTGTCCAACATTCAGTTTAATGGATTTCCCTCTTTTTAATCTATTGAATATTCTTCTTTTATAGCATTGCTGAATGATAAAATACACACTATTATTTTACACCAACGTGAGAATATTGTGTCATAAACCTTGGGATCATAGTGTACAGCTAAGTTGGAGCCCAAAGCACAAATGCCACATAATTTCTCTGTATATCAGTGTTGTGTTTGTCTTTGCACACACTTCACCATAGTTTACAGGTGCTCAGCAGTGCCCTTCTACTTTAAAACGAAAATATTTAACTATAGTTTATTGAAAAACCCATGTAACTTTAAAAAACAAAAGTTGTTTTTTTTTCTATATGCCTTTTTTTTTTTTAAAACATTGTGCACTTTGACTTTTTTTTTTAAAAACCCATCTTTTTATAATTTGACAAATTATATATCGACATGACATTTGCTGGCTGATAATGCAACTTAGACAAAGTTTGTTTTAGCTGATAAAATATTGTCCCAAAGTCTGTCAATCACAGAGGCAGCTATTACTGGCAGTGACGCGTCTGACTTTACACAATCCACATGTCTGCAAATCTGCACTCACTGTTACTGCAATGTTTTTCATTATTCACATGACTGCATGTGTCCGTGACTTGGGGGGGAGTTGGAAGAATACATTTAAATGAATATTTTGCATTACCCATATCACTCCTAGTATTTTTATGAGTCATTTTTAACTATTTTGGTAACATTTACTTGATTGGCTCCATGTGTGTGATCAGTACTGGTCTTCCCAGTTCTCGTCCAGTGAAACCACGACTCTGGAGTCCTCAAGCTGTGGACCTCTGATCCATGACATGGGGCCAGACCTGTGCCGGAGGGAGTGTTTGCTCCACTTGTTTTGAAATGGAAATGAGGCAGGGAAAAATCTTTTAAAGGTAAAAACTATAAATGCTTTCCAGTGTTAAATGCTGTTGTCCTAAGAAATATATATTTGAAAAGATTTGGAAAAAGGAAGGAATGAATTTTATAGAAAGTATTATCTCAACATTTTAATTTGGGGTGATTCTTTTATTTGAATACCTTCAAAACAAAGCAATACTTATGTAAACATGTTATTGTATTAAACATGAAAGATTTATTTAAAATGAAGTGTGTGTGTGTGTGTGTGTCATTTTTCTGGAACATGTGTGAACAAATTACATGGAAGAGCACATTTTAAGCAGGAGTTTATAGACAGAAAATGTGTTCTTTAAAAAAAACAGCTGACTGCAGCATGACTGCATCTCCACTATCAAGCCCGATAAATGTAAGGACAAAGTCAGTTTACAATAAAAGCTAAAAGTTTAATATCAAATGATCTTTTATTAAACATACGTTTCTTAAGAGGTTGACATTTGAAGGTTTTGTAGATGGTGAGGAATTCCTGGTATTAGGATTCTTCCTTCTCACAATTCTTTGGTTTATTAATAGACATTTTGCAATCAAAACATTGGTTTAACTAAATCTCTGCCATTCCAACATTTGTCTGATATTCAATTTGTCATCTGAAGAACTGATTTACCTGTAAATAAAAATAGACTTACTTTAAAAAGGACCAAGTCCTGTTAGGTTTAGCTCGTTCGCTGTAAAGGAAAGCTTCAGTAGCTGCAAATAAACTACATGATCTGTAAATCTAAAATAGAGATGCTGTAAAAATTCCTTCAGCAACTGTAGGCCAGCTTGACACACAGTATTCAGATCTCAGGTTGTGTCACAAGTCGGGAATGCCAGCTCAGGCAGCTGATGCGCATGCCCCTGAACGCAACACATTCCTGAGCTGTGTTCTTCATGCCCCGCCTCACAGAACAGGAGCTGAACGGGAAGCGTCACATATTTTCAGGGACTTCCGATTTGTGCCTTCATTGTCATGACCGGGACATAAGGCCAGATGTAGGGAGTCACTGAAAGTCCCAGCACAGAAGCAGTGTAGGGGTGTCATGGTATCAGCTCCTAGAAAGCACATTAGACCTCCAGGGAAGCTGCAGAAGACCCCAATTCGGATGAATTTTCTTCCTGCAAGCAAAGGCAGGACATGCTGAATGCCACCATGCCAGGCAGTGTAGTCCCCATTAAAGTACTCTACACCCCAAGAGTCTTTGCCTCGGCCCAGCCAGCAGTCCTCCTCGCGGCCCTTCCGGGGGATGCTCGGGTAGGTGACCCCCAGCTCCCAGTAGGTCTTTTCACTCACCTCCACTTCCCAGTAGTGGCGACCCTCGCTAAAGCTTTTCTGGCTGACCACGTTTAACGTGTTGTCAAAGCGGGACGCGGTATCTGGGACGTCCTGCCAGTTGTCTGTGTATGTGGCTGAGTCACCTTTGGGTGAGATGATTAACTTGGGATGAGCGGTGTCGGCATCAAGGACAATATCTGAAGCATCTGTGGTGAATAAAATGAGTTAGTACATATATTCAAACGTGTTCTCGCAAGTTCCCACCTATGACAAACAAACTTCCTGTGTCCTCAGCTCATTCACAGAATCTACCTGTGTTTGTGCGTGAACTCACAGCTCTGGAACAGCTTCTTGGTCACAGGGACCTGGGATCTGATGAACAGCAGCAGGTTGATGGTAATACTCAGCAGCTGGTCATTCTTGAAGTCATCCGTCTGAATCAGATCGGGGTCAGTCAGTCTAAGAGTCTCAGAGATCCTAATGTAGAGACGTCAGATTTGTTAAGTAACTAAGTAACGTTTATTTATCGAGCACTATTCACAGGTTAAAAGCCAAAAAGTGCTTCACAAGCCCACACACAAAGAAATATGGCACGGACATAAAACAGAGGAGCTTTTTTAAAAGATTTAATTGAGTTAAGGCAACGTAAAGAAGCAGGCAACTAGTTCCACAACCTTTCCACAATCCACAATCCATCTCTAGTCTTAAAATGAGTGTGTGGCACCACCAGCAGCCTTTGACCAGATGACCTGAGGCTGCGAGAGGTGGTGTGGAGATCTAAAGAGTCTGAGATGTATGCAGGAGCTTGACTGCATAAGGCTCATAAGGTATATTTCTAAGCTGAATTAAGCAATTCCCAATCGATTCTCTTGAATGATGTTCCAAAGGCATATCAGAGTCACCACACCGAGGTTTCTGAGGCTTGGCAGGACAAACAAGCCGAATGCACCAAGGCGGTGCTTTATTTCAGAGATTCGGTTTTTCAAGATTTCAAAGATAATTAGGGTATCCGTTCTCTCTGCATTTAGTTTCAAGTAGTTGTCACATAGCCACTGTTTGATACTAGTCAAGCACTTCATCAAATATGACAAATGATCAAATTCTGAAGGTTTAAAGGAACAGTAAAGCTCTATGTCATCAGCATGAAAAATTACATGTTATGGTAATTCCACGAATTACCTAACTTATTATCCGACGGGCTCCATAAGAAATATCAGGATATTGCCTAATTATCAGACCTAGAGGAAGAACGTATAAAAGGAACAGGATAGGACCCAGAACAGAACCTTGAGGTACCCCACGTGACAGACTTGCGGATTGTGACATGATCTGATCTGCAAAGACACTGAAACTTCTGCCAGAAAGCTACGAATGAAACCAATCTACGGATGAAAACGGAGCTTGTTCAGTAGCAGTTCAACTACAGCATGCTTTAGGAAGCTAGGGACCGTGCCTGTTAAAAGTGATGCGTCGCTGTGCAATAAATAGTGGAGGGTTTCATTTGCTCAAGCATAGCTGAAACACAATGTGATGTCACAGGTTTAAACAAAGCCAACAAATAATGAACCAAAAGCAACATTATAAGATGATGATGAACAAACATTAAGGAGGTTAAGGAAATCATTACAGTCAGCCTTAGAGGAGTAAATAGTGAAAATTAAGACCTTAGGATTTTTCTTGTTTAAAACTATAAGTTGAGTGAAATATTCACTTCTGTCTGTACCTATAATATCATTCAAGGAGTTCCCTGAGGTGAAGTCTGTGAGCCTCGAGTTTGGTTGGTTGTTGATTGTTTAGTTGATAGTTGCACTGAAGATTAGCTATAAAAAATATTCCAGGCAGCAGCAGAAAATCTAGTTCATGACAAGGGCGGTGAAGTCATTTTGATTGATAAGGAAATGTTGCACCTGTTTTCGGTAAGTAAAAGCTGACTACTAGCGGTAAATAAAGCTGCTGCAGATTCTGGGCATTATTCCTCTGGTATTTCTTTCTCGCTTGTCAAGTCAGAAAACAAAAACAACTTTGTTATGTTTGGCAGCCAGTGAAGAACTGCAGTCTAGCAGAAAAGATATTTATTCGTCATACTATAATCATGTCAATTACAAAAAAGGTTTTTGCGTGTGCTGTTATTTCGGGAGTCATACCTTTCTTGTCTTTCTGCATGCTGCTAAAAACAGACATGAACGTAAAATAAGAGATTTTTACACCATAGAGACAATTGAATTCTAATTATATTCTTTGTGTTTACCTTGACGTCAGTCTCCTGAGTTTTGACCTCAGCCAGTTCCTGGTCCAGTTCCTGAGTGAGGTGGTAGCACTCCTCTATCTTCTCCTCCAGCAGCTTCTCTGTGGCCTTGTGCTCCGTGTCCAGCTGGGTCAGTGTGATCTGGAGGTCCTGGTCCAGCACCCGCTTCATGTCCTCGTACTTCTTCCTGATCTTCTCCTTTAGTGCGTCTGACTTTTTCTAAAGTAGGAGGTCAGATTGTGTGTTCCAACATACAGATTGATTAACAGGGAGTGATTGTGCTGGGAAAACAGTGAGCTCTTTATTCTCTTGCAAGTAAATGTGTGAGCTGGTTTGGATGCTTTTTGAGGAATACTTTAAAAAAAATCCAGATTACTGAAAAATAATAAACCTCTTGATGCTGTATAATCAGCCAATCACATTAAAAGTGCTTTGGATGTGTTTTTTTTTTTTTTTGCTATAAGTTGGCTTTACATTTTGCACATCGGATTGGCACATGAACAACAACAAGATAACGACTAAGGAACTACAGGAAAGTGAACAAAAAAGGCAAACTATGGTAATTACAAAGGCAATAAATAAATAAAGTGAGAGAGACAGAAATTGCATTTATAAAGTTTGTAACTTATTTAACCTTCAGCTGACAGCAGCACAAGGACACATGCTCCACTTGAAATATAGTGGGACCAAGACAAGCTGCTGAGGAGCTGAAAACAGACATTGCACGATCCTGCAAAGGCATTCCTCTCAGGTCAGGCATCATGGTTTCAGCATGACAGTAAACCTCGGGACACAGACAGAGAAACCTACAGCAGAACTAACACTGATGTTTTTTGATCCAGTAAGGCCAAAATTAACTTTTTCTTTCTGCAAACATGTCATTTTTACAATGAAACTCAAAGAACTTGGGATTTGTTAGAAATAAGTATGCAAGCAGTGACAAAATGTAGAAATTATAAACCCGTATATGACAGCTGCAAGCAGTACGTACTGTATTGTAATGTTTCTGCCACGAAACTCACACATTTCAAGAAGTATAAAAATGTCTTACTGTTATCTCCATCTGCTTGGCTGCCAGTTTCTTAATCCTGTAGGTGATGACATCTCTTTGTCTCTGTAGGTGCTGCTGGCGTTTCAGGCATGCTTCCTGTAAAACACACAGGCAGAAAATATGAAAAATTATTTAAAAAATAATAGAGTTCACTACATGGAGGCAAAACCATTACAAAGGCTCACAGAGATGAGCGAACAGTTACCAAAGTGATGGTGCTTACATCTTTCATGGCTCTCCAATCAAAGTTACCGTTCATTTTCTCTTACAGAAGAACAGATTGGACTTCTCCCTCAGGTGACAGCGTGCGCAACAGCTTTTAAAAGCCTGCAACAGAGGTGAAGATCCTGTTGTTGGGCCGGGGTGGGGAGCAGGGTTAATATTTGCCTCCCTCCGCTGTGCCATTGCTCTTGCCAGCGTGTGCCTTGGTTTATTGAGGAGAAGCCATGAATCTAAACTTTGAAGGCAACAGGGAGGAAACAAGACAGATGGGCAGCTTGTCAAACTTGCAGAAAAATGTGAAGCCCATGCGTGCTCTATTAATACCAGCCCAGCGCTGACCTCGATGTAAGTGTGTGTGGCTGTGACCCACATGCACGTGTGAAGGAACGTGTGAACGCTCACGGACAATCCATAAACAGGACTTTTTAACAAATAAATGAAGTAGCACATGTAAAAAAATGTGTTGAATCCTTACCTCAGAGAGAAATAATCAGTAATAAAATGCTCGCCCGTTTACGTGCAGGTGGCCCGTGTTCAAACAGAAGCAGCTGACCCCCCCCTAGTGACGTCAAATCTTTGTCGTGCTAACGTCACGGCATGTACGTGGAATCCCCCTCAAATGTGCCACTTCAGAGTCTGCCTCTCCAACCCCTCCTCCTCTCCCTCGTGGCGTGTTGTATATTTGTATCCAAGCGCCATGGAGGCAGTGGAACGTCGCAGCAGGACCACATGCCTCCATCTGAGTCCTAAACCGGGTGTAAGACCTCACGTGTGCACCCTCTCACAGTTTGTGGCCCAAAAATGTTCAATGTCTGAGAATGTTGTTGAGAGCTTTGCATCTGTTTTTTGTTACCTGAGGGGATGCTTTTAGATATACTACTGCAGTTTTCTTACCAATAGTTTGACCTCTTCAACTCGAAAACAGTCTTGGAATTCGTGTGACCTACTGAACCTAGTTTGAAGAAGTTCTGTGTTGCTGCATAACTTTGAACTCAGTTTTGATGCGTTTTCTTTTTTTTACCTTCCAACCTGAACTTGATGTCCCAGTTCCTTTAAGTTAAACCTTAAAAATCTGTTATATTTTCTCATATGTGACACTCCTCATCAAAGATTAATATACGATTAATCCTATGTAAAAGAAAAAAAAAAAGAAAAACAAACAAAAAAACATGCTAAGCAAAAATGAACTTGTTGGCATGAAAGGTAAAAGATTTTTACGTCATGCTTTTGAAGGCCGGAAGGATGCCCTTGCAATACTTGCAAAGCTACAGTATGAAAATTTAGGATTGTATTTGAAAGTGCGATTTAAAAAGTTTCCCATAAACGATGGGTACTTTTTTCAGAGGAAACTCAGCGCTTAAAAATGCTTCAAGGTACTCTGCAGTTTAGCATTAGAGGTAAACCTTGCAAGAATGCAGAAAATCCAGATTCTACGGCAGTCTTCTAAATATATTCCAGGTACAAAAAAACTTCCTCATGCAGGCAGTATTTAGTCAGACGCTCAGATTTGGACTGGATCTCTGAACAAGAGCTGCACAGGTAAGGGGTTTCTGTTGTCCTGTATCTGCATTTTATTTCAGTGGTCTGACACAGAATTGCCTCCATGTGTGCTTCAGTCTTGAATCACATTTTGATGCAGACTTTTCAGAGTTCATCGTTGAAGATGCCCCTTCAGTCACTGTATTTTCTCAGTGACATGCTTATTTTTTGTATCAATAACATGTATGAGCAGATTTTGGTGTATTAATACGTTCTCTTGATTCACACCTCAACATGGCTTTTGTTTGCGAGCTCTTCTCTGTGCTTGCCGATTCTTTCAAACCCTCGGCTGTCTTATTTCAAGTTTATTTTGATGCTGTTTTTTCAGAGACAGACAGTGACTGACTCCTGCGTTATTTTGCTCCAGGTGTGGCGTTACAATGCATAAGTCCAATAGAAATTCAGGTAGGATATTTCATTTTATATTTAGGCTATTGTGAGTATTTGCAGGACTCAAAAAGTATGTGTTTTTGCTGATTTTGTCAAGAAAACAAAAGATTAGTTGAAGAAAAAAACCAAACTGCAATGCCGTAAGCTGTGTGTCAACACATTTGCAGCCAAGTGATGACTGACAGATATGTGTTTATTTTCACCTGCGCCACAGTTTTCTACAAGCCGTTGACTGATGTGACAGAAGTTCGATCTGGATACTTGTATAAATCCCCCCCCCAAAAGACGCTGATAACAGAGGTGCTAGTTTCTCATCAATAAGTGCAAAACATTTATGCAGTTTGTGTTTGTTTTTAATTCCATGGCAATAATTTGACCACATATCTTCTGCAGAAGTCATGGAAGAGACGTTACTTTGTCCTCTTTAAAGTGGACGAGCAGCAGTATCAGTTCTGGTACTTCAAGAGTCCAGAGGAAATGGACAAGCCGATTGGATGCATAGACCTGAAACAGTATGTTATATAGCACATTTAAAGTCATGCGTTAGAATTTAAATGCACCTTTCTGTCATTTACTTTCCCATCATTTAATTTCAAGACCTAGTCCCCTTTTCAAATGACTTCATGCTGGTACAGCAGCTGTGATCTTTTCTGTCCTTTTTCGTTCCGCCGTCAGAATCTCAGTGTTGCACGTGAACCCTCAAAATCATCACAGGTGGGGATGGGTCCAGAAGTCCTTAAATTGCACCCCATCTTGTGTACTCTATCTCAGGACTGAGCACCGAGACTACTTCCTTGTTGGGGAGACCAGGTTAGTTGGTTTTCACATTGACTTTTAGCTAAGATGAAAATTTCAGATCCCAAAATTTAAATCAAAGGCTCTTATCAGTCCTCTAAAATTGTATTTTAATACTAATTAATACCATTTTCTTTAACACTAAATCACTTAAGATTTTGCGATAAACAGATTTCTTTGTCTTCCAAATCGTGGATCTGCTTTTAATCTTTTTCAAATGCAAATCGGTTGGTGTTTTTCCTGCAGAAAACAGTTATTACAGTTATAACATTACGTAAATGACCCTAATTAAAGTCAGTGATGTTGGAACCGAGATTCAGGCCGCAGCTGGGTGAACCAGTCTTCCTCTCAAGGCCCTCACTGACACTTTCACAGCACCTCGTAAAACTCTTCCCCCTGTTCCTCCCACCATTTACTATTTTGGGAGTTTGAACAATCAAAAAAGAAATTATGGTGCTGCTTTACCCTTCACACACAGTGTATCATCTGATAATAGCTCTGATTGGCACTACATTGAGGCTAAATGTCGTCATTCCCACTTTATAATGGATTTTTGGTATTGAAGTGTGATGTAGAAGATGTAATTGTGGTGTTTAAAGATGATCCTCACAAGTGTGGTCTTTTCTTCCAGCGAGGAGGTGGATAGTTGGTTCTCTGACCTGTTTGACGCCCTAAAACACTCTCCACATAAGTCTGACAGTTCCGAGGTATTTTTTTTAAAGGTTTTAGCTGTTTGTAATGGTTTATAAAATAAAATTATTGTCTGTTTTAATAACTATTTTCCTACTTTTTGTCTATTCTTCTCTTGAAGGAAATAAAAAATGACCAGAAAACATTTGAGGTAAATATGTGAAGTCTATTCCTTGTTTATCATCTGATGACCACAACAAATAATACATTTATTAATAAGCTTAATGGTGAACATTTAATAAGGTCAATAATAGTCTTGTATCGGTGTAATCAGTATAGTATGTAGTTAGTAATTAACATATATCATAACTGTACAACACATCGACTTCTGTCAGAGCCACAAACACACAACTGAAGTAAATCTAACTTTTTGCACTATATAAACACAGAAACATATACTTAATGCTTTTATTAAGTGATATGTGTTAATACTAATTGTATTGATATTAGATATCATATTCATACAATATTTGTATTTTCTATTTTTATTCCTTGACGTGACGTGATCTTGCGAGGCAACCACCCAAGATTGCAGTTATTGGCTATTAACTTGTAAAATATGTAGGTCAATTTATTCTTGCTGTCTGTACAGACTTTTCTTTTGTAAATAGACTTTCCTTTCGTTTTTCCCAGGTTATTTCAAGCCCTCGTGTACTGGAAATGAAGCCCACTAAGGTTACGGAGGTTGGTCAACAGTGTTGCAACTGAAGATTTACATGCATTTGAAAACTATTATAGTATGTATGGATGGATGGATGGATGGATGGATGGATGGATGGATGGATATTTACTGTGTATGCATCCAGTCAGCTTGTCCTTTTCCGCTCGACTGATTTGCAGGGCCTGGTCGTTGAGAATGGGGAAACAGATGCCAAACGTGCCGGCAAGATTTTTTTGCTACCTGTGAGTATATTCTTTCCTGTCTTTCCAACTTGCGTACAGAGTTTTTAGAGATCCCCTCTTGATTTCTCCACATTAGGTTTCCAGCCAGGCTCCAATCAAACTCCTTAACAGCTAACTGGCACATACAAAACGCATGCACATTTCTGTGGAGTATCATGTTTTCTCTGTCATGACTGATGAGCATCTTCTCAGTGAGCTCTCTGAATATTAGAAACAAACGAACGCCTGTGTGTGTTTGTGTGTGTTTCAGCCTCCTAGGAAGAATAGGTCCATGTCTGATCCATCCTTTATTGGTGTGGGTCATGATCCTGAGAGAACAAAGGTGAAACACATCAAATATTTTGTTGTTTTGTTTTGTTTTTTGTTTTTTTACCAAAAATAGCAATGTGTATTTGAGCATCTTTTTTAACAGCATATTGCTTGATTTCCTGATCGGCTGGCAGGGGGAAGACTTTGCCCAAAGACGTACATCTGTGCCTTTGCATCCAATCTATGACTATCCAAGAACCTACCTTGAGCCAGATGTAGGTCACCCAGCACATGTGCATTTTTTTTAACCTACATATTTATGAGGTCATCATCACTTGTTTGCATCTATAAAATGTCAAAATTGAATTAATTCTAAGATTATATTTTCCAAGACTCCATTCTTATAAACCAATAAGCCCAAAATCAAAGATATTTAGTATGGAAAATGTAAAAAGGTCAATGTGTAATCTTAAATCTAGAGTTTGAGTTAATCCTACCAACTTTGACCATTTCTGTTTCTATTTCTTTTTTTCTTCAAACAGAAAAAGGTTGCGGAAAATAGTGTAGGACCTTCCAGCAGCATGGAGCCACTGTGAGTGTTGGTTATTGTTTCCTTTTTACAAGACAGGAATCCAAGATCCATCGTATTTAACACTGATTGAGCGTCTGCTGATTTCAATAATCTTCTCTTCCAGATACGTTATGATGACGGACATTAAATTTGAATATACAGTGGAGTAAGTTTTCACTTTATTTGGAGTGATAGATGCCCACAACAGTGGTTAAGTTTTTCAGATAATAATAAAATGTTAATGTTGATGGTTGTTGAAGGTAAATGTGTTTAATTTACCTGATTTTTTTTTTTTTTTTAGTGAGTGTGACGTTGCAGTGGGTAACACAGGCACCATAATGAGGTCTGTCACAAACGTCTTCAACAGATTTAAGACAGACATCCCCCCTCTGTCTACGAATGAAGACGAGATAGCCACTGAAGCCAGGTGTGTGACAGATTCATAGAAATGTTTTCCCTTTTCTTGGTCTATTTGAGTCTTCATTTGGTCTGTGACGTCAGCGCTCTGTGATGCTTCTGAAATTCTTTGTTACGGGTTTTGTCACCGCCCACAATAACTGCAGTTCATTCAGCAGAAGTTACCATGGCCTCTGTAGATGAAATGGTCTGACAAGAATAGCTGCTTATTTTACAGTGCAGAAGTGTTGACACTCCAGTGAAAGGCCAGTGAAGGATCACAAAAACAAAACAAGAAAACAGCCACCTCCTCAGAGCTTGTTTAACGACTTTGATAATTTTAGATTGGCTCTGCAGTGGCTGTGATGTAACCACTTTCATTTCATGAAACACGTTAAACTGCACTGTCATCGGCAAAGATGATATGCACTATTTTTACAGCTTGAAGCGTTTTGTTCATACAGTCACACATCTATGAGCTTTTAGAGGCCAATGCTGGGGTCCAGCGTCTGATGAAACAACGCACCGACTCGTCTTTTTAAAACAAACTCAAATCATGCGTTCACTCATCGGTCTACACACTGTCACAATGGCAGAGCGGGATTAAAACTGGATTTAAAAACAAAAAGTAGTTGTTTTTATTTTTTCTACTTTTTTATGACTTTTAAATGATTCGTAACTGTAATTAATTTTGGCACATTGGGCAGGAGTGGTAGTCTCACACCCTTTGGAAAATGATTTTACATGTCTAGCACAACTTTCCTGTGGATTTTTTTTTAAAATCACTATACTATAAACTTGAATACTTTCAAACTAATCTAGGCTTAAACCAGACTTATAAATTCAAATGCAGTCTCTGGCTTAGCCACTCGATGTTTCTGAAACCATTTTTGTGTCCTAACAAGTGTCCTAACCCCTGTTACTGAAAAACCCAAAATCTTGGAGGTACTTTGGTGGTGGAAACATGTTCTTGTATCTATTCATAGATCTGTTCCTTGACAGAATCTTGTCTCACTGGTCTGTGAAAAGTTTTTTCCTCTCGCCTGTAAACAGTCTTGTCTTTTCATGACTGTTCACCTTTCTATCATCCATGAAGATCTTGTTTTTACTGTTTCCACAGAGCATCCGTTTGACCTCTATGTTTAGTGAGATCTCTGTGTTAATTACCACACCGCTGAGAATCATGTGCTCTTCACGGCTCCAGCTATTCCATCTCATTATCTGCTGCCTGCCCGCCGCTCTTTTGCTTCGCTCAATTTGCTGCATAAAAATAATTAATTTTACTCTGATGTCTAATTTTCCATCAACTGCGACCAACTGCTGTTTTGACAAAAATAAATAAAATCTCCTCGTTTGTCATATGGGTCAAATGACATTAACATGCTCCTTAATTAATAAACATACTTCTATTTGTCCGAGGCTTGTAATAAGATGCCAAAATCTGTAGTTACATCTATTGATTTCTCTTTTAAATTACTGCCCCTACAGTGTATTCAGCTTGGGTCTGAAATAATCACAAAATTATCACCTTGGCTTGCAACAGTCTCTTTGTGGTGTTTTGTATGAAATGTAAGAAAATGTGATTGAGATTTAATGTTTGGTTTCACAGAGAAGAGAAACGTCAGTCATCAGAATTCAGTAGCTGCTCCAGTGATCTCGCTTCTCCCGAAGAGCTGCTGGAGGAGCAAAGCTGGTCTGAGAGGTAGCTATATGCGTTTTGTTATATACTTTCCATATCTAACCCATGACCCATAATTAACAAAAAGAGCCTATAGGATAGCCTTTCACTTCTCCGGTGGCAGTGTTAGTTGTTTATCATAGTTACTTGAAGCACCTCCACATAACAATGTCATGATAATCCCTATAATGCTTAATGTATCTGATACATTAATTTCCAAGACCTCTGTACCACCCTAATAATTAAAAAAAAAAGTTTTCATAATAACTGATTAAATAAAAATATTTAATAAGAAATAAAAAGAAAAGAGGGGCAACGCGGTGGATTAGTAGTCAGCACTGTTGCCTCACAGCAAGAAGGTTCCTGGTTCGATTCCCGGCCCGGTGGGTCTTTCTGTGTGGAGTTTGCATGTTCTCCCCATGCTTGTGTGGGTTCCCTCCGGGTACTCCGGCTTCCTCCTACAGTCCAAAAACATGCATGCAGGTTAATTGATCATGCTAAATTGCCCGTGAGTGTGATTGTAGTTTTTTTGGTGTATTATTATACACTAAAAAAACAATGTTTGTTTTTTATAATGATATGTAAGGCATTAAAGGATTATAATATTTCAAATATAGGTACTTATACTTTTGTTTTGACTTTTAACCAAGTGCTGAGAAGAGAAAAGCCAAACTATCTTCACTATGATCTCATTTCACCAGATATAATGACAGAAATTATATATTATCATGTGAATTCTCAGGATTGTTTTGATGTACTGCACAGAATTGTTTCTGTGCAGCACACGCTAATAAGTATAATTACATGTATCCACCATATTGAATGCACTAAAAGGAAAAGATAGGTATTTTAATTTTTCAACATTTGTAATGTTAGAATGCTGTATCTATAATACCTAAATAAAGCTATAAATGTCTTTTTTTCTGTGCAGTGTTGACTTCAGCGCTGCAGGAGAGAGGAATTTTGAGATGAAGCTGGCTGATGTGAAAAAGCATCTCACACTTACAGACATAGACGGAAAACCGAGGTATGTTGGTGAAAAAAGCTGGACCGTATAATTGTCGAAGCTGAGGGTTGTTGAGCTAGTTTGCTTTGAAGCAGATATGTGAACGCTCATCTACAAGGAATCCTTTAGCATTCATGAAAACAGGAAACTGTACATGTGTGTGCCACTTTCATTTGGCGCTGGTTCGCCCTGAGCCAGTAAATTACAGATTCCTGCCATTTAAAAACATAGTTTATATCAGGCAAAGCTGACCATGGTGCTGCACGTCCTTACTTGTTCTTTTTTTTTTTTTTTTGCACCAGCAGGGAATAATCCTGCTGTTTAACAGGTTTAACATTATGTTTTTTCAGGGGATTTCTGTTCAGTTGTGGGAGATGATAGCAGATGTTTTATGTATTTATGATGAAATTACTCACTGATTTGTGGATTAATTAGTTTATTTAGTTAATTTATTTCATTTCTTAATCACAGTACTCTCAGATTCCTCTTCACTTTTGTGAAAATACCTTAAACCTTCTGAGCAACTCTTTATTTAATTTGATAAATCCTGGCATTGTCACTTTGGAATATGGGAGAGAAAAATCTATTAATCAAAATGAAACTGGTTATTTAGTATATTTAGGTAGACAAATTTACTAAGCCCCTTCCGGTTTTCATTGCTGGCACTTACCGGGATTTTTAGCATTTTTTACATCTGTGCGTTTTGTTTTGTTTTGTTTTTCGCTGGGAAGGCAGCATGTTGCCATTGCAAACAGACTTATTTGCATCTAGCACAGTAGTTACAAATGTTTAAAAAGAAGATAAAGCAACCGCCTCACTGATGAAATGCTCTGTATGTTACTTCATAAAGGTGGTCCAGACACAAGTTAGCAGCACACCTAAACTTCGAGACGGCAATACATAAGACAATATAATAGCTTGCTGGCTTCCATTTCCATGGCATATGGTCAATTTAACCATATAAAAGAGAGATTATTTTGGTGCCTTGCCTGCAGATGTCTAGCAAAGTCTCATATATTTATTGTAGCTGCATTTTTGTTAGTTCTTATGAGGAGAAAAAATATTTTTCAAACAGAAAGACTCCACAGTCAAAGGCAGTATGACTTGTTTTGAGCCGAGGACATTTTTAGTTTTTCTCAGTAGCACTGATAAAATCTCCAGCATCAGTGGTAATAAGACTTGACAACCACATCCCAAGCCTGGGGGTTTCTAACGAACTATATATACATATAAGAAAAATAAATTCAGCACAGCTGCAGACTGATTAAATCGGTTTATTTGTGTGTGCGTCAGCGTGTCTGCGTGGACAGGACAGCCACAGAATGCGTGCCTGTTCCACAAAGGAGACCAAATCCTGGCCGTGAACGACCTGCACACCAGCAGCGTGGAGGAGTTCAACCTGTATATCAGCAAGTCACTCAACAACAAGGTGCGTTCACTACTCTCAGACCCAAACAGCTACAGCACAGTGTCAGATCTTGTAATATATTCACTTGTATGCCTTCCGACACGTTTAATCTGATTTTAGGTGAAAGTGACCATTCTGCGACGGCCTGGATGTCAGCCTCTGCATTTGCCAAACTGCCCCTGCACTGACTGAGACGGTGCTTCTGCTCGGACGTCTATTGAGACGGCTTCCTTTTTTTTTTTCCAGGACTGTGGCCATATTTTATCAATCACTCCAGTTTACCCACTTCGATGGTTTTAAAGGCAAAAGCTTAACATGAAAGATGTTACAGCTTTATATGTAAGCAGATCAAATGTGCTTGGTTGATTTACAGACGGTTTAGTGTCTATTTTGTTAACAGTAGATACGTCGTTTATCCTGTGGTTGTCTTAGAAGAAAACAAAAGGCAAAAAGACTGCTGAAAGCAGTTTCCTCATACCACCTGCAAGGTGCCTTGTGTAACGATAGTATCATGACGTAAGCCTTGCACTTTAGACACACACACACATATATGTGTGTGTGTCTCACTTTAGACTGCTGGGGTTTTTTTTTTTTGTATTTTATTATTGAATACATTTACACAAAAACCTTTTGAGACTTTAAATGCACTCAAAGTTCAAAAGAACTCGTGTGTGTATTAACCCTGAGTCCCTGTATTCATCTATACATAAATGTATGCATTAATTTACGATGTGAATGTATATACACCTTTGTGCTATTTTATTCATTACAATCATTCTTACTCATAAATGTTGCTATACACATACAACTATAGTTATTACTATTCATATATGTATAAATACATGCATTACTTATATTCACGCATATACAACCACAACCATAGCAAGTCCAGCCCCCCCGCCTCATCCCAGATCTCCTAGTTGACTTCTTTGAGAGTCTGATTTTTAATTAGTTTGAATCAACATTCGCAGGACGCTTGCAGAACTAATTTTTAAAACTAGGTCTTGACGTCAAGCTGAGTTGCGTGACTGGAGTCGATGGCATCTCTCAGAGATGGTGATTCATTTTTATCTCTGCCAGTATGTGTCACCTAAGAGATTATGTCTATGTAATCCACGACCCAGTGAGTGACAGCTGAAACATAAGGGAAACCTGTTCAACCACATTTGGTTTTATGAAAAACAAGAAAAAAAAAAGAGATTTGTTTCTTTTTTATATTTCTCGTCAGTTGGTGGTGGATTAATGACTAAAAATGTAGATAGAAACTGTTATTTCAAGTCATCCACCCCTCAGGCAGAGTTAAAATACAAAATGATGTTGCACACCTTAGGCTGTTTGTTTCTAACTCGTTTGAAACAGACGGGTTAGACAGACAGACGCTCAGCAGAGGATGCAGTTTCAAAGTGACAAAACAAACACTTAAAAAAAAAAAAATCCTTATTACGTAGAGGTGCAATAACCAGATTAGTTTCTAACACTGTTGAATCTCGTCTGAAGTGTTTTGCCGTGATGAAATGTGAGCCTTTCCAAAGATAGTATTTCAAGTTTTAATGACGTCACACAGGTATGAAAAGAAATTATTCCAGACGTGTTCTGTAAGCATGATTCAACTGAGTTCCCAGTTGAATCGTGTGTGTGTTCAAGCTGTGCTGTACTATAAATAAGTTCTATTAATAAATGTATATAAATGTAAAGAGTTCGAAGGTGGTTTCGGATCAATGGATCTTCATTTTATTTGGAAAACACACACACACACACACACACATACATACATACACACACACACACATATATACATACATATACATATATTCAGATAGCAGGATGGTATTAAGTTGTTTGGTCAAAGCTGCGTAAATGTCTGCAGCCATAATACATGGTGGGAATCTCTATTACATTAAGCTTTGTGCTATGTGTCAAATCTATGTTTTATGAAATTTTCCATTAACACCTGAGGCTGAACGCACATCTACCTGAGAAGGTGAATTAGTTTGACGCATGAGGGGTTCACGCTGTGACGGAAATCCTGTTTTACAGTGACAGATTCAGACAGCCACATCTGCGCTGCACGTCTCTGCTGTCTGAGATTGACACCTGAAGGATCTGGTGGAGGACGTCAAAGCAGCCACTTGGCAGTTTCAAAGCCATTACACGACAGCGGTATTTCAGGGCTAAATGTGTCGTGACAGAGCCACATACAGAAGTATGTGTTTTGTAAGTGGACAAGGTGTAAGTTGTTGTTCAATGACAGTCCAGTCGTGAAAAATAAGTTCAATGATGAACTAAGATGTGCATAAGAATTCAAACAAACCTGAATCAGAGCAAGATGTGGACTCTGCAAAGGATGAAATGTGTGGCAATGAAGAAAACTTTTCTCTTTCCCATCCTGGAAAATATTTCTGCAGCAACCTTTTCAAAAGCAGAGCACAAAATCCTTTTCACATCCATGTCGTCTTCGATACACTGATCAGCCATGCAACATTAAGACAACTGACAGCTGAAGTGCATATTGAACACCTCATGACAACAGAACCTGTCAAGAATTTGGATTTATTTGACAGAGTGGAGAGGAAGCCTGATCTGAGGAAACATGCGCATCCTTTCTGAACAAGCGTGGGTCCTTGCATTTGTACCACCCACCTAAACACTGGACAAGCGTAGCTCTTGTGTACCCTCTTCAATTTAAACCAAAGTTAAGGTTTCAGTTGCTGAAAAATGTACTTGATTAACTGATCAGGAATTCTGATTACATGTTTTTAGTTTTTTTGGCAGTTGGCCAGGCTAGAGCTTTTGTTTATGTAAACATAATGCTAAGGAGGAAACATCCATCCATCCATTATCTATACCCGCTTTATCCGTTTCCGGGTCACGGGGGTCTGTCGGAGCCTATCCCGATGCATAGTAGGCGAAAGGCAGGGGTACACCCTGGACAGGTCGCCAGTCTATCCAGGGCCACATACAAACAACCAATCACACTCACATTCACACCTAGGGAGAATTTAGGATGATCAATTAACCTACCCTGCATGTTTTTGGACTGTGGGAGGAAGCCGGAGTACCCGGAGGGAACCCACGCAAGCACGGGGAGAACATGCAAAACTCCACACAGAAAGTCCGGGAATCGTACCAGGAACCTTCTTGCTGTGAGGCGACAGTGCTAACCACTAAGCCACCGTGCTGCCCAAGGAGGAAACACATCAGCAATATTCCGAGAAACTGTTTTTGATGCCCATTGGTCAAACAAATGCGTCATTCTGCATTGAAGATAACTCACAAAAGTATTTAAGATCGATAATCTTCTAAAGATCAAGTTCACACAAAAGGACACAATGCGTCAAAGCAGAAAAAAAAAAAAAAAAAAAAAAAAAAAAAAAAAAAAACCCACACACACCTTGTCTGAGACTCCCCAAGCCTCAGTTTCCATGTTAAAGATTAAAGATCATGGCAGTACACAACATTTTCTTGAGCCTAATTAGGAGCGTGTCCAACAGCTATGGCTGTAAAAAAAATAAAATCATGGTGCACTTTACCCCCACAATGCGTCCCAATGGCTTAGTCTTTGTTAAATACGCTGATATACGACTTGTTGCTAATCTAAGGTTGTAGTCATCAAATGTTATAGCTCGTTTTTAAATCATCTAATATGAAAAGCCTTTGTAAGAAGGTACTTTATCCTACAATAGAGGAACCATAAAAGAAGTGACAGAGGCAAAGATGCAAAAACCTCATGAATAGATCAGTGTTAAAAATGGGAAAAAAAAAAAAAAAAAAAAAAAAAAAAAGTGAAAATAAGTGTTAGTTTAAAATATTTATTATCTCAGCATAAAAAAAAACATTAAAAAAAAAAAACCCAACACAACAACAAATCTTTAAAAAACAAATTGCACCATTTAAGAGCAGCAGTGTGTTGATGAGAGTGATGAAGAAGATGGTTACAGGAGGTTGGTTCAGCTTTAACTGCAAACATGTTTGTGTAAACAGCTCATCAGCCAAAGGCCCAGAATTAAACCGCTTCAAGATTGTCGTTTACT
Source organism: Xenentodon cancila (assembly GCA_014839995.1). NCBI lineage: Eukaryota > Metazoa > Chordata > Actinopteri > Beloniformes > Belonidae > Xenentodon > Xenentodon cancila. The sequence goes on from CM026218.1 coordinate 13,327,330, forward strand.
TAACCTTTCCCAACATAGGTGCATTTCAATCAAGACCTTAGCTCAGTGCTAAAGTGACATCAATAAACTAGTGTTAAAACAGTCGTTTACAATATTCATGTTTCAAGTATTTGTTTACTTTCCCAGCAGAACCTGCAGGCTGCAGCTGGGTTGCGTACAGTGCATCCTACGTTACTTTGGCTTTACCCTCCACGAGCCAATCCCTGAAATACTTCTCCATAGCCTTCCTGCTCGCCCAGCTGCCAACGTTCACCGTAGGGATGATCTTGAGAGGCTTCATCCACTGGACAAATCGCTTCAATTCCAGGAAGCTGCTGTGTTCACTGTATGGGATTCCTGTCACAGAAACAAAACGTTACCGCCATATTTTACCCACATTATAGCAACTTAACCCCCCCCCCCCCAAAAAAAAAACATCAGTTGGCTGGCCTAAAGTAAAGATTTGACAGTGCCATCATGGAGTATGTGAGATGGACCTCAAGGCCATTTCCTTGTGAAAACAAAAACAGCTTGCTGTATGAAGCCGTTGGCTCTTTTTTTAGTCCTTCACAAGTTAAGAGCACCACTTTTCACAGATGTAGAGTAAACTTAGCCCAGCCAACTCCAGATAGTTTTCCCTAGCAGACACTTTTATTACTGGCAGTAATGGCATCTGCTGAAGACTGAGGAGGAAGGGGGACCCACGAAACAACGGAGTACAAATTAAGCCCTGCCCGAGTGACAGACTGATGAGGAAGAACTGATTACATGCTGGTGCACAATCAAAAGCCTCTAGCTTGTGGTTTGTAGGTTACAGGACAGATGGATCTATTCAAAAACATGAAACAGGAGACGGGATGAAAAAAACTGGCTAAATCTGCAATTACAAATCACGGCATGACAGATTTCAGCTCCGGGGTTTTACGCTAGAATGAAAAGCAGCACCAAAGAACTTTTACAGCACTGTCCAAAATGTACTCGTTTTCTCTTCCATCGTTACGTTGAGTCGTAGTCTACTGTAGCACAGTTTTCTCTGTTGACCACGTCTTCCATCCTCACCAAGCTGAAATTATCTGAATCTGTGCCGCTTACCATTTCAACCCCACTTCTTGTTCTTTGACTACCAAGAGATGGAAGCCATATGCTTAAACAATATAAGCAGCAGTCTGGTTTTTGTCGAGAGATCCAGCATTTGTTTTACCTCACTGATTTGTAATTTAAAAAAAAAAAAAAAAAAAAAAAAAAAAAAAAAAAAAGCTGCACGCTTAGAAAAAGCCACAGCTCTTAATCCTGCAGAAGTCATCAATGCTGCTGTGGGAAATATTTTCAAATTCTTCTGAGTCAGATCTGTCTAGGGAACTACCTGCAGTTCTACATACCGTAGATGGAGACGCTGCCACTGGTTTGAGGCTGGATTTCTTCCATCGATTCCACTCGCTGGCTGAAGGTCCAGCCTGTGGGCTTGAAGGCCACCAGCTGATCATACTGACTTGAAAACCTTGCCAAGTGATCTTGGAGTTTCTGCAAAAAAAATAAAAATAAATAAATAAAAAAACAGGAGCAATACTTTTACTCTGAAGATGCTCCTCCTGAACATGAGGTTAAACCAAGCCGACACCAAATGTGTACTAAAACTAAAAAGCTCAGCTTTCCTAACGATGCCTGAATTTTGCCAACCCCAAGACCTCGTGGGAGACAGATTGCAGATTCAGGGACTTTGGCGTTTCTAGAACAGCAATTCATTCATTTTCTAATTAACATATTAGTGACTAGACTATCATAGGAATGAAACCAACATGTTCCTAAACTGAACTTGTTTAATGGAAAAAAAAAAAAAAAAACAACAAAGCCACGTCACCCACTTTGAATGTGAGTTGCATCATGGGAAGCACATGGACCTGGGCTCCTTTCCAGTCAGTGGTTATTCGCTCCTTTACTTGCTCCGACTCCAAGCAGCACATGGTATTGTATTTGTCTCGTGAGAGGCAAACTTTAGACCCCAAAACCTCTGCCAGTGCTACAAGTAAAGAAGAACATTGTCTGCATGAGCAGGACGACAACAAAATTCTCTAAGCCATAAAAATTCTTGCCTGATGACCCTTTAGTGGGAGGAAAGTGATACAAAAACTACAGGGTCACTTCTTATTATCTTTGTGAACAGTCGTGTTTTACGTTCAGTAATCCAGCTTCATAGCACACATCAGGATAGATCAGTGAAAACAGTGTAATAACCAACTCCGTACTAATATTTAATCTAAATGGGGTTACAAGGCTTTTATCTCTTTTTGACACTTCAAATCTAATTTGTCTTGCATATAGACTTCTTCCAAACACGTACCCAAAAACACCTTCTCTTTCCCAACAGAGTACGATCCACACACCACGAGAGTCCGCGGGTTAAGCGTCACGAGCTCAAACGCTGCGTTGGCTGCGAAGGTGATGGCCTCTTGCTGCCGGGGAAAAGTGTACTCAGGGCTGCAGTAACTACAGTGGTGACGTTAAGCAAAAGGGGAAAATTAAAAGGTTGATTTGTTAAGTTTGAGACGTCCAGATTAGCTGCTGCTGCAGTTAACGAGTACAAATGCATGCTTACTGACAACTATTCAGACATGAAAAAACAAAAAGGTACTAACGTGGTGTCCAAGTAGAGCGTCTGCACCCTGCAGCTGAGCAGCTCAGGGTACGTCTCCATTGAAGGGTCAGCTCGGAAATCGCCAGTGTGGAGGACCGTCTGCCCATCTGGCAAGAACAGCAGCATCATGGCAGCCCCTGGACAACTAAGAAACCAGGCACAGAACAGAAGTGAGGGGGGATAGAGAGAAAACCTTCTGTTGACCAAGAACTGAAGAAACTACTGATCCGAGGTCTGAAACAGAGTTAGAGTCCATGTCAAGGGAAAGCTGGGAATTATTTGTTAAGCAGTTGTCATGGTCCCAAAACATTATCTAATGTCATTGCAATTAGAAACTTTGCTCACTGGTTGGCATCCAGGAGGATGACCCCAACTCCCTCCACTGTGACTTTGGTATTCATGGGAAGGATGTGGACATACTGTTCTGCCACCCTCAGTTTGCTCTTCACCAGGTTCCCTGTAATCTAAAATCAGAAGAGGAATCCTTCAGTCAACATTGCTCGCTGTGTTTTACCTTCATACAATGATGCAGATGCAGCCGGTCAAGGAAAATACGCTGCTCAATTTTTTCTGGGCCTAGAAACATGGTCAGCATCAACAGCACATTTCAAATCCCAATCCAACCGCCTCCAAATCAAAAAAAAAAAAAAAAAATACAATAAGTCTGCTCAGACTTTTCTGGCCTGTGACCCATCTACACTGAACTTCTGAGTCGTACCCAATAATCGAACCCCGATGGAGTCCAAGTAGGTCCTTGTCGAGCCGCTTAAGCCCTAGAAAATACTTTACTGCGATAAATCTGACTAAAAAACATGGGACATCTAGTCTTCAGTAAATATGCTCCTTCTTGTGTTGATATGAATACTTAAGTTGATAGTTACTGAACGATAACACAGATACAAGCGACTGAAATGATGTTTCTTCCACAGGATGGCAGGACTTTTCCTTAGAGAAAGGGTGAGAAGTCGTGTCGTGCTCCCCCCCGCATTTTTCCACACAACTGACTGACACACCAAAAAAAAAAAAAAACCCTCTGAGGAAGGTCATGAAATCTTAATTGATCTTATAGTCACCGCCGCCATTAGCAAATTGGTATTCATTGTTCACGACTGCACGCCAATTTTTCATTACTTTGAGGCAATGCTGAGCTGCGCGATAACAAGTGGATCAAGTACAAGCTCTAGAAAGTCTGAGAAAAAGAACAGTCAGGAGGCTTTGATGAATTGCAAATAAATATCCCTGTGGGACTGACAAGCCTCTGTAGTCTCTATATTAAAAAAAAAAAATTTAACTTTAACATTTCCAGCACAAATTAGTAAAAAGGAAATTAATCTGCACTGTTTGTGCAGATCAGAGCCCATCTTACTCTGTTACAGTAGATTGGAAACGTGGCGCTCTTGGTCAACCCTCCGTAATGGTCTGAATGGAAATGTGTCAGGAAGTAGGCAGATATGCCCTCTATCTCGCCGTACCGAAATGCATCGACGACAAACTTTGTACCTGAGGGAACAACAACACATAAAATGTTACATCACAAAAAACACAGGATGAGTAAACATCAGATCGACACTGAAACACCCGATGACCTCACTAACCTGGAATCTTCTTATAAAAAGGACAACGAGGCAACGTTACATCATCAGCATTGGCTCTGTTCCACCTTGATCGCCTCCAGCCTCGGGCCCCAACATTCCCTGCTTCTCCTTGGCCACCTAAACTTACATTATTAACCGTGTCTGTAGCCTGCGACATAAGTGCAGTTGTGCCGGCTTTACTCTTTCTCTGCCCATCTCTCCTTTGCCTCCCGTTTCTTGTCTTCTCACCCTCTGATGGAAAGGAAGAGACGTTGAGGTCTTTTGGTCCACTTTCAGCTTCCTTCTCCTTGAGCGGTTTGAGGCCAAAAAACACCCCAATGTCCGTCTGTCTCAGACCAGAAGCTTGACCTGACGTTTTGTGACCCTTTTTAGGCAGCGTGATTTTAGTCCCTGGAACTGAGGAGTTTGGTGATGGAGACATTTTAGGACCGGCGTGCTCTGTCTGAATACTGCCAGCGTTCAGGCTTCCGCTACACTGGCCCTCTGAGCTTAGGCTTTCCCTCAGACGCTCTAAAACAATACTCTGTGCTGACTGACTGCTGGCCTTGTTGATATTATTCATAGATTGGCCACATGTTTCTTTTTCACCTGACAAATCAGCTCTAATTTTAGCAACCGTGGAGGCAGCTACTTGATTAGTAGGTGCTAATGAGGAGACGGAAACCAGCTGAGAGCTTGAGGATGACAGCGCCTTGACGGGCATATTTCTGTCTTCCAAAGTGCTATCAATAATTCCAGCGAGTAGCTCATCATCACTAGAGAAGGTCTCATTGAATAGTATTATGGAGTCTTCATTTTGAGATGCATCATTATTAAAAATAACCTTATTAACCTCATTATTGACTTCAGCATCTGCAAGCAGCTGAGAAAGTGGAGAGTAGGATATTGCTTCATCATCTTCAGGGGAAGGTTCTTCTTTAGGTAGACCTCCACAAGCTGGACTTGTGATATTTTCTTTAACCGGAGTGGATAAAATCTCTTTTGTACTCTCTTGTGAAGAACTGAGCGACTTTTGCCGTTTAGCAGGTGACGACCAGCCCTTCTTTTTCTTGAAATCATCTGGCTTCGGAGAGCGCAGCAACAGAAGCCCATTAGTACGTTTGGACGGGGGTGTTCTGGTGGGGTTATTGTGAGGAGATCCACTGTAGCTGGATAAGGCAGAAAGACTGGGAGCACTATCCTGTGAAGCACTAAAACTAGAGTTTTCTTCCTCATCGTTTATTAGTCCAGGGAGACAACTGAGACTGGTTTTTAGCCTTGTCTCTGTCCGCTGGGACAGACTGGGAATGGCTGTGTTGTTCTTTGCTCGACTGTGGGCGAGGAGTGTGTGGTTGAACTTCTTGTAGTGGTTTGGAATGGTGGAGAAGCAGTGAACGCCATCTGGACATTCTGTGTGGATAAATAAAACATAGTTTATTCAGTGCAGGGCTGAAAGTCAAAATTATTCCAGAACACTTTAACAATATAGACAATCACTCTGAGATCCTTCTTTAGGTGTCTGTCTTTTCATTATTTATCAGCAACGCAAATCATCCACACGCTATATTTTTTTTTTGCACATTTTAAATACAGCATTGTTTTTAAAGGACTTAGAATATTTTACTATTTAAATGGAAATAGAAAAATAAAACATCCGTTAGCAGGATCCAGGAAATCCTCAGCCTTCTCTGACCTGATCTAATTTAAGACAAAATGGTAAACTGTCCTGTGGTCTATTGCATAAAGATTTTAAATTTGTTTTGGAAAACACAAATGCTGAGTCTCCATGAGTAAAAATTGAGGTAACATCAGCATCAGGGATGTGGGTTGTTTGCACAGGTGGGGTGGCACAATTTAAAATTAAATGATATATGTATTATATAAAACAAAAAGGTAAATCTATATTTTATTGTTGTGCCTTTAACACAAGAAACTACAAAGGAAATTAATTTTAGTGTCTTTACTGGCCAACTTCATTGTTGTCAGAAAGTATAAACAAATAGAGAATCTGATGCCAGCGACACTCTAAAAAAGTTAGGTTATGTAAATATGTCTCTCTCCTTTCCTTTAAATACAAATGTGATTCATTGGAGAACTAAAGACACTAATTGACTAAAAGACAATAATCGCTGTCTAGTTCTAATCTCTGCGATGTGCTTAATACACCCTGCATCAACGATATCTTCACGTATATCCAAGTCACCAGTACCATGTACGGTAGATGATGGGATGCCGCATGCCCAGACTAACACAGATGCTGGCTTTTGAACCAGTCTGGATGATCCTTGGCACAAAATAGAAATATCCTTTACTCCAAAAACAAGCCGCTTATTTCATAAACAATTCCTGACATCACTTTTTGTGTGCGTGTGCTTTGCTGACATCCAAATTTTTGCAAAACAACAAAAATGTTCACTAAAGATGCTTTTTTTTTTTTTTTTTTTTTTTTTTTTTGCACTTGCCTGTTAAAATACTGGTCCATCTACTTCTTTCTATACAGAGTCATGGGGTTCTGCTGGAGCCTTTCCCAAGTGTAATCAGGTAAAAACCAGGGCACACCCAGTACAGGTTACCTGTCCACTGAAAGGCCACACAAACACATGTACTCACATGTACTCTTTCCATCAATAGGGAATCACCATTTACCCTAACATGCATCTTTTAGGACTCAGTAAAACCATGAAGAAAGCTCACCCATTCACATGCTCAGGGAAAACATGCAAAACTCCACATAGAAAGGCTTCAGCTGGCAGTAAAACCAATAACCTGTGTGAATCTGTGAAGCAGCATCTCTAACCACCAGAGAGCCATCAAGCCATCATGGTTTAAATAAATTTAAAAAAGAAAACAAATAAAAAACAACATTTTTCAACAGATATCAACTATTCATTTTCAAGTGCTCAGCATGCACTCAATACCCCGGCATTTACACCTGCATTTTCCAAGGAAATTATTATAATTATGTAGAAAAAGAAAAAAAACATCCTGAGATCAATGCAATTTTATATAAAATCAAGCAAAAATAGGTAAAGCAATCTGCTGGTTGTAGATTCACAATAAATATATTCAGCATTTAAAATTAGATATAATTGAAGTTATTTGTAAATAACTGGACATGTAAGTACCTTATTTTAATAATGGAAGCTTGTGAACACTTTATATGACTTGACAGTTAATAAAAGTGCTTGTAAAGGACAACAAATACATAATACATCATATCAGTCACTTGTTAAATAAATGCTTCCAGGGTGAAAAAAAAGTGCAATAAAGAACTCTCAGTGCACACATCACACTGATCTTTGTCATCACCTACGTTCATCCTGGACACCTTTACAATTCATTTCATTTGAATGAACAAAACTACACAGTTACTGGTGTTGATTTCGTTCATTTTACATCAATAAAAATGTATCTGGTGGACGAAAACACAACAGACAAACTGAAGTTTGAATGAAGGTGACGTCGATCATCATATGGGTGTCGGTACCTTCGCATTGATCCCTGGAGGTGTCCAGACATTCAGCAACATGCCACCTTTGGGACTGCACGACCAAGACGAGGAATGGCATCTGACAGACTGGACAACAGCCTTCGGCTTCACAGCTGTCACGTCGGCGTGTGTCTGTTGTAGCAGTCATCCCGGAGGGTGAGGGTTGAGCCTCCGCGCCGCTGCTGCCGTCAGTCCGACCAGCTGCAGACCTCCGCCCGCCTCCAACTCTTCTGCCTCTCGGTGTCTTGTCTGGCTTGACTGAGCGAGTAGTATCATTCTCGGAGGTTTTCCTGGAAATACGTCTTCTTTTAGTCGCGGGCAGCAATTCGTTTCCCTTTCTTTTCTTCTCCAGAGGTTTATATTCCCAAATGTCTTTTTCAGAGTCCTCATTCTGAGACATTTGGAGTAAAATAAATTTTAAAAAAGGACCGTAACGTGCCAACCGTTGCCACCTCAAAGCCGTTGTTATTACACAAGAACTCGCACAATACCGCACAATACACGTGTTATTGGATTCCTTTATACTTTCTTTCTAGTTATCACTACAAAACCCGCTTCTTATAAGAGACGATGACGATTAAGATCATTTTTCTACTTAACCCATTTTGTTCTGCACATACTTGTCTCTTAGCAAACCCTGCTCTTCGCGGTACAGTGATGAATACAGTAAAGATAGGCAGCTAAGTACAGCAGCACTTTCTACATAGAGACATCGAATTGGTCAACTGTCATACTTAAGTGCAATAAAAAAAATCAAATTTTGTAGGTTAATTGTTCAGTTGGTAATAATGAAGTTTAATTAAAGCTTTAAAAGGAATTATTTTTATTTCGCATTTGTATCGAAATGACGGTTATGAATCTACACGGTTATCGTGCGTACATGGTTAGTTGTTGCTTGTGCATAGATTGGATCAAGCTTAGGGACCCGAGCCCAAGACCCGTAGAGGCCGTGGCCCTGGATTGGATCAGCTGCAGGGATGCTCCTCTGATTGGCTGTTTCGCTGTCAGGCAACTGATGACGCTGCTGGTTGGCGAGACCTGCTGGAAACATGGCGTCCCCCTGCAGTCTCTCTGCTTTATTTCCCACCCAGAGTCAACTTGATTGCTCTCTCGACGAGGCCGCGACGCAAGAAGAAAAAGAACAGCTTGTCTATCAGTATTTGAAAGAAGCAGACAAGCGAGGAGACCTGAAGATCCCCGATTTCCGCGCAGGTTAGACCGTGTTGCAGCTTTAGCTTCCGTAGCGGCGCGTTTCTGTCCGGAGCTGAAGTTTGTTTACTTCTACCTGCCAACGCAGTTACAGACGTTACAGACGTGTTTAAACGCACTGTTCAGCTGGACCTTTCCCTGTCTTGATATGTAAAAGCGGTTTAAAACGAGACTCTTATTGAACTCCGTCATGTGTCGCTCTAATTTACCTTATCGGCTTCCAGTCAGTTGAGCCGTGCGGCTGTTTGTAGTCAACTTTGGCCCCATTAAGACCTTTGAATTGTTGAAACTCTCCTTCTTGTGTGTTTTGTGGGTTATTGTAGCACTTTGTAACACGCTGGCCGATATCGGTCAAATTCCCGTGGTTAAGTAATTGTCATTCTGGTCTCTGTCCTTATATTTGTCTCGCTGCATGCAGAAAAACGTTAAGGAACCAGTTATTTTCTTTCAGGGGATGTGATGGCCCAGCTCCTTACTCCCAAACCTTTATTAAAATACATACTTGGGAATAGCCCCATCCCTGCACCCTAAATAAAAGCACTATACTGGCTTTCTTTTGCATAAAAATACACACAACTTCAGCCACGACAAGTAAAGCCCAGTGGTTTTACCAGTTACCCTTATGTTGATTGTGTACTGACGTGCTTTTCTTTACGAAAATCAAAACTGTTCGCAGTAGAAAAATAACCACCTAATAGACAGTTACTATAACAGTACCAAAGAATGAAAAAAAAAAACAAAAAAACAAATGAAAACAAAAATACCTTAGTATTAGATTTCATTTGATTGAAAGCCCTGAAAATCTACACTGGAAGATATTTTGAGAGTTTCAGTATGTTCGCAACATCTCAGCTGGCCAGTAGGTGGCGGTCATCAGTAGAACAACCCCAGATGAAAGTTTGCGGTATTGGATGCCCCAAGCATTTATACACACACACATATTCCATGCTCCCAACTTTGTGGGAACAGTCTGGAGCTGGCCCCTTCCTCTTCCAACATGACTGTGCACCAGTGCACAAAGCAGGTCCATAAAGACCTGGATAACAGTCTGGTGTGGATGAACTTGACTGGCCTGCACAGTCCTGACCTCAACCTGATAGAAAGACCTTTGGGATGAATTGGAGCGGAGACTGAGAGCCAAACCTTCTGGTCCAACATCAGTGTGTGACCTCACAAATGTCCTTCTGGAAGAATGGTCAAAAATTCCCATGAACACACTCCTAAAACCTTCCCAGAAGAGTTAAAGCTGTTTAAAGCTGTCATATGAACCCTATGAATTAGGAATGGGATGTCACTTAAGTTCATATGTGAGTCTAGGCAGGTGAGCCAATACTTTTGGCCAAATAGTGTATATGTATAGGTGGCAGTATTGTCACAGACATTAGATCTGTTCAATGTAAATTCCTCGAACAAAGTCAAATCCCCACTAGTGGAAGAAATATCCTGTATAATGTTCATATCAATATTCTTGGCGGCTACAAAGCCCTCTAATGTCCTTATTTTGGATTATCAGACCACACATATCAGCGTCTTCTAACCAATGTATTCCGAACAGATAGAAATGATCAAACCATTGATAACAACTGTTTAGGTTTAGATATGAAGTTTCATTGCTTCTGTGGGACTGTTAACAGTAAACACACTTGCACAAGATAAGTAATATAGGGGATGTGTCTGCAAAGACCCCCGAGGATATGAAAAGATAGTACACAGCCCGTTTACCCTGCTGCTGTCTGGTAGATGATGCATTGGTACTTGCTGTAGTACAAGCAGACTTCAGAGAAGTTTCTTTCCTTCTTAATGGTGAGGGTGGAGGGTGGAGGGAGGGCTTCACTCAACCCCAGATAGTATCAGGTCAGAGGCCGGGTACACCCTGGACAAGTCACCAGTCCGCAATGTGGTAACACAGACACAAATGAGAAAAATGCTGTGCCTGTCCACACTCATGCTTACGATTCCTAAATGGCATCTGTGATGCAGTTAGGAGGTGAACCAACACTCTTAGTGATTCAAAATGATTGTAGAACGACAGACGTATAAAGAGCCATTAATACCTTGTGAGAGCAAGAAGAACAGCACAATCCTTTATAACACGAGTATTGTATAACAGTTAAAAACAAAGCTGAACCTTGTTAGTTTGTTTCCACTATCCTGCCAGCAAGAAATGAGGGTTAACGTTTATTTTGTACAGATGTTCCTGCAATTAAATCAGCACAATGTTGTTTGTTTGTTTGTTTGTTTTTTAATGTTAAAATGTTTTTAATGTTAAAATATTGCCATCTAGATCCAAGGGTCACTTGTCCCAGCTATTGGCAAAAACCCGCCAAAGTAACTCTTAACAGACTCAAGATGTGAAGTTTAATGTCTTTGGGAAGCAGGAACAGAATTTAATTTGCCTTTTATTTACGTAGTTATGAACTTACCACAACCCGCCTCAAGCAGTGCATAATGGGAATGAGTTTTCCTAAACTTTGACTAAACTTAAATTAAAAACATGACAGCGTCATTGTCCCTTGTGATTTGCTGCAGGCTTGGAATGGCTAAACACAGAGGGGCCCCTGTCATTGAACAAGGAGCTGGCTGGAAAAGTGGTGCTGCTGGACTTCTTCACTTACTGCTGCATCAACTGCATGCACATCCTCCCTGACCTGCACCGGCTAGAGCAGAGACACCCTGTTAAAGGTTTGCACAAACTCTATATGTCAATATGAAACTGCCTCCAGAGCTCATGTTAATTTGCCATTAAAATAAAATGCATGGTAGCTTTGACATGAAGAAATACTGTCAGCATTGTGGGGAAATATGCCATTACACAGTCATAAGATTTGGACTGAAATCCACTTTCCAACACTGTTTTTATTGGTAATCTAAAAAAAACAAAAAACAAATACTGTATTAAGTAGTGTCTTCATTAGCTGATGACTTTAAATACATATAAAAAAGAAAAGACACTGATTTAAAACCCACAGATTTGAAACTACCAGGGTGACTTTTAACGTTTACATGTGAATTCTGAGCTTATTCTGCATTATCAAGGACATCCTGCACGTGAGCGGGATGAGCTTTATCTACGACGGGTAGTGAAAGATCGAAATTAAATGATAAACTGGATGAGAAGAACAAACACAGCGTGTTATTCAATCTCCCAATTTTCTGCACTGCAGCACTCAGCGACAAGTCTTCACATTCACACTGTTTATGTACATAAAATAGAAGCGAATATCTCTCAAACTACATTTCTTAAGACTTGCCGTCACTCACGGATGAATCCGTTCAGACCTTAAGCATTGCTTGGAAAAGCCAGAGGTTTTGTATGGAAAACTTCGGATATGTCCACTAAAATCCTTTATTCTGAATAAGGTGGAAACATGAAATGAAAACCATTTGAGAGGTTAAACCTCCAGCTTTTATTGGAGACATCTGACTTTCCACTCAGTTTTGTCATTATATTTAAAATGTTTAAATTACTGAATGTATTTGAAGATGCTGATGCTGTGTGAGTAGATTAATGAAATTTTTGTTGTGCAAGTCTCAATGAAAATGTCTTAATCTCCTGCCTCCTGCTAAATTCACACACCGGCCTGCCAGACTGTGTTTTGCATTCCTGAAAAATTTGACAGAGGCTGTGGCGAGCCTCGCTGGGAGCAGCAGCCTGGCAGGCGTTACCGAGGAAACGCAGATCAAGTGTGGTGCTGTGTTGTGTCAGGCTGCACCAGGGCGAGTGTAAGTTCACTTTGGAAAGGAAACGGTAGTACAACCTTCTGCTTCTGTTCCAAGAGCAGGAAGGCCCTTATCGCGTTTTGTGAAGAGACGGTCACTAAAAATAATTCCAAGCTTCTGTGTAAGTGACTACAGCGATTATAACTTTCTGCTGCTGTGGCTCAGACTGTTGTTCTTAATATAGCCACATCATGTCAGGTGAAGTCCCCTATATCCAACCGGCCCAACAAAATTGATCATCATAGTATAATACCATAATAATACTCCTTAAAATCATCATCTTCATCTGTCTTCTATATCTGCTCCATCCTGTTTAGGATTGCAGGAAGGGCTGAAGCCTATCCCTGCTGTTATTGAGAAAGAGTTCATAATTGCCATACATGGTGTATTATTAGAGTTTTGAATGTAACTTTTTAAATCATGTGGAACGTCTGTTTAAATCTGCGTATGTTAAAATTGACCCACAAGCCAGGTAGCGCTCACAACACACACTGCAGCACTACCACGCAGTATCATGCACCGCCTTATCTTTGGCATGGCTATGGGTACATTGTGTTTGTTGCTCTGGTCAGTGAGGTGTGGGAGCCATCCTGTCCAGTCACTCCCACAGTCCCCCACCCCACCCCAACCCACCCACCCACCCATCGTCACTGCAATCTGTGCTGGTAGTACAGTGCCTGGCAGAGACTGAGAGTGACGAAATCCACTGTGTGGTGGTTGAAGGTTTGGAACTGGGTGCATGTTGTTTTTAAAACGAATCTGTCAAAGCGCAAATTAAATTGGACAAATATGTCTAATTTCTGAATGGTATGTGATTTATAATCTTGATTTGTAAAAATAAAGAATGACTTAAAAATGAAATTCAAATTTAAACATCCATCCATCCATCCATGCTTGCATGCGTCCATCCATCCATCGTCCATCCATGCTTGCATGCATGCGTCCATTCATCCATCCATCCATCCATGCTTGCATGCATGCGGCCATCCATCCATCCATCCATGCTTGCATGCATGCGTTCATCCATCCATCCATCCATCCATGCTTGCATGCATGCATCCATCCATCCATCCATCCATCCATCCATGCTTGCATGCATGCGTCCATCCATCCACCCATCCATGCTTGCATGCATGCGTCCATCCATCCACCCATCCATGCTTGCATGCGTCCATCCATCCATCATCCATCCATCCATGCTTGCATGCATGCGTCCATCCATCCATCCATCCATCCTTGCATGCATCCATCCACCCATCCATGCTTGCATGCATCCATCCATCCATCCATCATCCATCCATGCATCCATCCATCCATCCATGCTTGCATGCGTCCATCCATCCAACCATCCATCCATGCATCCATCCATCCATGCTTGCATGCGTCCATCCATCCATCCAACCATCCATCCATGCTTGCATGCATGCATCCGTCCATCTATCCATCCATCCATCCATCCTTGCATGCATCCATCCACCCATTCATGCTTGCATGTGTCCATCCATCCATCCAACCATCCATCCATGCTTGCATGCATGCATGCGTCCGTCCTTCCTTCCTTCCTTCCTTCCTTCCTTCCTTCCTTCCTTCCTTCCTTCCTTCCTTCCTTCCTTCCTTCCTTCCTTCCTTCCATGCTTGCACCCATCCATCCATCCATCAGGGGCCAGATTGTATGGTTGACAGTCTGGTTCGAGATCTTCAGACCTCCCACTCGTCAGCCACCTCGAGCTGTTCCGGAGGTCACTGAGTAATTTCCAAGGCAGATGACGAATAACAGATGTAATCTTTCCACAAAGTTCTGTCTTTCCCTGTGGGAAATGTCCGAAATGCCTCCCCTGGGTGGCATCCGGAAGGCGTCCTGACCAGATGTCCAAACTTATCACAACTAAATCCTTTGAGTCTGTCATTCTTGACCAGTAATGGGCAGCTTTGCCTTTTAGCGGAGCTCTCTCTTCACCATAACAGAGTGGTGCAGCCTTTCCCGCTCATCATCTTTTATGAACAAAACCGCAACATACCTACACTCTCCCCCTCTCCCGCTCTACCCCCCCCCCCCCCCCCCCCCCCCCCCCTTCGAGGCTGCGACTTGCTCCCAGTCTGAAGAGAGCAATCAGCAATCCAGTCATTTTATGACTGATGACTACAGCGTCAGATTTGCAGGTACTAATTTTTATCCCTGTCTGCTTTGCCTCAGGCTGCAGACCTCTTCTGCGCCTGCAGGAAATCTTTCCTAATTGAGGCCAACAGCACCAGATCATCTGCAAAAAGCAGAAATCCAGGTTAACTAAACTAGAAACCCTCTGCCTTTTTAGTTGTTTTTTTTCCCCAATTATTCTAAACAAACTCCTGGATCTTTGCAATATGTGCATTTCAGCAGGAACATGCAGTCTGGCAATCAATCAATTTTATAAATCCTTTAAACGTTCTAATCAGAATATGACTACAAATGTATTCTTCTCTCTGACTGAATAGTGGTTGGAAAGAAACGTTTAGATTTTTGTTACATTGGTCAAAGTCTTTATCGGTGTGCTCCGCCACAGCACCACAAACATATGTTCTCCATCACTGTTGGCTGCTTAGTTGTGCAACACTTAAGCATCATTTGGCCTCATCAAAGCTCAAAAATTGTAACAAATTGCCCTCCTTGTGTGCACGATAAGCCGAGAAGCTTTGATGACTACTAGATAATGGTTGAGATAACTTATACGACCTTGACGACATAAAACATTTGCAGAAACCTCATTGAGAAGTAACGTTATGAATTAGGTTCTGTGTGTGTTTGTGTGAGACGGCTGCTCCCCTGTGATCTTGTTACTGGTCCAACCTATACAAGACAATTACCTAAATATAGTTATATAGTGGAATGGTGAAAGTGAAATAGCGTTAAACAACAAAGTACTTTTTTTGTTGAACGCTCTTCTTCCAATCCTCAGTGTTAAATCTGAGTGTAACTTTCTGTTTGTCTGTTTTATCTCTCACAGATGGATTGGTTATCGTTGGTGTGCACTCTGCCAAATTCCCCAATGAAAAAGTAGGTTTTTTTATTACTCGTCTCTGTGGGAGCTGGTCAGCAGAGCTTTATTTTTTTATTTTTTTATTTTTTGGCTTTTTTAAAAGTGTGAATTGGCAGCAACGTTTCTGTTTTTAATGTTCGGAGCACTGTTAATTTTCCATTACAAACTCCTCTCTGTGTTGGATGCAATGCCACATTAAAGCCAGAGGGTCACAGGCATCAAACGTTGTTTTGCAGCCGTGTCCCCTGCCCACAGAGATTTCTTCAGAATCTCTAAATCTTTGGATCATATGAAGCACTGTAGATGATCAGATATTCAATCTCTTTGTAATTTCATGCTGATGGAACGTTATTCAAAAACTGTTTAAAAATATATTGATGTAGTTTTTTTTTAACAAATGGGTGAATCTCTGCCAGTCTTTTCTTCTAAAGGAACTCTTCCTCTCCAAGATGCCGTATATATTATCAATCATGTCACTGTCCTTTTCCCCCTAATTAACTGCAAGTTTTTAATCCACATGTTTAATTGTAGTACTATTTACTTTTCTGGCCTTTTCTTGCCCTTGTTCCAACTGTTTTGACTTGTTGCTGCCATCAAATTCAAGATTTTTTTACATTTGATGTTTTCTGTGTTCTTTATGAACAAAATATGGGCTTATGAGATTTTCAAGTTGCTGCAGTTAGTTTTTGTTTGCATTTTGTTCACAGGATCCTGACTGTTTCCTTTGTCCTAATGTCAATCAACATTATAGGACAGAAATGGAAAAGTTACATCATGACTGTACGTTAGAAATCTGGTGTCTCCATGGTTTATCAAATTAAATTATTTATCTGTTGTTCATAATTCAGTGATAGTAGTCACCCTTTATGTCTTTGACAGGATTTCATGGATAAATTTCATCTTCAAATTATCTGTAAAACCTCCTAAATTTACATCAACACTTGTTTTACATCTGGATGTGCTAAAATTAGAGCTAAAGGTAACCTAAATTATTAAGTTTTTGGATGTAAAGTGTTTGCAGCCAGCGAGGAACACTCTTGCATCCATTCAGGCTTGAGAGGGAGAAGCATCTAAAAGTATTTATGAGTCTAAATGGGACACACAGATTGTGAATGTGGTCTTAATTACTCGCCAATTAAGACCAGGAAAGATTATGAGCTCTTCAGAAATCTCTCATTTACTGTAAGTTTTTTTTTTTTTTTTTTTGACTCTGTCAGTGTAACATGAAGAGAGATAATCTTTACTGTGTCTTTGTGGTTAAAATATGCCGATATGCACAGTGCTGTTCCCACTCTTTTGTCAAAAATAAACTGGATTTCTTCTTAAATTAGTAGTATTTATAAAGTAGTATATCTAACTACAATGTGAACCTAAACTCCAAAATAAGCAACAGTTGTGAATAAATAAAAAAAAAAAAAAAAGAATTCACGAAGATGTTCTTCGATATTCAAAGGTCCTGGACAACATCCGCAGCGCTGTGCTCCGCTACGACATCCGCCACCCTGTGGTAAACGACAGTGAGGCGCATCTTTGGCATGAGCTGGAGGTCTCCTGCTGGCCGACCCTGGTCCTACTGGGACCGCGTGGCAACCTGCTCTTCTCCCTGGTGGGTGAGGGCAACCGTGACAGGCTGACGCTTTTCGCCGACAGCGCACTGCGATATTATGAGGAACAGGGCACGCTGAAAGCTCACGCCGTGGGGATCAAGCTGTACAGGGAATCCTTGCCACCCAGCGTCCTTTCTTTCCCTGGGAAGGTGGCGGTTGACAACGGCAGCCAAAGACTGGTCATAGCAGACACGGGGCATCACAGAATACTGGTGGTGTCCTTCACTGGGCAGCTGCTACATGTCATAGGAGGTAAGAAGTGAGTATAATTGATCTATCCATCAATTTTCAAGGTTGCAGAGGGTCTGAAATCTGTTCCAGAGCACCCCAGGCGAGAGGCGGGGTACATTTTTAATAGGCTGTCTATCACGGGGCTTGAAATGACTTGATGAAGAACAATTATTGTTCTTCATTAGTGATAAAGGTTTGGAGTAAAATCAGTACAAGCTAACAACATTTAGGCACTTATGGCATTTTGAGATTAGGCTTGTACCTCAGTGATGCTCAGTGGAGCCGCGTGGAAGTCTGTGTTGGCCTCAGACCAGCAGAGAGGTTGGCAACAGTAGACAGCAGTACTACTAATGCTGTCATACATGCTGGTAGCTGGCACCGACCTGAGAATGGACAAATTAGGAAGAAAAACATGGAAGATTGGGTGTTTTGGGCTCTTGACTTCATAATTATGCACATTTAAATAAAGATCTGCAAAACTCTGCCTTGTTTCAGTTGCAACAAGAAGACAGTTCCTCAGTGGTTTATTAGTGTCGGAAGCTAAATTAAGTGTTAATTACCTTAATGTGACAAATCTGATATCAAACAAAAAATATGGGCTGGATTATTAGTTAAGTAAGTGAAACGGGTACAGCACACCCACGCTGGAGTACTTACTACTACTTACTTCTCTCACAGGACCCGAAAATGGCAGACGAGATGGCAACTTCTCTGAGGCTTCCTTCAACTCCCCTCAGGGCGTCGTCGTCAGAGGGGACGCCGTGTATGTGGCCGACACAGAAAACCACCTGATTCGAAAGGTAGCGACCGGCACGGTCTCGCCAAACCCCTGCAGTGTTTTATGATGACGTATATTTGTGTCTGACTGTTGTGTCTCTGCGTTAGATTGACCTGTCAGAGGGCAGAGTCAGCACGGTAGCTGGAGTCGGTTCTCAGGGCACGGACAGAGAGGGCGGGGCCATCGGAACTCAGCAGCCAATCAGCTCTCCCTGGGATGTGACGCTCGGCACCGCCGGTGAGCTTAGCAGTTTGGTCTGAGTGGAATTTGATGGGTTATATTAAATTGATTTTTCCCCTCAGTGCTTGTCAAAGAGATTTTCTTCCATTCCGTTTCTGATATTCTTTCTGTGTCCTACTCAGTCATCAGTAATTCCAAGGCGTCTGTCCAACCTCTCATATTTCCTAGACTGAAGGACCTCAGTATTTTGCAGATCAGATGTCATACTGATTTAAATGGAGGTGAAACAAAGGAGGTTTGTTAACAACAGGGAGGGACTCTAGTGGTATTTTTGATTGACCTGTCAGGTGACTTCAGGAAGGAGGCGTTTTTCATCTGTTAGAGCAACCGTGAAACCAATTATCTGACATTCTCTATGTGCCATGACTGGCCTGCTGGGTGTTGGTCAGGGAAAAATAATGGATCCTTTCACCCCTTTCCCTCTTTCATTTCATGCTGAACCCTTTCTAGTACAGTTCAGGGCAAATCTTTAACACGGCACTGTGAATGTCTCTACGAGCTCGTACACCACTTATCCACATTTCTAAACAGTCTTGCTCTTTCTTCACTCTCATTATGCTTTTCAGCTTATCGTTCTGAAGTACAAGTTCAGGGTCAATGTCACAGAGGTATAAACATCTGCAAAAATGGTTGGTTTACTGGGAGGAGGATGCTGGAGATGGAGTTTCCAGAGGAAAATAGAATGTCTAAAAGCGTGACAGAAGGATGTGGATGGAGATGGATAATCACTCACCAGTAACCTAGACAGTACAGCTATTCCCTCACTGAATGTACATTAGACATAACCATATTTTATTTATTTATTTATTTATATATATATATATATATATATATATATATATATATATATATATATATATATATATATATATATATATATATATATATATATATATATATATATATATATATATATATATATATATATATGACATAACATGTTTTCTTGAAAACAGAACAAACAGTGTTTACAATAAGGAGATTCAATAGTTAGTTTTTGGAATTTTTTTTCTGGCACTTTTTTAAACTCAACCTTCCTAAGACTAATTTATAGTCTGAAAATAAGCCCGCTTATTAATATTCCTGACTATTCCTGAATATTTCTTGTTAATAGTGTTTGGGAATAAATCACTCTTGAGGTTTCTTAGAGGTGGATAGAAATTAAAACAGCTATTTATGTTGTTTTTACCCTTTCTTATTCAGGGGTGATTCCACCTAAATCTAACCCTTCCAAGTTCTTCACATTAGTGCAATTTAACGAGAAAAGAAATGACTTGAAACTACATAGGAGACAATTAAAGTCATGTTTCTCATTTATTTGTTCACAAACTTGAGATCCACTGCACAATGCCCCTGAAAGACTCAGCGTGGTTACTAATTTTTAGCAAATCATGATTATATTGGCTTTCTGTTGCCTACATTTTTAAAATACAATATTAATCTTGTTTACAATAAGATGTTAATGAGTCAAGTCTGAGATGTTTTTTTGCCTCGTCAAAGTTTACAGTCATCATTACAGAGGTGAAATTATTAAATGATAAAACACAATGTTTAAAATTTAAAGTATTAAAAATGTACAATTTAAGAATGTTAGGATCCAGATTTCCAGGATTTCCAGTATGGATGGATGGATGGATGGATGGATGGATGGATGGATGGATGGATGGATGTATGGATGTATGGATGTATGGATACATGCATGGATGGAGGGATCTATTCACGAAGGGATAGATCTCTTCATGGATGGATGGATCTCTTCATGGATGGATGGATGGATGGTTATCATTATAGTTAATAGCCTGAGTCACATTCAGGCTTATAGATGCACAACTGCAACTATAAATTATTGTACATCCACAGACTCATGATTGAGTCACATGAATAATCAATTTGACCAATTCAAAAAGGTTGTTCACACTTTGAACTATTAAGTATTACATTTGTTTTAGTATGTTGAACCCATCAGATCTGAAAAGAAGTGTTGAATTCTGCTCTGCACTGCAAAACAACTGAAACCTGGACGATATTAGAGGGAATATTAGCAGAATTTCTGAATGATGTTGACTCACAACAGGTTGAAAACAAAAAAAACAAAAAGAAAAAGCATGTTTCTTGGTCCCACATTTATAGTGGATTTTTGTTTTTGCACTTCACTCGCTTGTGTAGGCGGTGTTGACGACAACGTGCTGTGGATAGCCATGGCAGGGACTCACCAGATCTGGGCTTTGTTTCTAGCAGATGGAAAACTGCCCAAAGCAAGGTGAGAGACGTCCACATGACCACAGGGCCACTTGGCAACAGCAGCACCAGAAGCAACCAAATAGCTTTTTTTAAGAGTAAAAAAAACATGGGCACATCTTTTTTTAGATCCACGTTGGATGGCACCATCACACAGAAATCAAGTGAAATATAAATACATGTCTTTTGGGGGGTGGAATTGCTGCTCTATTTGAACTTGCTCTCAGCAGTGCTTTGTAATTGCCAGTGATTTCTGCTCCCCGTCTTAAACAGTGAGTCCAAGGCAGGGGAATGCATGAGATGGGCAGGTAGTGGCAACGAGGAGAACCGAAACAACGCCTATCCTCACAAGGCAGGCTTCGCCCAGCCCTCCGGGCTGGCTTTGGCTGCAGCGGAGCCCTGGAGGTGTCTTTATGTGGCTGACAGCGAAAGCAGCACCATCCGCAGCGTGGCTCTGAACGATG
Organism: Xenentodon cancila; assembly: GCA_014839995.1. NCBI lineage: Eukaryota > Metazoa > Chordata > Actinopteri > Beloniformes > Belonidae > Xenentodon > Xenentodon cancila. Next base: position 13,348,506 of record CM026218.1, read on the forward strand.
GAGCTGTCAAGCTCCTGGTCGGAGGAGAGAGAGACCCACTGGTGGGTGCTTTGATCACTTTTAGTTGACGTATTTAAGTTCTTATTTTTTCAGGTGGTTTCTAATCGTTACGTTTAAACAAACCAGGACCAGGAGAATCCCAAGTGAAGAGAATTCACCTTTTGATGGAAACTGTAGGAACAGATTAACCTTTCGTGGCACATCTGTGGCAGCCTTCTGAGATACGAGGTTCTCTATCTTGTTCTGCCACTGCACATCAATAGAAACTACAGGCTATAAAACTGGCACATTAATTACCACATTTCCAGCTGCAGGAAACATTTAAACAGTTTTGAAGAAAAACACTGTATAAATCTTTGAGTAACCTTTAGGCGTTCGCAGCGGTTCGTGGTTGGTTTTCCATAGATAGAACATATTGATCAAAGAAAAGGTCGAAAAAAGGAGGGAAAAAAAACAGTCCTTCATCTCTGCTGCTGAAGCGATGCCTGAAAACCAGTTTAACTAGTATTATTTTTATTTCCTAACATAACAACTCAGCATTATTTTCTTTCTTTCTTTTTTTTTTTTAAATGTATTTTTGGAAAACGCCAAGAGCTTTGAAGGCAGCGGTCGCCGATGAAAATCGGTAGTAATTAACTCAAGAGTAATACACAGTTTATTCATTCAACAAAGCAAATATTGTGAATAATCCAATATTGTACATTACAGTTCGAGGCACACAGAGGTTTAAGCTCATACACACACCAGCCACTTTATAGGGTACTGCTGGTATTCCTAATAATGTGATGAGTGTATGTATGCCTCATCACTTCATTAGGTATACAGTCATGTTCAAAGACGTATAAACCAGGATTAAAGTTATTCTATGCTTAAGTGACAACTCTCATCCCCGCGCCTTCATTTTCACCACCAGCAGCACATTGTGTCCACCAATGAATTACTATCAGCCCATCTGCTTGAATATTGTCACTGGGCTGCCGAGAGTCTTAACTCATCTTACTTCTGTAATTATTTTTTCATGTATCTATTCTTGGCAACTTCCTAAAACTTTTTTTTTTTTTTATCCTGAAATGGTTGAAAATTATTTTTAACTTGAGTATAAATTGCTGCCACAACTGTGGCAGGACACAAAAGTTACATCACTTACATAGTTTAACTATCTATTAATGCAAATTTTGGTACAATATGAATTATTTATGAGGTCTTACAAAATAAATCCAGGTTTTCATTCATGTTATTTCCTTTTTTTTAAATTTAGAAATGACTTAGGGCTCTTTTTTTTTTTTTTTACCTCTTTACAAACTTAAACTTGTTTTTTGTAGGCATGTTTGGTTATGAAGAGCTGAGTCTTGGGGGGGGTCCACAGGCTGCTTGTTGTAAGTGTGTCTGAGCTTATATCGATGTTTTGTCTTCTTTCATCCAGAACCTTTTTGCATTTGGAGATGTAGATGGCAAAGGGGTGGATGCCAAACTGCAGCACCCTCTCGGTGTTGCATGGGCTCCTGAACAGAGCTTGCTCTACGTGGCCGACTCCTACAACCACAAGGTAAGTGATGCGTGTCGCAAATTTCTTGGTTTAGGTTCGAGTAACTTCCCAAAGCAGTTAGATCATATTTCAATGTAATACCATACAGGGAATCTTATTTCAAATAATCCTTATTTAGGTTTGTTTTTTCTAATGTCTGTGTGTTTGTGACGACGTTCAGATCAAGGTGGTGGACCCAAAGACAAAGCAGTGTCGCACATTAGCAGGGACCGGAGAGGCGGGAGATGCTGTCGGGCCAGAATTTAACAAATGCTGCTTCAATGAACCTGGAGGAATCTGTGTCGGGGATGGTGGGAAGCTGCTTTATGTGGCTGACACCAACAACCACCAGGTCAAAGTGCTTGACGTGGCCTCCGAGACGGTTTCACCGGTGAGCCCTGTGTGTGCGCACTTACACGTGCAAAGTATATGCTGTTCGTGTTTGTGTAATGAGTCTTTCCTAAAACAGTTTGTGCGGGTGATTTTGGATAAAACGCGACAAAGAAAGGACATTTTGAGTTTGAGCAGCTTCTCCTTGTTGGTCGTTAACCCAGACATCCGAATATCTCTCTCTTGAACAGTTCCCCATCTTCACTGAGTGCACAGACTCGGCTCCTTCTAGGCCGTCGGGTGCTACCAAAGTCCCCACGCTGCCGAAATGGGCTACCAGGAAGGAATTGCCACCAGTAGCGGTGTCAGCGGGCCAGACTGTTGTCATGTCTGTCACAATGTCACTTCCAGAAGGAGCCAAACTCACCACAGAGGCACCCAGCTGCTGGGCGCTCTCAGCTGAGGGTGAGACAACGTTTACATGCCCTTACAAACATCCAACATAAGTGTTTTTTTGTTTGTTTGGTTTTATATTTATTTATATGTATTTATATATTTTTGAATACATTTTGTACCAATGAACTGGACATTACTTCATTAAAATTCAAAATATAACGCTTTCAAGGCATAAAACAGTCTTTTTTTGCCATCAAAAGTTTAAGCAAGATGACACAAAAGAAAATTAAAGAGTATAGTCAGATGTATAATTTTTTACTAAGATAATATGATTATTAAATGCTGGATTCATGAAAATATATAATGCATAGATTATTCTTCTAAAATTAAGATATGGAAGAAAAAACATGTCTGGACAAAACGGTAAGCAGGGGAATTTTGTAAAAAATGTGGATTGAAATTTGATTTAGTTTCATTTCCATTTTAACCCTTTAATGCCTGATGTGTCGTGTTTGGGGCATACGTCTCTCTGCACCGCCCCGATAACAAAAGCGATAATGGAAAAAAATGGTTTCATACAAAAATTAAAAAATTTTTTTTTTTTTAAATAGATACAAAGATTAAGTTACGCTGTGTATTCATAGATACGCAAAATTATGATTTCAAAAACTGGTGAAATTTAAAATGGAGTGTTTTTTATTCCAATATATCCAGTCAAATACTGAAAGAAAGAAAAAAAGACTACTTTAAGCAGCCTTTGTTGCAGATTGATTTTATTATGGCTTTCCTTTTGTGAAAGTATAATTAAAGGCAGACTTTAGCTGCATAACGGCTGATACAAAGGAGCGGCCGAGCTCGCTGTGCGGTCTCCGCATTGTTGTTTACAATGTCACCGAGCCGCCTTTGTGTGTCATCTTCCAGTAATGGTCATACAATAAAGGCTCTGCGAATCCGAGGTGGATACATGGTGACCCAGAAGAGAAAATCATGAAACATCTGTGCAGTTTCATTTCTAAATCCTTTCTGAAGGCTTTTAAACGTTGCACAGTGCAAGCCGGGTGTTCAAAAAGTGAAAAGGGGGGGGGTCGGACTAGTGCTGGATGCCAGGTGTAACCTATTGAAAAATGTTTGTTTTAAAATAAGTCTGAACATTGCCAGAAGGAGGTGTACTTTCTACTTTACATAAGAGTTCACATATTTGCTGTATAACTGAGCATGTAGCAGCAGTTTTACAACAGAACGGGTCACAAAAACAGACCGCTGTCTTGTGTTTTTGTGTTGTATAACAGCTGCCAGGTACAGCTTACACTAACACTCCATAGATGCTGAAAATGGTTTAGGAAAGAAAATTGTATCGAATAGCCAGTGGGGAAGTTGTAGTGAAAAAAGACAAATCAAATTTTCATCTTTCAGGAGTTTTCTGATTTTGTAAAGGTGCTCGTGTCTGCCTAAAACTAATTCATAAAATTGGGTATAATTAAATCCTGTTCACGCGTTGTTTGCCTCGTGTTTCAAAAGTTTGGACAAAGAATCTTCCTTCTCTCCTAAAGTAAAGTCTGTTTCTCAGGGTAAATGAGACGGATTTGAAAGGAAACCGTGTTCTCTGCTTTTATAAGCCTCTTCGTTGGGGTTTATTTTGGTCTATTATCCATGATTGTGATACAAAAATAAATAAATAAATAAAATAAAGGTACTGAATGATGCTTGACTATGGTGCAACACGCCGGCTCTGTCTCATCCAGCCCACACCTGGGAATCACAGCGGAGGGGGGAAACCTTTTTACACAGAATAAGCACTTAAAAGTAGGCTTCTTAATCGGCAATATTGTTCATTTTGTAATCTACTATAGTTTGACCCTAGAATCAAGTGTGAGGTGATCATAGATATCGTGCGAGTGACAGTTGATGGGTTGTCTATTAGGTTTGGGGGGGGTTGCCATCACCCTTGGCAACGCAGCATGCAGTGAGCCGTGTCAGCAGGCTATTTTTAGAACATTTTGATAAGATGACATGCCTTAGTTCACATAATTAGCTTCCAGGCCATGTTATGCGATCCTCTGCTGTCCCATTATGCCCAGTCTAGACTTAAACTGATCAGATCAGTGCAGAGGCAGGAATTTTAATGGTTCGAGTCAGAAGAACACGTCAGATTTAAATTGTTTTTTTTTTTTTTTTTTTTTTTTTAAAGTGGCTTTATAGAATCGGCTTCCAGGAGACCTCATGCATCAGCTTCATTAATCACTGCTGCCGTGGGTTTTGTCATCTCTCAGGCTTAATATTTTCTCACAGTAGAAAATCCAGCCTTTTCGCTTTGACTTGAATTCATTTTTCCCCTGATTATGTCTCTCAAGGTTTAAATGTGCTTCTAAGAGTACCGCTCTTGTTTGAGAAAATGAATGTCCTCACCCACGTTTTTATCTGATTTTAGAAGGGTTATGTGGATCCGGGCTCATGCTTTAGAGGACTCCATTTGGAGGTGCTCTGTAATGCTCAAGCTTGAGTCAACAAGCTGCTCCTGCCACACTTGACAATAAATCTGAGTGCCAGACAGATGTTTGCATACATGCACATCTGATCTTTCAGAGCGCTGGACGAACTGAGACTGAAACGGGTCCAAACTATGGACTGATCCTGTTTTTCACCGTCTTGGTGGCATATCTTAAAATGTGTTTTGTAACTAAGGGATTGCGCCATGAGGCTTTGCAAAGGCATTCACGGTCACAGATCCTGATGAACGTGACAATTTCCAGACTCGTGTAGCTTCACTCGCAGAGCAACTGTCATTTTGAGGGAAATGTCTCAACGGGTTGTGTAAATTATAGCAACATTTGACTCAGACATTTATCTTAAAACTGCTTCGGCAGCATCATCTATCCATCCATCTATCCAACATGTTTTTATCAAATACTTGGGTCGTATCTGAAGTTATTGTTGCGCACTAGACGGTGTACTACTTAGTAGTCACTGTACATTTGGGGATACATTGAGTGCCCTATCTAGGGTATAACAACTCATTAGTCCGAACTGCAAACACATTGTAAAGTGACTTCAATCACAGCATTAAAATTAAAGAAATAAACTTCCATCAGCTTTTGCTGAACCTTTTTTTTTTTTTTTTTTTTAACCACTTCGCAAACATTAACATGCAAAAACACATTAAATTAAGGTGATAAATTGTATTTTAATTTGCGTGCTTAAACACAAAATCTTAAAACATCCATATTTAAAAAATACATAAATGTTGTTTTAATTAAAACAAAACCTTCATGATGATATTGTTTAATTAAATTAATATTGAATTAATTGTATCCTAACAACTTGTAAACTTTTAAGATGTTTATTTCAATATTTGTGTCTTTTTGTTAAGCAGCATGAGTCACTTTGTGTTAAATGTTAAATAAAAAAAAAGTTTAAGGAGTTAAAGAAACTGCTTCCTCAAGTAGACTCGTTTATTAATTGATTCATTTATTTAGCAGCTTTATTCTAGAGCCATTGCAAGAGGTCTGTTTCTGCTCGAATAAACTGCCCGCACAAATAGCCACTAAATGTTTTGTAATCTAAAGAAAGAATAAAAATAAAGCAAATTAAATCTTTTATCTATTCTTGGCTTTTGCATCTGAGGAAGAAAAAAACAACAAAAGGATATGCAGCAAACTGAGTTTTACAGACTCGGTGGAGAGATTTCACATCGTTCTCAAACGTCCTCAAATGACAAAGTGATGGACTTGTAACTTTTCTTTTCAAACACTGAACTGAAGCAACGATTTTTAAATTTGAGCTCTCTTTTGTCAGAGTATCTAAGTGATTCTCCGATTTGCTTAGTATGCAGGATTTCATAATCAAACTGATTCACAGTTCAGCTCAGGTCAGAAAAGAGTCAGAAGAAGAGGTGGAGGTGGTGGAGGAGTATGAAATCCTCGCTGATCACCTGGATAACAGGCCGGACTCGAGCTGCATCTATATTTCTAGACTACTGTGAACCTTGACGCTTCCTACCTCACATCTCTAATAGTTTTTTGTTTTTTTTTCTGCTTACTAGCCAACGAGTGGCTGCTGGAAAGCCGAATGATCACCGGAGACATTGTGGACCTGTCGCAGCCCCTCATCATCTCAGCCAAACTTCCAGCTGTCGTGAAGGAGTCAAACAGCAATCCCAACCTCTCTCTGGCAGTGTGGGTGTTCTACTGCATGGAGGCAGGTAACGCTTGCACGATGAAAGCGGCCTCGTTTACACAGCCCCTTCAAATAAACGCCACCGCTGGAGAGGAGGAGGTCACTGTGGAGTTTGCCCACACCTTCTAAAATCGGCAGCGTGTCCCAGTCAAAACAGACTCCAAGTCCCCACTTTCTGTTACGCGGAGACATCGGTGCATCCTCCGGTCACAGCTGCAACAATGCCCTGTTTATTCATCGATCTAAGTGAAGAGAAGAGAGCGTTTTGTTATAGATGTGTCACTTTTAAACAAGAACACATCTCAGGCATACCTAACAATTGTTTAAAGCAATGGCTTCGTGTAGGAAACTATAATAATAATCATAAGGAAAGGCTGTACTGAGTAAACGGTGTTCCCAAATTAGTATTAGAGAAGTGTTTTATTGATGAATAAATTCTGAAAATAAATAAAGAGATTTAATGGGTATTATACAGTTATTTTGTGGTGGCAATTTTTTTTTTTTTTTTTTTTTTTTTTTTAGTTCTGTTAAATGCAAATTAGATATTAAAATCAAAAGCCTGTAATCAGCTTTACGATTTCACTTAAATCCTAAATGTCTCTGAATTTCAAAGACGAGATTGTCAAACGTTCAGAGCCGGATACCGTTTCACATCTCCAAAGAATCAACGACTGAATAACTTCTGAAACAGTTTCCCTTAAAAGTGATGAGAACTTTTCCGTTCTGCCCCCCCCAACTCTTGCATAACTTCACAGGAGAAAATGAAAAAAGGGGGAGAAAAATAATAGAGCTGAGTAATGATTCGGTTTTATTCTGCCTTTGGCTGTGAAGGATTTTCTCCAGAATGCTAATGGAGAGTCAAGACCAATTAAAATAAAATTTAAAAAAAATGTCAGGAGAGTTTTTCATAAGGATTATTAAGATAGAAAGTCAAAATCTCTGTGAATGAGGTATTAAATGGAGAAGAAACGTGAGGCCTACGTCTGTGGTATTACAGGCTTATGAGAGGCTTTTTATGCAGGCTCACATGTTTTTATAACTATTATCTTGTTAAAGTTGTGTGGTAACTCTGAACTTTGTGCTTAAAAAAAAAAATTAAAAAATCATTATATTCAGTTTGTTCTAAATGAGCTGCAATAGATATTTGTACGGCCATTTAAGTTTAGCTCCCGCCCAGAGTTTTGTCTCCCCTCTCTCTGTGTGACTGAAGATACTTTGAGGAGTTTTGGCAACACAAGGAGCCTTTTATGAAGCTGTTCTCCAAGTCATGAATAAAGTGCCTGTTTTCGATAAGGGAAGGAGCTTCTTGTGAACTGATGGACTGCCGCTTGCGCCACACACTGTGGGACATTATATTGGGAAGACAAAGTGTCATTAGAATATCGGTGTCGAGCATCTGCTCCGCGGAGGAAACAAAATATGAAAGAGATGCTCCAATAATGACCCACCGCTTCACATCGTGGCTTTAGTTATCTATTATGATAAGATAATGTGGAAGCCGTTATTGTCATTTTCGCATATTGCTTTTCAAAGTTATGACTATTGTTAGAAATGAACATGTGAATGTTTTGATTGTCATCGCTCTCGTCATGTTGCGTATTTCTGCTCGCTGAACTTTTTTTTAATTTATTTTTTTTAAACGTGGCTTGGATCACTCAGCCGAAGTGCCTCAGAGAAAGGATGTTGCTGCGGGGTAGCGGTAGAACGATGACACTTTAACTGTACATTAACACAGATGATAACAGTATTGTTCTGCTATGTGACAAATGTTTTATTCCCACCGGTTATTTATTTGAAATGAACTACAAAAAGTTAAGCCGCAGTATTTCTTTCTCAGCTCGATTATCCCTCTGGCATTTTTTAATGGGCTATAATGAGCTTGAGTGACTTTGAGTTCCTGATACAGTTTTTTCTCAGACCTTTTGAAAAGAAACAAATGCTTTTGCCATAAAGACACTGAAAGTTTGCATCTGTATGTGAGAAAGAGCAAACGAAAAGTTTCCAGAATCCTTTACATTTTCTACATTTTTTTTTCCTGTTTCATCATAAAATGTATTTAACTCATTTTCTTCTTTTCTGTATAGCACGTGGTTCACCTCCATAACAAAGCAGAAAAAAAGGATTTGGGGTGTTCCTTTATTATCATCTTTATTTTTAATAAAGCTATATTTGTATAACTATTCAAATTCACTGTAATCTTTTCTCTTCTTTTTTTTTTTTCTTTTCTCAACCTGATTCTAGTCCACATGTCTTATGATGATGGATATGCAAAGGTCAGGAGGACAAGCTTCTCCTCCGCCAAAGATGAAGCCACAACTAGATGTTTAAACAGTTAAAATAAGTAAATAGTGGATGAAGGAATCTGGTCAGACAGGTAATTAAGAAGCTGAGAATGCGGGGGATTTATTAAAAGTGACCTGAAGTGCCCTCATACTATTAAAGCCAAAGATCTCTGATTTGAAAAGACTGAGCCTCACCTCATTAATACCATCCCTGCAGTCAAACATGCGGGCAAAAGCCTTCTGTGACAGGACTGGTCAGGAAAGAGGCAAAGCTGGGTACATTGCAATGCAGAGCAGGGCAGCGTGCGATGTGCAAGCTTTTTCTTGAGTGATCAAGTGATTAAGCTTTAAAATTAATTCAACTCTCACATCGTCTTCAAATGTGGCTTAGTTTTTGTTAGATAAGTGAGGACATAGTGAAATATGCCTGCACCGATCAACCTTTTAATCTCCCGTTTCAATTTTCCCTCACACATCCCAACCAGGGGATGGCATTCCACCACTTTTTCTAACTGACAAACCGTGGTCTCATATTTTGGAGATTTGCTCATTCTCATCCCTGCATCTGGCTCTTATGATTTTTTTATTTTTATTTTTTTTACAATTGTATAGATGAAAGTACTCCAAGGTGAGTTTAAAACATGTCCTGGTCCCTCTGAGGGCTGCAGTATAACGGATGCAGAAGACACAGCGTCTGGATGCCAGAGGAACGACCACATCGCATCAGTAAAAGACACCTGACATGGCGTACAGTGGAGTAGGAACACCGGTGAATGGCTGGTGGTTGGTTTTGCAGTATAAATTTGATGATCCAAGCTATTATTTCCAATTCTAAAGTATCCTTGGTGGTCTTGAACTGTACCTGTTTAAGGCCATTGTATGAGTCATGTACATAGGCCGTTCCTGCGCAGTTGTGATTGGTTTGGTATGTTTTATAGCTGTGAGCGAGGGGCGTATCAGGCTTGTTTGACAGAAATTATTTTTTCCAAAGTGAATGGGTATATCTGGCCAGGCTATTTAAAACAAAACGAAATGTGAAACACTTGAACCGCTCCAAAAACTCGGGTCAAAACCTCTTATAAGTGAGCTCCGTCCTTTCATAAATATGCCACGATGTGAGGCGATGTGCTGTTTCCAACGGGGGACGGGAAAGGTCTTTCAGTTGTTCACGCCTTTCATAAGAAGCTGCAAACGGACCTAATTTTTCTCAATCAGTGTCGGGAAAAAAAATTATACCTTTAGCCTAGTTTTGTTCGTAAACAGTCCAACCGTGCACAACGACGTCTGCATGTTTACAACTAAGAGAAGAAAGTGTTTCTCAGTGTGCAATGAGGTATATTTATGTCATGACGAGAGATTCTGTCGCAGCTGTCTGGTCCAGGACACTTCATTACAGAAAGCGTGACTTCTATTGTTTTTGCTATTTTAAATGTGAGTTTGTGGACCATTAAAAATGCATTTGTCCTTATGGTTTAGGATAAGTAATTGGTTTACAATCAATCATTTAATGGGCAACAATATGCTTAAGCATTGAGTCTGAGACTGTTATTATTGTCAATGAATCTCACAGAATCACCCAAAGTACCAGTGTGCCAGTAAATCTGTCATCACATCATGATTTACATCCTTGTTTTTGGCATTCGGGACCTTTATTTCTTTTGGTTACGTGAATATTGAAGTTTCAGACAAACGTTAATGGTGAGCTTTTTTTTTTTAATTCTTTTTGAATAAGAAGGCTATGCCTAAAGATATAAGTGATGTATAGGAAAAACTGTTTAAGTAAAAATGGCAATTTGAGTCACTTACTCAACAAACGTGTATGCACAAAAACTAAAAGTGAACTCTCTCAGCCTCAGAAATAAGCAGAAGTATAATTTTTCCAGTCTCTGACATTTTTCCACCCTGCTATTTCAACACAGACGATTAAATAACGGTTGATTTTCTCTCTTTGGGACGTTTCTTTGCTGACCTTCAAATGCACTGACGATCACTTCCGGTTCACTTTTCTAGATTAGCTGGCCTCAGTTTAGAAGCCTTGTTTTGAAAGGATGCCCTCTGTCCGCCCATCATCTTCCCTCGCTGTCGTTTTTTTTTTTTTTTTTGACAGCATCATTAACCCGGTGTGATTCTGGGTGCTGTCATGTGGACTGAGAGTCGGGAAGAGAAAGAGTCTCAATTAACCTGAAACATCACCATGGAGTACGCTCAGTTATTTACAGGGCTAAAACGTCAAAAGTCTTTTCACAAGTCGGGGTGATGCTTACCTCCTCTTCTAATTGCTCACATGGTGATAAACCAACGTGAGTACGAAGTTAAAAGTAAACCATTCCTCGAGTAATCCCCGAGGATTTTGAATCTGAGTGATCAGATAGGAGCTTCCGCAATCACACGGCTCCTTTCAGCAGCACAAAACCCGCTCTCAGAAGCTTTCTCAAGGGCTTAAGCCTTGTGCCTCTTAAGACAATCATATGACCCATGAAGTTGACACTGGTTAATTTTAACTGAGGTAATTGCTTATGAAAGGTGATTTTGGCGGGGCGTTTGGCTAAACATTATGAAGTGAAAGAGACAATAATTGTTTGGTCAAGGCTTTAATTACAAAGAAAAGTATTCTCTGTTTGTTGGGGGCTTAGTGGAGTTAGTGGAGAGAAAACATTGTGCGTCCACTTCCACGCCATGTGACAATGCAGGAAACATTGAGGGTTTTATGTAGAGAATAACTGCTAAAAAAAAAAAGTGTTTTAACTTTGCATGTCAATTTGTTTGCCTCTGTCGGGACCCTCATGTTCAGTCTATAAAAAGTACAGCTTCACTTCAAATGATGAACTTTTGACCCCCCCTCGCTCACATGAGGTCAAGCTGAGCTGACTCTTCCTCGCTTCCAGCACGCAAAACCTGCACGAAGACATGTGGGAGGCAGCTGCTGTTCAGCGGTCAAGAGCACTTTAGTGAAAGTAGGCGAGAAGCAGCACAAACTTATGAAGAACTGAATTACAATACAATACAAATGCGTTAACTTTTTTTCCTTTAACGCGTCAGTGATGTTTTGGAAATAGTTTTCAATGGTTTGATGACAGCATTTCTGCGATAACAGCTGCTGAGAAATGGATTTGTAAGCGTCCCGTGGAGCCTCGCCACCTGAATTACACAAAAAAAGGAAAGACAAAACAAGTAAAAAAATAAATAAATAAAAACACTTAGGTGCTAGGGTGCAAGGGACTTAATATAGATGTAGGTTAAAGACTGTTGTTCCAGAGCGCCCAAGCCCCAAACAATGAAAAGCTTTATGAAAAGCCATTATTCCAGCTTCTACGCTTCAAGGAAAAAGACATCCATGCTGTCCACGATTTGTATCATGGGGCGATGTTGACGTTGCTTTGTTATGTTGGGTCAGGTTGTGTTACAGCCTCTGACATCAGGTCGTCAGGTTCACGAGCAGGCATGCTAATCCTTGGAAAAAAGAAGAAGAAGCAGAAGAAAAACAAGGCGCTATCCATCTTGTTTGTAAGCTGTCACAAGGACAGTGCAAACGCTCTCATTATTTACAGATCCATTTCAGAGAGTCCCGGAAAAGCTCTGAGAGGGAATATGTTTAGACCGTTTTGAAAAGCTGGCTGTGAAACTGCAACTGCACGAATGCGTTTTACATGTTGTTGCCTGAGTGGATCAGACTGGAAGAATTAAGTCTGCGTGTAATGAGCAATTTGGCTGCTTTTTAGCTTTCTTAACTTATGACTTCAGATAAGCTTCATGTGGCTGCTTTCAGACTGAGCGCAGGTTCGTAGTCGGCCCTCATGTCATGCCCGTGGAATGTATTCTTAGAGATAAAAATATAAATTGGACAAGTGGAATAACAAATCTTGTTTTTGATGGCAAGTGATGAAAACAGGGAAATCCCTGAGGTTCGTTATTGCTTTGGACTTCCATATTTGGCTCATCTTGTTCCCACGGCCGGGAGGATTTTTGACGTAAAACAGTCACAGACAGCTTCAGGTATGAGATGGTGGGTGAGGCGATGAAGTGGCCTCTGACATAACTGTCCCACCCAGAACCAGGGCTCCCCAGTGGCTGGGGAGCCCTGGGGAGCCCCAAGCTGCAGAGGCAGGAATGGCTGGTAGCTCGGGTATAAAGACTTGTTTTTAAGTTTCGATATTTGAGGGTTTTTTTTTCTTAAAATTAACAGGTTGATGAAGTAAAAAAAAAAAGTGGATGAATTTTTTTAAGCAAAAAAATTGCAAGTTAATACATTCCCAATTTCTGATGTTTTATATTGCACATTTTTAATGTTAGAAAGTCACAACAACTGAGGGGTTTTTTTTCTTACAAATTTGAAATGTGAAGTTTCTACAATAAAACCTTCTGAGTTTTCTCTGACAAAGTTGCAAACTTATTATATTGTTGTTTTTTTTTAATTGTTTTTCAGAGTAATGAGGTTTCCACAACTTTCCAAGTTGGAATTCCAACTTGAGAGATTGTTCCAGTTGGAGCTTTCGAGTTGGAGCTAAGAAACGTTTGAGTTCATGGAACATGGCATCTGTGTTTGTTAGTTGTATTCATTTTGATAGTTAAAGTTTAATTTGGGTTTTAGGTTTACAAATATAGCATGTTATTCTTTGAAAGTGTAACAGATTAATGCATTGCCACGGGTCATCTTGAGGAGTTTGGACTGTCAAACCGCAGTGTTTGCCTTTTCCAACCTTGCATAAGTCTCATAAAAAGGCCGTCCTCGTCCTGTCTCATAAAAATGTAATTTATTCCAAGACATGAAAATGAGAGTGGCAGTGTATGTTTTAAGCCTCTGCTTTCTTGCGCCCCTTCGGTTTTACCGCTGGGACCGGTTGTCCACTGGGCCGCCTGATTGGTCGTGAGGAGCGCTGATGTCACCGTCTGCTTTTCTGTCCCCGGCCAGTTCAGCATCGAGCGCAGGACCAGAGAGACGCTCCAGATGGAGTTTGCGCACGGACGGATTAGAGCTGCAGTTCCAGGTTGCTTCGCGTTGCCTGGATGAACTCGACCTGGTCCCGGACTCAGCGCAGCAGCCCGTCATGGGGGACGGTGGCGCGTCCTCGCCGGTGAGCCTCCACAACAGCACGGGGAGCGACGCGTCTGACGCACCGGGCTCCAATCCAGCCGCATCCGAGCAGTGGATGGCGGGGATGAGCCTGCTGATGGGCTTGATCGTCCTGTGCATCGTGTTCGGGAATATCCTGGTAATTGTGGCCATCGCGAAGACGCAGAGACTGCAGACGCTCACCAACGTGTTCATCGTGTCGCTGGCGAGCGCGGACCTCATCATGGGGCTGCTGGTGGTGCCATTTGGCGCCGCGCTCGAGGTGCGCGGCTCGTGGCTGTACGGCTCCTTTTTCTGCGAGTTCTGGATCTCCGTGGATGTCCTCTGTGTCACCGCCAGCATAGAAACCCTGTGCGTCATCGCCATAGACAGGTACGTGGCCATCACCTCACCTTTCCGCTACCAAAGCTTGTTAACCAAAGCTCGGGCCAAAGCGGTGGTGTGCGTGGTCTGGGCCATTTCTGGGCTGGTCTCCTTCCTGCCCATCCTGATGCACTGGTCCCGCGACAGCGTGGACACAGCCTGTTACGATGACCCTGAATGTTGCGACTTTGTCACCAACAGGGCATATGCCATCTCCTCATCCATCATCTCCTTTTACATTCCTCTCCTGGTGATGGTTTTTGTTTACGCACGCGTGTACAGAGAGGCGAAAAAGCAGCTTAGGAAGATCGACAAGTGCGAGGGAAGGTTTCACAACACCTTAACCGGCCTGACCTCCAAGTGCAAGAAAAAACCGTCCAAGATCCTGGCGCTCAGGGAGCAGAAGGCGCTCAAAACTCTGGGCATCATCATGGGAACGTTCACTCTGTGTTGGCTGCCCTTCTTCATAGTCAACGTGGTGCGGGTGTTTAGCGCAGAGGTGGTGGACAAGGAGCTCTTCGTGTTCCTGAATTGGCTGGGCTACGTCAACTCGGCCTTTAACCCCGTCATTTACTGTAGGAGTCCGGACTTTCGGAAGGCTTTCAAGCGGCTGCTGTGCTACCCGAGGCAAGCCGACCGCAGGCTGCACATCAGCTCCTGCGACCTGTCCCGGTGCTCTGGCGGGTTCGTGTCCGCTCTGGAGCCCGGCACGCTGGAGATGTGGTCGGACTGCGGCGGCATGGACAACAGCAACAGTAGCCTGGTGGGGACAGGGAAGCTGTCCCACTCAGAATCACAGCTGTGAAGAAGACAACAGATGAAACAGAGAGCCCGCACAAAAGAAAGACACGACGGGCAACTTGATCATCTCCTTGGAGAGCTGTGCGCATGGGGCATACTCTAAGTGTGTCCGTGGTTTTCTCCTACATCAGTGAGCTTAAACATCAGGTCAACTAAAAATAATTGTAGATTTTATCAGTATTTTTATTTTTTTTTTTTGTCGAATGTGAAACGCCGGTGATCAAACATGTTTGCACTTTCCTTAAATTAAAAAGTGGAATGCGCTTTATTCAGAAGAGCGCGCGTCATCTCAGAGGGGTTACTCCTGAAATGAGCTGTTTTTGTCGTTCTACATTTGTTGGATACGCATTTCACCTCCATGCTGATGAGGATGATAGGAAAGAGGGGATTCTAACCATTAACGTCCTGCTCTTAATGGTTAATAATTCATTCTGGACATGCCTAGGCGCACCACAATAAGCTGGTTGTTTTTTAAAAGCATTGGACATGTGCAAAGCATTTAGTTGGAGTGACTGTATATAGCTTACAATGTGTTTTTACCTCGCAGCCAACGGCAAGTGCAATTTGTACCACAGGTACTTGTTTATATTAAACATTATGTAAAATAGCCTGTATTTATTCTATGCTCATTTTTTCCACCCAAGGAAAAAAATGAAGGACAGATGCCAATTGTACATATTGTGTTGTGAACACTGAAGGGAGGAATTCGAGCCTCTCTGTCCATATCTGATTTTACATGCTGTTGTGAGGTGGTGCTTAAACGTCTGTGAAAATAAAAGGAAGTTTTATTGTTGAGCACTGTATGAGCGTTTTTCCTGTGAATGACTGCAGCCATTTAGAGAAAGGCACCACTTTGCATCGGATCATTTTAACTGCTTCTGTTTCTTACTGGCTGACTTTGACCCTAAGTGGTTCTCAAATCATTATACAAAATTAAACATTGCCTTTAAGCAGCAGGACAACTCTATATAACCAAGAATTTGTGAACTGTGCTCTCTGCTGGCAGGGTCTGTGGCAACAGCTGGAATCTGATTGGCTTCTGGAGAGATGAGCCACAAAATTAGATTTGCTTTGTAGTTGTTGTTTTAACAACACATTTTATGTGCATGATAAAGATTTGTACTCACGTGTGTAGCCTGGTCTATTCTCAGATGAGGAAACTGTTGGAGCAGTTTAGGCTCATTGCATGGATTTCAGGGTTTTGTAAGTCTTCTGTGTTGCACATTTTCTGACTTTTTGGGAAGCACATTGTGCATCCGGATGTGTCTGTTCTTGTGTGAGAGCATGCATCCTGAAACTCAAACATCTATATTGAATTCAAGCATTATTTTTCCAACATGTCTTCAACATGTGCTTTATCTCAGTCAGCCTCTGTGCGTCTTCCATAATCTTTTTTTTTTTTTTTTTGGTCACATATTTTTTTAAATAGTAATAGGAGTACTAGATGCATTCTTGTCACAATTTTTGGGAGCACACCCAGCTGCATTTCTGTTTTGATTTAGATAAGTTGGTGGCTGTAAAGGTAAAAGCTGTAGACTACAAGCCGAAGGTAAAACTGCAGCAAAACGGTTGCTCAGAATAGACACATTTTTAAAGCTTTGGACATCCAGACTTAAGTAAGACTAGGCAAGTTTATTTATATAGCACAATTCAACAACAAGGTGGTTCAAAGTAAACTAGTAAACTATATTATTGTGCAAATCTATAAGCTTTGTTATAAAGTGCTGTGCTGCATTTGATGTAATTCACGAGCTGGAAGTTGTAATTTGAAATTATATCATTTTGGATGCTGGATGGAAGTGTGAAAGAAAACACAAAAGGTTTCCTTAGTTTCTCTGCTTATATCAACAAATACACAGCAAGAGATGACCCAGTGCAAAATCCGAATAAAATAACAATGCACGAGGTCTATTCTGAAATGGTAAGGTGTGTAAACTTTTGTTGAGCACTAAAATGATGTGAATTAAAGAAGGTTTGAGTGAGAAGAGAAAATGTGCTTGCACCAAAATTGCAATGTTAACACAAGGGGCAACAGCGGTACTTGAGTTACAGAGTTACTTAATGTAAATCCACTTAATTCATTGTCTGGTTAGGGACCCTAGGTACAAACCTATGTCAGTTTAACTTTGTATGTGTACAAAAAGTGTATAAAAAGAGCAATCTGTACGGGAATCTCCATCTGGTTCCTGCCATCTTGTTAAAATTATGTAAACTTCCATCGATTGATGCAAAAGAAGGTGAGTTAGTGACCTCTGCATCTAAAAATTGCCTTTATATATCTATATATACATTTTTATAGTCCATGAATTCTCTTACTCTTGTGTTTATTGAGTTTGTGTTGTGGTTGACTTGTACAAACGTATGACAAGATGGCAGGAACTGTTACATACGGCCCTTTTTATGCACTTTCTGTACATGCCAAAGTTAGAATTATCTAAGTTTTTTAACATTTTCGAGTCTTGTCTGAAGCTTAAAACAGCTTTTTACTATTCCGTAGCTTCATTGACCCCACTGCTAACATTAACTGCCACTTTGCTGCAAACACAGATCTAAACTCACTTAAAACCATTTACGTTTTTGGTCTCATGTAAAAGTGTACACTCCCTACCATCTAATGAGAGACTAAATGTTTGGTAGAATATGCTTAGGGCAGAGTTTAAAAACCTTACCGACACTGCCCTACAGGAAGTGTGATTTTCAAGTTTTCTTGCTGTGAATAAATGCAACTTCGAGTTTCACATCCCAGCTGCTGCACCAATATTCTTGTTTTTCTTGCCAACCAAGAGCCATAGTGGTCTGGGTACCTGGGTTGGCTGTGATTTTCCTTTTTAACACAAGTTAAACTATGTTTTACTGGTAAAACCCTAATATTATATATGTCCAGTTGTTGCTTATCTGACATTTGCGTTTGAATCCAGTAAAACCCCCCCGGTGTTTTTAGATGTGACATCATGATTTGTTTTTTTTTTTGTTTTTTAAAGCTGACAGTTTCCTGAGGTCTTAACAAATTGACTGTGACACAGTTATGTCACAAAAACACAGGCACATAGTATTAAAGCTCATTTTTCGGCCATAGATTTACTCTTCTGGTTATGAGAGACCACCACCTCCACCTTTAAAACCAAACATACCACGTTTCTGTTTCGTAAAGCATATCGTTAGTGTAAAAGTTAGTGTGTTAGGCCCAGTAGTCACAGCTGCAGCTGCAGGACCAGACTAGAGCAGCTCCAGACCAGACCAGACTAAACACAGCTTCATTGTAGATGTGCCGCTGTAGAGCTACGCTGCAGGGGGACACCAACACCGAGTACACTGACGGGTGCCCTGCACCCCGTTTGCTCTCCTCTTCTTCTCTTTCCTTTTTATCAGCTTAATCCTCAGTTATTAATTAGAAGTATCTCATAAGCATAATTGCGCTCCATTGTTCTTGTAGCTCTTTTTCTCTTCTGTACACGTTTGCAGGCCAGAGCGTCCAGAGCTGCATCCTGACCTGCAGTCTCACCCTCTGACCACCTCAGTGTCTGCTGTCCTCAACTGTTTATATAGTCGTCTCTGTAGTACATCAACTAACCATGTATCAGTCATATATACATGGATGTCTTAGTTCACCTGCTGACACATAGTTGTACTTATGTATCTTGTCTTTTGTACCTTTGACGGTGTCTCTGTGTCTCTCTGTTCTTCATTCTCTCTTTTTCCTGCTCTACCCTGCTGGCCTTCAGCAGGAGCGTCCCTCCTTATAATCCAGGTCCTGCTCAAGGTTTCTTCCCTCATAAAGGGGAGTTTTCCTTGCCACTATTTGGCTTTTTGTTCACATTAGCAGAGATTTTACCTGCTGTTGTTTATGTAATACTTCCTCAGGCGTCATGTTCTGGGACTCCAGAAATCGCCTAGAGACAACTTGTGTTGTAATAGCGGCTATATAAATAAAACTGAACTGAATTGAATAAGAGACAGTTTACAGGGGTGAAGTCAGTCCCTCGACTCCACTCTTTTGAAATTGGTGTTAAAAGCTTTGGGCTGCCCACCGCTGAGGCTCCACAGAAGTACTGCTTCTCTGATCTGGATCTGTGACGTCACACCACCCTTCAGATCTGAGTGACTCGCAACATGAGATCATTTAATACCTAGGTTGCTCCAAACGACGCGACGGGGTTGTGTTACATCTCAATTTCTGAGTTGTTAGTAACTTTTGTAGTCTTTTATAATGATTACCCTTTAAATCTCATCTGCATTTACTCTTCCACTTGTTAACTGCCTGTTGGGTATGCTGTTTTATGGTTGCATCTCCCTTGAGTCTTACACTGTGAAAGCTTATTAAACATTAGTAAACATCATGACAGCTGGTGTTATGAAGTGGCTCTTACAGGAGAGCTTTGCTGTCCCCTTGAGAGATATTAATTAGCCCTTAAGCTGGACGTCTTTAAAATGCATTAACATGATGCGTTGTGTTAATGATGCTCTCCCAAAAGCGCCGAGCCATATATTTCAATTAGACAAAAGCTGAATGGACCCGAGCTCAGCTTTTTTTGGCTAATGAACGTTGTTTAGATATGATTGGCCGAGCTAATCGGCGTGAGTCAAACCCGGCTTTTGGGAAAAATAACAGCCCTGGTGCAGCCTGCATCATTGATGGCCTCCTGGCAACGACCCGCTTTATCATTGAGCATTGTTTATTTGGCAGGATGTTTGCGTTAGGGCAGATCAGCGCTGGGCTCACAGATGGAGAAGCTAATCAGCAGCTTAATAGTAATTGTTTCAAATTGCTTGTATATCAGTAGACATTCTGGCAGGTCCACGGCAAAGTAGAGAGATTGATATCGATGCGACTTCTGAAAGCATAAACAGACTCGCTGATGGTGAGTTTCAGTTCAGCCAGCACTTAATTATGTACATCTTTCTTGTTCTGCACATCCCGCCAACAAGGTGTTGGAAACAGCCTTCTGAGATTTAAATATTCGTTTGCACTGCCGTCTAACGAGTGTGGAGGCCTTGCGAACTCACTGACCTCCTCACAAACAAATCTGATATGACGTTAGAGACATCAAACAGCAGAAAGAGGCAATCTAAAGGTGGGATACACGTGGATAGGCATGGCAGGCAACAATATTAAAGTAGGTTGTGGCATTTAAATTATACATAATTGGTATACAGGTGCCAAATGACTTCTCCCACACCGTTACACCAGCAGCAGCAGCAGCAGCAGCCTGAGTTGTTGATACAAGGCAGAATGAACCTGTGTTTACATGCTGTTTATGCCAAATTCTGTCCTCCCATCTGAACGCTGCGGAGGAAATCAAGTGATATGAGATAAGACGATGTGTTTCTAATTTTCCCTTAGCCAAGCGCTGCTGATTGGATGCTTTTCTTTTATTGCACCTTCTCTGTAAACCCCAGAGATGGTAGCTCATCTGACATGCGTCATTCAATACGCTTTGAAACAAATCAATAACCAACTCCGATTCCTAAATTTTGCTTTCTAGGCTTTTCTTTGACCATCTGATTAGAAACTTACTTTAACAAGCAGTCCAACAGGTGTTACTGTTTCAAGCAGTAATTCTGTACCTTATCATTTGTACTGCATTTAAATCTTATCTGCAATGTGCACATGGTTTGTTTGGATATTTTACAAAACTGCTTTATTTCCTTAATTACAATCTATTTTGGCTTTGCCAAAAGCACAAAATCAGCCTTCATGTAAATACGTCGGTTCATAAGGGAGTTAGGATCTTAAATATCTTTTGGCTGTGAGTCCAATAAGAGGATTGAGGACTTTGCTTCTAGTAAATTTTGAACGCCATGGTGTCCTTGGAGCTGCCTAACTTTGCTCAGACCTCCTCCAGGATCCAGGATCCATGCAAAGACTGGGTATCAAAAGGCTCCAGTCATTTAGATGAGACCCACCTTGTGATAACTGTGCTCAGGTGGATGTGCTCCAAGCAGATGCTACCCATGCCTGCTCCGCACATTTGCCCGTTTTTGGATTAACCAGTACTGAGTGGAGTTTTTTCAAAACGGCGACCGCCACAAAAGGGAATTTAATGCTTCAAACTTAAGTCCTCAGAAAACCTGAGTGATGTGGGGATTGACCTGTTCTTCTTTTAGAGTCCATGACTGCAATTTTTCTTTTCTTATGACCCAAACAATACGATGATATTTTATGGTTTGCTGATGAAATTACCACAGAAGCTGGAGTGTCGCAGCAGACAACCTTCACGCCGCACTGAAACTTGAAGGGAGCGTCCTCGTCTCTTTTCAGCTCCTCTGGCAACAGGTGTAACGCTCCCTCCAATCATGGCACGGACTCCTCCTCTCGGACACTTCATTCCTACCGTCACAGCCAGCCGCCTCCCGCTGCTGCCATCTGCACTTGATTAAAGACCAACACAAACATCAAAATCATGAAAGAGAATTAAAGACACTCCATAGACCGCGATTCTTATGTGTGAACCTAAACGCTGAACAGTGCTGAAAGATTTCATCTTCTTCGGTGGGGCTTTGGTTGGAGGGGAGGGTGTTTCATTTGAAAAGAAAAACAAACCAGGAGATAATTACTACTGATTGCTTGTGATTACAACCTTATCAGACCCAACAGAGATGCTAAATTATTCTACAAGAGTATAAAACAGTTCAGTTTGCATTACATCCTAATCACGACAACTGAATCTAATACAGTTAAATAATCCTTCGTTTTGTCCCACTGCGCCTATGATTTCAATGTCAGTTCAAGAATCTGCAAAAGTAATGAATATGTAACATCGTAAAAATCATCAAGCACGACCAAGTCTGTGATGCAAAACTGTGGTTCAAAACGTTGATAAATTTAAGCCACTATGCACTGTGATATTCTTTTTCACACTGCGAGGGTTGAAGTTCGGTGCCAGAACCAGGTGCTTCGCTGCATGTGTCCATCTGCTTTTATTCCCATGTGAATCTGGCGCTCTGTGGTCTCCATCTGCTGCGCTCTGGCTCGCTATAATCGACAGTGGCTCACATAAATGCTGGTGCGAATGCGGTCGGGCGTGTATTTTTGCATCATAATGTAAACGGGACAATTTGCCAACATAGCAACTGAGATTTGGAGGATGGTACCCTAATGACCGCCCAAGTCAATTTGGAGGCATTTGCAGCAAAATCAGCAGACCTGCAACACGACACGTTGCTTGTCCACTATCAAATATGTACTAAATATCAGTACTGTAACTATGCTATTCTTTTTTAGGGCAAAACTAAAGTCAGATTACTAGATGAAGATGAATAAATTCTGAAGCACCCCGTGACCCTGCAAAGGATAACACAGGTATAGAAAATGGATGGATGAAATTCTGAAGAAAGTGAACGCCCAAATAAAAAACTTTTGGCAACTCTTGTAAATTTATGAACTCACTGCGGCTCCTATAAGGCATACTCTGATTTCTTCTCCAAGTTATTCTTTGGGGCGCCAGCCTCATGAGCCTTGACCTTTTACTGTCCTGCACTTGAATTCAAATATGATGATTCAGCATCTGATGCCCCCATTTCGGTATTTTGTGGCCTTGGTATCTCATGCACGAGATGAGCGTGCAGGCCAACATTGAATATTAATAGAGGAATATTTGTTTAATCAACTAGTCGATTAGATCGCGGCGCTCCCATCTGAGTGCATGCCAAACCCCCGGTTTCTGCTCTGCTGGCTCCCGTCCAGCTTCTGATCACCTTTTCTATGCATAGAAATGTCTGACCATCACTAGCATCATTTTTGCATATATGGGCCTTTTGAAATCTGTCTGAATGCTTTTTTTTTTTTTTTTTTGCAGTAATGTTATGGTTCAGGGATAAATGTATTGCGCGCACACACACACACACACACACACACACACACACACACACACACACACACACCCCTCAGAGGGCTCAAAAGAAGAAAGCGTGTCCTTTTGCAAACGTCAACAGATTCCAGGATTTTTACTGCTTGAGCAGGTTTATAGTGGCAACAACAAAATAAAAGTATAACATATTTGTTTGGAACATTTTAATTAGTTATTTGAAGTCAAGTTTTAAGTAAAGAAAACGTTCTTGCGTTTCGTCATCAGTTTTAGGGGAAGGCGTTTAATAGAAATTAACCTATTAACAGAGGAAGGTTTTCATATTTACGTCTCCTTTTTGACTGTCGCACAAAGTCATCAGAGATTAGAGATTAACAGGACTAATGTTGCCAAAGCGCGGAATAAAATGGACAGGTATATGAATTACAGTAATTAAACTGCTTGTGGAGTTGCTGTAGAGAAGATGAATGAATTATGATAGTAATAATATTAATGATATAATTTCCTTTTGAATGGAGAAAAACAGCTCGATCTTTGAAGAAGGAAAGTAGAAAGCGTATTAGTAAGCAAACATCTCAAGCAGAAAAAAACAAGAATGAAAGACTTCTGTATTAAAATCCCTCCAGATAGATGTGATTTCCTGCGGTGCTGCCCCCCAGCAGATGGTGCCCTATGGCCACTCAGTCCAGCTTTTCTCTCGGGGAATCAGTGCAGGACCTTCTGACGGGGAATCGCTCTTAATCTCAAATGTTCTTTTCCGCAGGACCATAGAATGAAATGCGACAAATAACAGCCCTTTCTGCTAAATCGTACTCGCAGAAGTCACATTATCATTGCCGTGCTGTATATGCATTAGTAGCTACAATTAAACATGGAAATAAAAATAAGAAGTCTGTAGAATACGTATCCATACACGCATCTGTCATTACTGCAGCAGAACCAAACTCCCACCTTTTTAAGAGACACTCTAGTTTCAAACACCACCCTTTTCTCTGACGCGTTGTGGTTTTAACTTGTCCCATCCATCCTCTCCAGCTGACAGCTCTGTGTGATATCAAAGTTTAGTGATTAAATAAACTTGTTTACGTCCCTACTGTCCTTGCAAATTGGACTCGGTCACAACAAACGGCATAGCATCTTTTTATCAATGGTGAGTGGGAATGAATAAGATGAGAATTTTAGGTGGTTAATGTGCTACATCCCTGTTGGATTAAATTAATTGTCTCAATTTCCATCTGAAGAGGCAGAGCAGAGAGTGGCATAAAAATAAAAGCATTACCAAGAGAGGAGATTCTTCTAATGGGACAGACCAGATGGTTACATGAATATGCCCAATTAAAAGGACTTTATTTATTTTTTTCTTTGCACAGTGTTACATAATTCTTAAGTTTAAAGGCAGTTGGGGGAATCTAGTAACCTTCATTAGAGGTCCAACCTTTCATATTCATTTTCTTTTTCCACCGTCTCAATGTTGCAGCTTAAAGTGAGTCTCAGTTTACGCCGGACAACAATAAACTGAGTCAGGAGGGGACATGGCGAGGTTGTTATCGCTGTTGCTTAAGAGCCAACACTTCAGTTGTTAGACGTGGTTGATCCTTGATGAATTTTTAATTAATTAATTTATGTTTTTAACAACAGGTGCCGCCAGTTGGTCTGTAGGTGTCAATTTCTGCACAGATTCACACAGTGGAAACAGTGATATGCATGAAACGTTGGTGTGGGCAGACTGATGAGGTGACTCAGACTATTGTTCAACGACGCCGCTTTGATAACTGATCAATGGCCACGCTTGACCGTGTCCGTCGGCGGCAGCACAGGTGAGAAGGCTGCTTCATTTCAAACTGGGTTTTCAACCAACCATGTGTAACTTCACCCCCCCCCCCCCCCCCCCTTAAAATGTTGAGAATACTCGTACAAAAAAAAACTATAAACTATTACGTGCTCCAGAAGCGTGAAGCCTCCATGTTTGAAAGAATACGTTTCAAAAACAGCTTATAGAACGACCCCGACTCCACTCATGGTGAGTACATGCGAGCAGTTACGTGACGCTCACGCTGGACTTGTTTTCGTGTGGAGCGCCGCTCTGCTTTGGATCATCTGAAAGGCTGCCTGCTTTGACTGACAGCGGCAGTGATTTTGTGACCTCCAGCGCTGCTGATGCTGCTGCTTTTACAGCGGGATCTGAAGCTGCACCCGAGACAAGTCACGGGGGGGGGGGGGGGGAGGTCATTCCTGTGCAGATTTAAAGTCATTACAAAGACTGGACGCAATTCCACCACAGCTGGGAAACAAAACCCTGATATGAAGGGATATTAGGTCAACCGTATCAAACTTAAAAACACAAAGCAAGACGTAAGCAGAGTTTTCAAAATGAAGATAAGACTCATTTTTATTCCCTGGAAACACCATATATACAAACATCCTCCGGAACTTTTTCTTTTCTTTTTTTTTTAAAACATAATTGTACAGAATGACATATCTACAAGTGTATATTATAATCACAGTTTGAATATTCCACATACGAGAGCAAAGGGAACCATTGCACAACAAAGAACATGTCAATTAACTGTTTCAGACGAACATAGCGCTTCCATAACATCGTTTCTTCATTTTCATAGTGAAGCACGAGGTTTGATTCACTCAACCACAGATTGCTGCAGCATGGCTTTATTTTAAGGCTGTGAAAACTCAGAAAATCTTGGATCAGCAAGTACTCAGCCTCTTTCAGGTGACACACTATGACTAAATCTGAAGAAGCATATAAGCGCGCCTCACGAGAATTATGGAGACTTAATTGGGACCTCCCAATATAGATTATTGCATAGGCTGTGGTTTACTTCTGCATGGCAAAAAACAAAACAAAACTTATGCATTCAGCAACAAGCACCTCAGTTTTGATTTTACATGCATGAAAACTGTTTCAATAATCACCTGACTCTACGCAGACCTTTTTTTTTGTTTTTTTTTTTTTTTTGTTTTGAAGAGGTTAGTTAGTTTCATTGTGAAGAGCAACCAACATGTGATCTGCAGGTTTACCGCCAGCAGATTTACATCTTGATCCTGTGTCATAAAGAAGTCAGTTTAGATACTCAAAAAGAAGAATCGCATCAAATGCAGAGCGCCCCTAAGCAGCGAGAGGGGCTTTAAGGTCTCCATGACCTCAAAAGTGAAGACGTTCCAACTTTATTCAAGTTGTGGTCCATTTCAGCAAGGCTGCAGAGTGAACTGCAAAGGGATTGGCTTGTAACCATTCAAAATCCGTTAAAAAGCCTGTTTAACCGCAGGGAAGGAAGTAGAAATGGGAAAGAAAAAAAAAAAAAAATAGAGAAGGATAAAGAAAACTGGGAGTGTGCACTTGTATGAAAGACGAAGTATGTGACAGTCAGGTACAAAAGCACGTCCATGCAACACTGAGCGGTGTGGAGCTGCAGGTGCTGACCGACAGGTGTAAATGCAAATCGCGTAAAAACACGAAAGCTTGACAAGTTAAGAGGTCACACATGCAGCCGTGCATGCGTACAATTTTAGATACTTCAACGTCACCGCATTTGCATGTTGCACAGGCACAACCATAAAACAAAAAAAACAAAAAAACAAAAAAAAAAAAAACAGTATACTGGCACACGGATGCATTCAGAACAAAGAAAATAAAGAGGACAGCGGAAACCGCATTGCACTGTGTCCCTGTAATGTATTTCTGTGGCTTTCCTGAGCTACAGCTACGGATCTCCTGCGCTCCCTTTGATTTTGATTCACTTTGATTTACCTCTATGGACAAAGTCGAAATAAAGAGTGAACAGCAATACTTAGACATTTTAATCTCCTCCCCCACCAAACCATGTCATGCACGTGGTGCAGACGCCTTTTCCGAGCCCAAAGCATGTCTGTGCCCTCCGATTAAAACCAGGAATGAGAAATAATACCACAAACCACTTTCAGGGATAACTTGGTACTAGTGAAGTGTCTGAAACAGAAACACTTAAATCAGGCCAGATTTCAGTGAGGAGAAGACAAAAATGTTCAAAATATTCATTAAATTAAGATAAAAAACAAAAAGGAAATCTTGCTTCTGCAGTAATGCATCATAACAATAAAATCAAACTAATCAGACGTACTAAAAATAAAAACCCACTTAAAGGGAAATAAAATAATAATTACATTCAGTTTGGCCAAGCTAAAGACCTGCTCTACATTTCAACCTCTGCATGATCATTTTTTAATTCTCTTCAACTCAATGCGTACAATTTTAAATATTTCACCACGTAGGCGACTCAAGATACTTCAACGCCGCTGGCATTTTCCTGTTCTTTATAGGGAACGTGAAGCAGATGATCCCTTTAGTTTAGCACCCGTGTCACACAGATGGGCGGGTCTGCTGATGGAGGGAACCTTGCGTCACCAAGTTTTAAGTGCTGTAAAGACGGAGGAAGGAAAAAAAAATATTAAATGCTCTGGTGACAAACGAGGTCCCCTCAACTCTCAGCTGATCCATTTTTCACTTCTGCTTCAGGCATGGAGTTGTGTGCAGTCGAGCTGAAGACGCAGTCCTTCACAAATACATTTGGCGTGTTGGCAGATGGACGTTAGATCGGTTAGATTATGCTGGCAATGATCAGATCAGTCTCCTTGTAGCATTTGTTTTTCTTCATTTCTGTACACGTTTCTAGGCAGAATTTGCTTAACATTCACAATAATGGAATCCTCAGCCAATATTTTACAAGGCAGTTCAAGTTTGAGGAAACTGGCCTAAAGAGTTCTCTTGGCAATAAGAGACAGACGCAAACGGGTGGAAGGTTTCTTGAACTGAGGTGGAGACATGTGGACAGAGAGAGTCCCGGAGGTGTCGCATCCTGCTGGTACCTACAACGTACCGGTCGCTCCTTCGTATGGCGTGAAGATCTGTGAATGCCGGAGATTCCTTAGGTAGTACTGGGTCTTTTGCTTCTTCTTTCCTGCGACACGATCAAGTCATTTTCTCCTGGATTCTGTCTTCAGGGTCCCTCTGCTGTTTGATAAGCTTTTCAATCTCAGCCCCCAGCGTCTGCAGATTCTCCTGAGAAACAAGCAGAAATACAGAGATAATGCGCCATTTAAATAAAATAACCACACCAGTGCCTCTTTTCTTGTTAAAGAGTAAAGACAAAAAGGAATTCAAAGAAATTACTTACAATTTTAACGACTTTTGTAAAGCTTTTTTATTTTCAAACTCACCTGCTGCCATCAACTTATAAATATGAAAAAACATAAATCACAGACTTGTAAACTGAAGAGGGGCAGTTAAACATCACAATAAATATCAAGCCTTGATATGGCTTTGTCACAGCATTGTGTTTTATTGTGATCCAGGTGGGTGTTTTATATTTTACATCCCGCTTTGTGCCAATAATCTCCCATCACTGAAGAAAAGTCAACACCAGAAATGACACCCCTCACATTACTGTAATTAGTAGCCTCGTTCAGGCTCGTAAATCATGGCGTTTCACAGAATAACTTTGACACAATAGGAGGCTGATTGGTTGCAAAATATGGAAAAGGATTCTGTACCCAAAACAACGTTCGGGGGGGGGGGGGGGGGGTCACAGAAACATAAACGATACATGTAAAGAGGATGGTGACAAATCTGTCATCAGTCATGAAAGAAAACTGTCCTTTTAGCCACGTCCACACCTCCATCCACTTTTATCTTCTGTCATTGTTAACACAAAACATAAGGTTGTCAAAATTGTTTTTGCTTTAATTCCAGACTTTTCCTCTTTCCGTTACACGCATCACCATCAATCAACAATCAGTTCCGGTCCTCGAGAGCCACAGCTTGGTGTGCTTTAGGCGTTTCATGCTTCGGCACACCTGATTTAAATGTGTGGATCGCCATCAGCTTGCCATCACAATCTTTTCACAAGTTTGTTAATAATTCATTCATTTGAAACGCTCTTGGAGGAGAAAAACTCCTAAAGCAAGCAGGACAGTGGTTCGAGCGCCAGAATTGCCTTAAAAAACCTCAAACCTCAAGTACCCAAAGACAGACTCTTGCTCGAGTATCCCCTGCCACGGTGTGTGAGGTAGCTTCATGGTTACTGATGTGCATCAAGCAGTACCACGTTTTTGCAATAGATGACTAGAACTAGAGTCAGAGGTTACTTTGGCTCTTGCCAATAGTAAGGATGGGAGACAGTGAGAGCTGAAGGACAAAAAAAACAAAAAACAAATTGCTAGAAAATAATTTGCCCACTTCATCCCTATTATCAATTAAAATCCTTTTCCCACTCCAACGGCAGAATACCACAGCGGAGTTGTCCGTCTACTGGGGGAACACTCACCTTCAAAGTGATGTTCTTCAACAGTGTGTCCTCCAGCACAGCCTGCAGCTTCCTGTTAATCTCCAGTGACAGGTCCAGGGTCAGACCGCTGTCCGCAGGGTGGGAGGTGTAAAGCGAAGCCATGATGCCCCCCCGCCGGCTGAGGTGGGCCTTGTTAATATCTGATGCCTCTGAGGAGAGGGCCCCTGACTCTTCTCTAAGCACATAGCTCTGGATAATTCTGCAGGAAGGAAGGACAGGTGATGAGTCAAACCGTGCGCTTCAAAAGGAAAGGAAACGACGTGCGTGTGCGGTGCCAGCTGGAGACTGTTGAAGTCTGAGAAAACTGGATTTCATACTTTGAGTGGATGGAGAGCTCATTCGGAGCAATAAACCAGTTCCAGTAGAACAAGAAGTGGACATTACAGGAATAGTAATTTGAGTGGGACGGCTTATTGGACCCATGCACACAAGACACATTCAGTCACAGTGAGAAAGATTATTATTGCGCCCGTCAGAGGAGGAAAGGTAATGAAAATGAGCCACTGGGGTTCAATTAATCATCTGCGTGCCCCTGTTTGTAGGAAAAAGTGAGATAAATGCTCATGTTTATAAAGCATTTTCTCCTAAGTAACAACGAGGTTAAGCCACGTTTATGTCAAAGAGTAAAGGAAAATACAAATGAGCTGCTGCTGCTGCGATTCATATTCATTATTGCCTCAAACGTTGTCCTCTTCTTCACAGTCATCTTAGAGAGAAAAAGGAATGTGCAACCGTTTTCATTTTTAAAGTTTTACACATCAGAATATAAAAAGATCTGGTCCTGACCAGGTTTAAAAATTAGGTACATATATCCTCCCATGAAACACAATAAAACAAGACGCATTACAATGTGTCATCATCAATAATAAATAATAATAATAATAATAATAATAATAATAATAATAAATAAAACCCAAGCCAAAAGGCAGATTGTGCAGTTTGGAAAGACTAAGTATTAATCATGATTCAGCAACTTATAGAACCAGCTTTAGCCACACTAACATGAACTACAGCTCTAATGTGAAACATTAAAATTGTTCTACCCCTGTTATTACTATTTTTATTCAAATTAAGTGGCTCTGAGACTAATATTTAGAAGGTATGTGCCTAAAAGAGGACCTTCCTGACTGTGTGTAAGACTCATTAAGAATTTATATCTCAGTCAGACACAGATCCCCTTCAAAACTAGGAATGCACCTGAAAATATGTGCCAGA
The DNA here is from genome assembly GCA_014839995.1 of Xenentodon cancila. Lineage (NCBI taxonomy): Eukaryota > Metazoa > Chordata > Actinopteri > Beloniformes > Belonidae > Xenentodon > Xenentodon cancila. Next base: position 13,378,805 of record CM026218.1, read on the forward strand.
CTTAGTGACGAATTAGTGTCTAAGAATGCCAGTGCAAATTCACGAAAATAAGATCAACTGTCTTCCAGGAAGCAGAGTTCCTTGAAACGATCAATAGCTGCAGTGCCGAAACAGGAAGAAAAGAGTCAAATGCCCAAACAATAGGTGCGTTTCCATTAGCGAGGGTTCCAGGTACAACTGCCGGACAGGAACGACAGGAACGACAGGAACGACAGGGCCGACCCCATCCTCAGCCCCTTCAGTCGGCATGTCTCTATTACAATGTAGCGCCACACAAGAACCACTGACCGCACAAACAGCACAGCTGACCATGTGATGGCGGTAAAGAAGATTCTGCTGTTCGCAAACGGCCAGCTGTTGGTCAGTGAACGTCAATACCGTGTTTCTGAGGTTCATCGGTTTTAGATGACCCGAGTTTGTTGTCTTGCAAAGTCGCAGTCCGTCATTTTAGTCGCCACTTGCAGATTACGGTTCTGTAATATGCTGATGTATGACGTCCACTGTTCTGAGGACGGGTGAGTTGAAAAAAGGAAAACGGTATACAGCTCATCCGCGCCGTCTTCTTTGCTGAAACCCGTTTGCAAAAGTATAATATTGCTTTCTAGAGCAAGTCAATGACTTGATGGATCCAATTTATACAGTCAAGCTGAGGTAAAATAGCGTCTTTGTAAAATAAGAAACAAGACGTTACAAGGCATAGATTAGGAACTAAGCGGTTCAGAAAGAGGACACTCTTTTAGTGAATCATCTTATTTAAGTGAATTTGTTATTAAAAATATTGGAAGTGTATCAAATATACTGCGATATGGTTTTGTCAACATCTGTGACATGATCATGGAGGCGACAAAAATTAAACAACTTAATTGTGTTGCACACAGACCTCAACATGCTGCAGACCAAAATACTATGGATAAGCCAAAGATTACTCTTAACATGCATTTTGATCAATTAAACTGGAAATCAATACCATCTCTTGCGTGCACGTGCAGTCTGCAAGAAAAAAAAAAAAAAGCATCTATCCTTTATCATACAATCAATAGTCATTTCTTTCTTGGTGCTTTAAAGCCCACTGGGTTCAGCCTCACATCTAGCACAACATAAACTTAAAACCATGGTGCAGTTCATAACTTATAAACAAAAACAGCAAATTACTCTGTGGTGCAAAAACAAGGGTAGCATCTAGGAGAGCACTACAAACAAGCCACCTTCATAAACTATCCCCATTCACATACATGAACACACAGACACGGCAGCTGGGCTAACCAAGCATTAAATGAAACTTACCTCTGACTAGACTTTCAAGGGTCCATTTTTTGACCCCACATCCCTCACGACAGTGTTTAGTGTTTAAAAAAAAAAAAAAAAAAAAAAAAAGTGACAGAAATTAAAGGTGGAGCACATGGTACGCTGAATGACATGCAGGTGCAGAGATATGAGCAACATGTCAGAAACAAGCGAGACATTGGACTTTAGTTTGGTATGCGTGACTAATGCAGGCTTTGTTTAGGAGTTCAGACAGCGACACAAACGTGCACAAAGCAGAGGCGCTCATCCTTGATCAAAGCCATGTTTCCTCTGAAATGCATCTACAAACGCAAAGACTAACCGGCACAGGAATACCTTCTGTTGAAGTGATGCATTACAACAGATTTAAAAACCAAACTTGGCACATGTGGACACAACCACAAAAATAAGCTGATAAACTGAGCATGAAGAATTTTGTGCGACTGCATGCCGAAAAATGTGAGGCCAACATTTTTCCTCACATTCGACTCTCGAATCCTTCGGTGAACAGAGGACGTTACGGCTGACTCAAAGGCTGCAGGTGCCCTCTGGCTGAAACAGCCCACACCATCACCCCTCCGCCACCATGCAGACATCCATCCTGGACTCTTTTTTTTTTTTTTTTTTAAATTACCAAAAAGTAATACTTGTTTAGTCTATTTCTAATTGTACTGCCATGACTAAGATTTAACATGCAGACTGAGGACTGTTGTGTCAGACACAGTCTAAACTTGGGAGTATCTGGAATTTGCTTTATAGTCCTTCAGAGATTCACGGGCAGGAACAATTATTTCTCTAAGATCGATGCTTTCCCTTTTACATGACTGTATGTGATTTATAGCAAATGAGCAACAATATACTGAAAGCATAGGCAACTGCTTGTTTTTGACCTCCTTAGAGAGAACGTAAACATGGCGTTTGAAAAACATGATGAAAAGTTGGATGAGTGAACAGACACCTATGAAGAGCAATCAAATTGAAAAGTGGGAGGTTGTTTTCATGCCAGGAAACAATTATTCCAACAAGTTTCAAACATAATGTAATAAAAACATGTAATTTAAAATTTTTAATGATTTTACTGTAGTTTCCTTGCAGTTGTGCCAGTTAGACATGAAGCAGGCACTGCTGCCTTTGAGAGGAAGGAAGCTATGGACATGAAACAGAGCAAAATGCTTACAAGTCGGAATTGCAATTAAAAGATTACAAAATATGTATACACCGATTCCTCAGACCGCAAATATGGATATTGCATGACTCTTAAATGCTGCAAGAAGCAGTCTGGGGGAGTTTCTTACAAAAATGCATGTACAGCTTATACAATCTGAAATAAAACTGCTCCTCCCACTTTGCAACTTTATATTCTTTGAAAATTGGTGGAAATAAATAAATACAAAAATATGCTTTGACATGTAAAAACACTGCTGTTGTAATACAACAGAGAGTTATGGATGAGGTAATAAAGTGAAAAACTGCCCTGCTGACTTTACTCCACTAACTACACCTAATATCTAAAATTCTGCATCCATATTTCTGTTTCTTTCTTCCTCACCTACTTCACATTTACAGTAAAGCCAGCATCAGCGTTCACCAGGCTGTCCTGGGGGGATAGGGACAAAGAGGCAAAAAGGACAAATTCACATTCATACTCTAGGTGGTGTAACTCCATGGGGCTTAGCTGAGATGCCGAAGAGCTAAGTTTAGTACTGCAACTGTGGGATTCGTCCTCAATTTAACTCTTGAATGTAGGTTGAGGGTAATGGCTTCAAGTAGGTAGCTGGGAAAGAAATTTGAGCTGAGAAAGAAGAGACGATCCAAAATGAATCAAGGGGAATAAGTCAACAAAGATGTTTTCTGACCAATCGGATGGACCCCGAGGCCCTGCCTGATTGAGATGCCCGCCCCCAAACTTACATGCTACAAGTACACAAAGTGTGTTTTGCATATCATTAGGACAGATGGGTGAGAGGGGAGTTGGGAAAACACAGGAAAGAGGAACTTTTAGCCAAAAGGTACAGCATGCACACACACTGTACTATCGTACACCAGGTCAACGTCAACAACACGCGTTCCTCCACACAGAGTACGACGACATTGTTGGAGATCGTTTCTTGTGTTAGTTTCTCTGTCCGAAGACTAGATTAAAATGATCAAGGCTGTACGGTCAATATAGCAGGGGTTGCCAGGTACAATGTTTTTCCTCCAATAAACCCACACTGCTGCAGTAGAAATAACATTTCTATTTACATCTGGGTCTATGTTGACAGCTAATTAGAAAGGCATTACCACCAGAAACTGAAATATTTAAATACTGCAAAGTCATATCATCATCTAATTTTTCAACTATGACATTACATATTAACTGCTTTCCACAACACTGTGCAGCTTTATATTAAGTATGTATTTAATTTAATCATCTCTCTGTATAAGGTTGCGCCATAAATACGCATGGTTCATCATTAAGGATCCTTATTGACGTGCAGCCCCTCCCCACAATCGTCTGGATCATAAATAGCCCTGAATGAAGTTTGTCATGAATCAGAGTCTGAAGATGAGCAGAAGAGACTCGGAAGGATGCAGGGAGTATAATCCATACGTGTAAGCATACACTGTCAAGATCAGCTGAGGCTGAGCTTCACCATGCAGTTAACTGCTGATGTTATCACATGAAGCATCTGTTTGAGTCGCAGAAATAGTTTCTCCATCTTTTTAAAAAGGGTCATTGCAGTTCAGAGTGCATTTCTGGAGCGTTACAGTTACTTTAAAACGAAACAACAACAAAAACCAGTAGTAGTGCATTCATTCTAGTCAATTAAACAAAACGGCAACATTTCTATCCATCTTTTTTCTGCTCCATCAACCTGAAATCACACGACTCACTTTGTCTTTTTGCGGATCTCATCCACCAGCTGCTTGATATGATCCTCCATGAACTCAATTTTCTCCTGCTTCCGTGCCAAGGCCTTTTGCAGACGGACAATACGTTCCACAAGCACAGCCTTGTCAACCTCCGGGAAGCTGTCCACAACCATCACTGAAGGAGCCAATTGGCTCTCTGGTGACCGCTCCTCGATACCACTACTCCCTCCGTGGCGTGCATTCAAGGACCCTGGGGAGTCGAGGACGTAAATTAAATACACAAGTATACAACGTCGCATTTTTAATTTCATTTTTTGCTGGGTTAATTTACACAGCAAGGCAAAAACTTATTTCTAATATATTTTAAAATTATATGAAACCTTAAAAAAAATTAAATAAATAATCAAATGCTTTTCTTGATGTAATTATTGTTGGTTTAAAATACCAAGCAAATCTTAGAAGTACCTGAGGAGCTAGAGCGACTGCCCATGCTGCTGGCATCCCGGTCACAACCTCCATTCTCCGCCTGCTCCAGCTTCTTCCGGGCTGTAGATGGAAAATGTAAAACCATAAAAAAAAAGTCCCTAATAAGGCTTTGTAGGTTTTCAGGCATGTTATTGAGGGGCTGCATGCAACCATCTGTCTACTCTGTAGATCTGTGCAACTATAGCAGAAAATATCGAGAGGCCACTATTATTTCACACACAGTCCTGCTGATGTTACCGTCCACTCGCACAATAAAACTGTTCATATGCATGTGGCACTGATGTGCCATTCGTCAAAGGCTGTAAGAAAACAATGACTACTTTTTGGATCAGTCTCGGTGTTTGTGTTTCACTTGAAATATCGTGTGTGTACGTGTATGAACAGAAAAGGGGGAAAAAAAAAAGTATTTTATAAAAAGCTACTAACTGGGCAAGGCAAGTTTATTTGTATAACATATTTCGGCAACATGGCAATTCAAAGTGCTTTACATTTAAAAAATAAAATAAAATAAAAAATACAGAGAAAAACAAAATATTAGTTACAGTGCAGTGGCATAATAAATAAAAGTTAAACTTAAGCTAGAGTTAGTTTAGTACTGACATTAACATTGTTTAAATTTAAATTCAGGAGGGTTTAAACTATTCATTCAAAGACAGCTGCAAACAAATTTGTTTTTAACCTTGATTTAAAGGCACTGAGGATTTCAGCAGTTTTCTTCCAGATCTGTGGAGCATTAAAGCTGAATGCTGCTTCTCTATGTTTTATTCTATGTTTTATTCTGATCCTGGGAACACAGAGCAGACCTGAACCAGAAGACCTGCAAGGTCTGGATGGTTGATATGGCAACAACAAGTCTCTGATGTATTTTGGTCCTAAACCAATCAGTGATTTATAAACTAACAGTAATATTTTCAAGCCTGTTCTTTGAGGTACAGTACAGGGAGCCAGAGTAAGGACCCCAGAACCAGAGTGATGTGGTCCACCTTCTTAGTTCTACTGAGAACTCTGGCAGCAGCATTCTGGATTAGCTGTAACAGTCTGACTGACCTTTTAGGCAGACCTGTGAAGAAACTGTTGCAGTAATCAAGTTGACTGAGGATAAACGCATGGATGAGTTTTCAAGATTCTGCTGAGACATTAGTCCTTTGATCCTGGAGATGTTCAAGTGATAGAAGGCAGACTTTGTAATTTTTTTAATGCGTCTCTGAAGGTTCAGGTCTGCGTCCATGACTACACCCGGATTTCCGGCCCGATCCGTGGTTTGTAGCTGTAATGGAAGGAATTGTTTGCAGACTCCTGAATGCTCTTCTTTGGGTCCAAAAACAACTACTTCAGTTTTGTTTTTGTTCAACTGAAGAAAGTGATGGCACATCCATTCATTGATTTATTGATTGATTTACTACTACTATTCAACAACTGTATGGGCTCACTGTCACCTGTTGACATTGTAATGTCAAGTTGTGTGTCATCTGCGTAGTTTATTATCTGAGCTAGCGGAAGCATGTAGATGTTAAATAGGAGGGGTCCTAGGATGGAATCTTGGGGAGCTCCACATGTCATTTTTGTTGATTCCAATATAAACTTACTTATTGACAGAAAGTAGTCGCTGTCCTTCAAGTATTTAACTGTCAAAGCACAGCTTTTTCAATAGCCTTACTGATGAATAGACGATTTGAGATGGGTATGTAATTTGCATTAGCAACTTAGCACTCCATGAGAAAATTCATTTAGGTTTTCTTTGTGAATGAGTCAACCTGAAGAATGCGAGTTAAATTACTTTTGAAGAAAAGTGCATGCTCAACAAACTTGTTATGCATAGCTAAAGGCTTCCAATGACTGTCCTGATAGAGTTTTCATCAGTATTGCAGTCATACTTTAACAAATTTAAAATGTATAAAATCTTTCAAGTGGTTAGCGTAAGTGAAAAACTGTCAGCCTTAAGTCAGTCCTCCATGTGCCAAGAAAAATATGTAGGCTCTCTCTCCATCAATTCAGCTGAATTGTACGTTAATATTCGCCAAAGAGAAATTATATTGCTATAGTTAAGTTATATTGTTATATTAAATAGTATTGTAAATTATACTGTTACAGTGTTCCTCTAGAAGAGCAGAACATTAGATCTCTAAAGTGCATCTAAGTGTCCTTTTTCACCCTCCTTTTAAATTACCCTGCACATTCCCTTCTTCAGGAATATGTGGCATCATTGACTTTGATACAAAATAGTATCTGACCTTGCGTTAGTTGTTTCGTGAGGTCCTTTATATTAGCCACTTGCTTCCTCTTCTGAGTCACCAGCTCATCCCGCAGCTCCTCCACTCTGGTTTTAAGTTGGGCAACCTCTGTCTGCAACACTGTTCGCTCCTCTTGCAGGCCCTGCACTTCCTGCTGCCTCAGCATCTCCTCTTGTTTCAGTTGCCGTGACTACAGGATTAATCAAAAAGAGACAAATTGGAGGCAGATGACACTATGATACATTCCATTGCCAAAGGAAATTTTCACAACAGCTCCTTGTTTTTGTTATTCATCTACTGCAGCTTTTTTAGAAATGATTTTTAAGAAAGGAAAAATGGCATAAGTACACACCACATTACAAACATAAAAGCGTCTTAATACATTTTATTCATGAACCGCATTCAAGCACTAAAAATGTGTTTGTTTCAATGATTATATCAGGACCACAATATATTTTAGTGTGCATTCAGGGCATCCCAACCTTGTCATCCAGTAGCCTGATGGTCTCCTCCAGCTTTGCTTGGAGCTCTGTAAAGCTGCTGCTGAGCTGATCAAGCTGAGACTGTAGTGCATTGCTCTCTGACTGCAGCTGGGCATTCTTGCTGCTCAGCTTCTCAGTAAAGCCCAGTAACTCAGCCTCACGCTCCCTGCTGCCTTGAACATCACGTTGCAGGTCAGCCATTTGACTGGTCAGGGCATCCACTTCTTCATTTAGAGATGTGATCTCTTGTTTGTCGCTGCATACAAGAAAGGAAATGAAGCATACAGTCACAAATGTTCCATAAACTGCGTTTTTAAAAATGTATATGCTTTAAAAATGTAATATGCTTGATTACAATTTATAGAACAAGTGTGGCTACACAAATAACTAAAGGCAAAACACCCAACAACAGTTTCTAATCATTAATTTACTGAGAAAAGTGAGCCATAAATTACCAGGATGAGAGTTACAATCTACCTCGTCTCTTTGCCAAAAAACTGGTTTTATTATTATCTTTTTTTTTTTTTTTTCCTTCTCAACAACTTATATTATGTCCTGTTCCCCAACATAACAGGTAGAAGCCAAAAGAGAAAGCGCTGCTGCATCTACAGTTTTGAGATGCATTTACAATTGAATAAGTCTCTCTACCTTGAACAGTCACCCTGCAGACACACGCACACATCTGAGTCCTTTCTATCCCTTTGCTCTAAATATGTCTCTGGCATATCTTTGCATGCTCTAGAGATTATTTAAAAAAAGAGATTATATGAGCAATGAGAATTTCACAACAGTTATATTGAAATCAGTCACATTACAATGTTGATGCAAGTAAACAAGTTAGGGACTTTAGAGAACAGGTGACCAAGTTTGTGTGGGACTCAGCCAACTTATATCTTGTCTCTCACTTTACAAACTGAGGTGATGTCATGCATTTTTATTGCCTCTAACCATAAATGTAAAAACAGTGTGACACACACTTTTCTAAGAGTTGGTGTATCTCTAATAACTGTGAGGAGAACGGAAAAATCTCTCAAAGTCGGTCGTTTTTGATGTCAATCAAATGCACAGGTGAGTAAAGTGCAAGTTTGCCAGTCAACATCTTTGCTGTTCAAATACAACGAAAGAAGAAAATCTGGAGAAATATTTAAAATCAGATATCCAGCCAAGTATTTGAGACTCAAAGGAAGCCTGGGTTTAAAAAGAGATGAGCGATTTATGGATCCTGTCCTGCTGAAACCTAAAGATGACTGCTGGACAGATGAGGTAACTAAAGCTGAAATGACCAGGACTGTGTGAAGCACTCCTAGTCGTACAGGTCAGCAGGCTATTGAACCAAACCAGCCTATTTTGCGAAACTTAAGACACTGGAGAACGGGCCAAGAACTCAATTCTTCCAAAGATAAGCTCATGTCTTTCTTCTCAAGCAACAGTAACAATCCTATTTTTTTTAATTTTTTTTTGGGAATTCACCATAGTCTGCTCCAATAGAAAGAAAACTGGCACTTTTAAATAAACATTCAGCCAATCATACTGGAAACAGATATATCTGTTAACCAGATTTAGCGCCAATAACAAGCAAATGCACTATTCAGTTTTTTAAAAAGAAGAAAAAAAAAGGACAGCACAGTAATTAGGATGTAAAGCACAGATGTCTCTCTCATAGTTGCCATTATTGATTTAACTCTTCAGTGTCTGTTAGTGAGCAGGGTGTCCAATGTTTGAGCTTATCAACATTATGAACCACTTCCTCACAAATCAATGAAAGTGTGTCTGGTTGTACCGTTGATGCTGCTCCTGAAGTGAGGTGACTTCTTCGAGCTTATCTCTCTGGCGACCAATCTCAGCTTTCTGTCGATTTATGATCTCTCTGTATTTGGTCAGCTCATCCTCCCACCGTGGACGTTCATCCTCCAGACACTTCAACTAAAGAACAAGACAGGCTTGTTAAACAGAGGACCTGCTCTGACGACGCCCTGCACATGGACACAGAAACATGAACCTGCATGACAAACCTTGGTGCGAAGAGTGTCAAGCTCGTCTATGCTCTCTTTGTAACTCTTTTTCAGGTCCTCCAGCTCCTTGGCCTTCACTCGATGCATCTGCCAGATGGGTTAAATTGATGAGTCTGCTCATGTATATTAAACTTAAAAAAAAAAAAAAAAAAAAAAAAAAAAAAAAGAAAAAAAAAAAAGTAAACAGATCTAACAATCCACCCCCAATGCCAATTCGGACTGGGATTACATTTATATACTTTGAATAGGTGTTTTATATCTAAAAACAACAATTTTTTAAATTTTATTTTTAGATGAAAAAGAAAAAAGGCGGCAAACTTAAAAGTGCATCATTTGAAATCGTATACATTTCAGGGCAATCCAAATGTTGCATTCATTAAAGTTACTTTGCACATGCATTCATTACTTGTATAAAAGCAATGATGTTTTTATGTTTTGTCTCATGGTTACAATAAAGCCATTAGTTGTCCTGCCGCTAGTCAACTTTTCCAAGAAGCCATTAGTAGCCTCTGGTTTCCAAGGCAACACAGCAGTAATGGAGATGCTGGTAAAACCTATTTCTTCCATTCATCATTTTGCATCCAATCTAAATTTAATCATCCAAACAGTAATGGAAAATGTTTTGTTTGCATAATTTATAACTGAGGTGCATCATCACTTGAGCATAACACAGATGCAAAAATAAACACAGGCCCAGACTGATTTATTTATCAGCAGGGAAGTGGCATCTTCCAACATTCAAGCTCCATACTAACAATTGGCCCAAAAACAATAGTCGCATAGTATTCATTTGGCCATTTGCTAATTTATGGAGTTAATTCTAGTATTATTTATCATTTGACTGTTTAATTTCTATGAAAATATTTTCTTTTTCTTTTTTTTTCTTTTTTTTTTTAAGATGAAAAATTGTAAAAAAACAATATAATAAAAATAATTTTAAAAAAAGATCAATCAGATCCAACACAATTTTTCCAGGTAAAATGGTTGTATTAAAATTCAAAATTTACAGGTAATTTATAGATAAATGCATAGTCAAGACTCAGACACCTCAATACACAAACTACATTTTGGAGCAGTTTTAAGTATCTTCTGGCTTGTTGTTGAAAGACACAGCCTCATATTGATTATTTCTAGGACATTTATTTTTAAAGTCTGATTCCCGATAGAGTATGGCGCAGAGAAAAACAGGCCAATGTTTTTGGACCAAGTCCACGCATGTGGATGCGCGTCTGCCCGCAGAGCTCATGAGGCTCTTTGCTTGGATGCCAGCTCCAAATTAAGCCAACTGCACCTCTCAAACTGTGAAAAACATTTGAAAAATATTTTTATTTAGACAGCTGGCATCAAGACCATCAATGAAAGCTTCAATAATAGCATTATGCAACTCTGAATTCAGGGCTAACTGAATTTCTGTTTAGTTTGTCTTCTGGTATGCGTATATAAATGTTAACTAATTCCACAAAAGTGCGTCAGCAGAGATGTTAATTTTAAAAAATACTGTTACTTTGTAAATAAATTCATCCAGGGTTACAAATGGGCAGTATCATACATTTCCAAAGTTCCTTGCTGTTACACCATATTTATGTGATAACCCTTGGCTAATTATTTTTTTGCCAGTGACACAAAAATAAAATATTAACAATGGATTTTTATTTATTAAAAAGGGTGCAAATAACATCATCCCTGGTTAGAATATAATCTTGCTGAACTACGAGTATTTGGGTCCTAAATTTCAGCTAAACCTCATCAGGCTGAGCTGAAATTCAGGACTTCAACTAGAGCCCAGCTTACAGAGATGGCAGGAAAAAAAAAAGGAATTGATGGAGTTGAAGAAAACAGTTTTGTAAGGAAATGTTTCTGTAGATCATGGGAGAAGACAGTCACCTCTAATTGGTCCGTTTGCTCCTGCTTACGTTTCGCCAGCTCTCCTTTGGTCTCTCTCAGTTTAGCATCCAGCTCATTGGACCTGAGCTCCTCTGATTCCTAAAAACGAATCCAGTAAAAGATTTCAGAAACACATGAATAAAGTCGGGAGAAAGTGGCTAAAACCTCAGTAACATATGGGGTAAAGCATATCAGCTGACAGTGACTGTTGTTTTGCTACTGTGAGCTTCCTTCTACTTTTATTCTAATATTTTCCTAAGTTGTTTGTGTGAGCCATGATAAAATGCTATTGTTACCAGAATACAGCAGCTCAACAGTGGGAAAACTAAGGCAGCTCTTTACTACCATCCTAAGGTACAACTGAGAACTGCCATACACCTGAAGTAAAATGAGTCCAGGATGAACCCAGTGACATGAAATCAACACGGAAAAAAGCCAGATACAGACTGTGTTTCTCCGGTTGTAACTACTGTCTTCAGCAAATTTATATTTCCACATGATAAATATGACCAACCTGGTAAGTTCGGATCATGTCCTGGCAATTCTTGCGGATCTGTTCAGTCTCCTCTTTGGCCTGAGCCAACTTAGATGATGTTTCTCTAAGTCTGTCTTTAGTTTCCTGCACACAGATATGCATAAACAAAGGAAATAACGTTTTATTGAAAATAAATTTCAACATAAAGACGTAAGGATTTCTTTTTTTTAAATGTTTTTCTGTTTTATAGCAGATGTAAATACGTAGGTGAACACATTACATCATCCACACCCACTACCACTAATGCTCTGTAGCTTGAAGGTTCACTACTGTACAATGTCAAATCCAAGTTTAGTTATGCTGGGGTTTTTTTGTTTTTTTTTTTTCTTTCATGGCGTGTGTGCAAATAAAATAAATGAAGGGGATGTCACTCATTTGCTGGCGTCTGTCTCTGACAAAAGCAAAGGCAAAGTTTTAAGACAGAATGGGTCTTACACTGAGAAAACATGTTTTTCAAATAAGAAAACTGTACACATTGTAAATAAAAGCTGCAAGCACTATTCATAAAATGTACTATTTGTGTACCATAAAAAAGGAAATTTTGTCATTTGCACAGATATTTGTTTGAAAGATGTGGCACATATGTGATACAATTTAAAAAAAAAAGGGGTGTACTCACTTCCTTTTTGTGATGTAAAATCAAAAGGCAGTTAGTGGTTAGATTACCTTATGAGCATCTGCTTCACTCTTCAACTTGTTTTGTGCCCATTTGACCTTGATGAGATGGGAATTCATTTCCTCCTTCAACTTTTCCAACTCTCGTGTCAATCTGCCAACCTCACCTTCCTGTAAACACATAAGCAAAAATCGAAGCCAAATAAATGAATGAATGCCGAGGTGATCAAAAATGCACAGACGCAAACGCTGCAAAGCCTATCACATAGACTACTTCACTTTTTACATGAATATTTAAAGTATCCTGGTATAATTTGTTTGCAAAAAAAAAAAAAAAAGCATTTAAACACATTGCATTTACCTTTGAGTCATACAGCTGTTGCAGCCGTCCTTTCTCCTGAGCCAGCTGGTTTCCTCTGAGGGCTTGCCGGTCTACCTCCTTGACGGCTTCCCTCAGCCTTTTCTCCAAACTCTCCTTGTCCCGCCTCAGGTCAAGCGCCTCTTTCTCCCCCCGCACATATTTCATCACCATGGCCTCCTTCTCTTGGCGTGCCTCATCACATTTCTTGTTTACCTGGGAGGATTGTTTTGTATCATGAGATAGGTTCATGTAAATTTCCAAACTGTGATCAAGTTACACCTACATTGTTTGCATTTAGGTTTTTGCCATCGTGTCTTCTCGTTTGTGACACCGTCTCTAAAAGGCATCGGTGGTCTCATGTGATGCTTTCCCCTTTGATAAATTAATGCCTGGTCAGGTGCCACCAGTTAAACGGATACTTTGGGTCTCTGCAAACTGACCAGAGTTTTGTGTTCTTTTTTCTGTTTTTTTTCTATGCAGTTTGACGGACCTCATCTCACAATAGACTGATGTGTCATTTTCTCAAACATGCTAATATTTTGTGTAAATGAGAGAAACAACACAATTATATAAGAGATGCTGCATTTGTGCCTCTACACATGAACAATATTTGATCATGGATAAAGTTTTACCTATTGTTGTGTAGTGTGTATTGTATCAAATGAAAATTACAACAGTTAAAAAGACAGAAATGATCAATTATTGTGCACAAAGCTTTTATAAATAAAAAATGCTCTGACCCTCAGTGGCAGCAATAACAGATTAAGACTGGATCACCAACTTCATACAAATGAGGAATGAAACACGCAAAGAGTTAAAAAAAAAAAAAAAAAAAAAAAAAAAAAAAAAAAAAAGACACTTGAGTGCAAAATGTAACTTGTTTTGTTCAATGAACAGTGAAATTAAAAATTGTGAAGTGTGACAAAACCATCAAGAGAAACATGCCGTACTTGGTTGCAACCAGGTGTGCAAACTCAGGATGAAATATGTGCCTTATCAAACTCTTCATTTAACAAGTGATTAAATCTGCCATAACAGGGGTTTGGTGTGCAGAGACCTTGAACATTCAGCAGTTAGTTTTGTTCAAATATACACAGATAGACAGTGCAAGAAAAAAAAAAAAAAATCTGTAACCTTGATTCAGCTTTAGCAGTAATTTTAGTCTAAATATGAATTAAGCAATGTAAATACATGTTACTGTCATATAAAAATACATTGGATCTTGGGTATCTACACCACTTCAGCAGTGAGTTTCTAGTGCTTTTGTATAGAAAAGGGATTTTTGATTCAAAAAAAAAAAAAAAAACAAACAAAACAAAAAACCCAATTAAAATAAATCAGTTCCTACCATAGCACAGAATTGACTGAACAGTCTTTAGAAAGGGTGTATGACTACAATATGTGTGACTTAAACTTCTGACTCAGGTGTCAGATATGCAAAATAAGGATCAGACTCAAGCAGGGATAAGTTGTGTGACCAGTTTATCAAGGAGTCTTTCGGCATTAGTTATACCTGCTCTATCCGGTACGATGTCTCCCTTTGCATCTGCTGCAGAGCAGCCTTAGCCATCTGCTCCTGTTGGACGAGTTTTTCCCGTGATTCCCTCAGTTCTTTCAGCAGCTCTTCCACCTTTCCCTCCAGCTGCATAAACAGGGAGTACACAGTCTAAGCAACTTGTTGAGTAATAAGTAAACCCAAGAAAAACCTGAGCTAACCTGCTACACAGGAAAGCAACTGACAAAATAATGATGTAAGGAAACTAAACTTGGACAGCAGCAGAAGTATGTGTCAGTTTACTTAATTCCTCAAAACTAGAGGCTCTTATAATAAGAGATGAAAAATCCCTGAAAACAAAAAAGGAGATCGAGTTGATCAAGCCTACAAATATACATGAGAATGGGATTCGAGCTGTGGCGGAAATATTAGTCTTAGTTACTCTACGACCTTCCTTATGAGTACAGTTAATGCAGACACTTTTTTTTGTCTTTAAGAGTTTTGGCTCTGCTGTCACACACAGCTCCAATGACCTGTTATGATAATAATTTAGTGTTTAGTCTTAATCATTCTTGTGTTGTTCAAATTACAATGCATTCAATTTTCTGCGTCACTTCTGCATCGAAGCTCCTGATGTAGGTTTTGACCTGCTTGCATGGAAATAATATATTCAATTTACTGATCTGTCACATCTTTCTTCCTGTTAACTTAATCCCCTCAGTTTAGCCCAGACAGTCAACCAGGTGGTTAAAACGTATAGTACAGGAGGTATTGATAGTTGTTTTTCTACAACATAAGCATATGTTGAGTCAAAGTTATACAAGTCCCTGCTATACATCGTTTGTTCAATAATTAAACCAAGCCACGTTTCCAAGATGACGTGATTCAATTTTGTTACACCCATGGCAACTGCAATGCTGACACAGGCCTGCTGAAAAGACATGGACTTGTGATTTGGATTCTCAGGTAGACAGCAAGCTTTGCAAATCAAAGCGTCACCATGACAAATGGAGCCCATGCAGGCTGCTGAATTCAAATGATCCGGTTTCAGCACAATTTACTCCTGCCCTCTGGGCTGCTTTGTTTAACGTTCTTAATTACCAGCTATGCAGGGCTGCAGTGCAGGTTTAATTGAATTGGAGGGTGATTGTGGCTCATACAGCATAACAGGTCCTCTAGCTTGTCTTTTTATTTGCACAGCAGTCAATATATTCACAGGTGTTCAATATTCCAATTATATCAACGGTATGGGATAACTGATACGCTTTGAAAAACTACACGAATTAAAATCACTTATTCTTTCATTTTTCTTGACTAGCAGTAAATCAAGTAGAAATGTTCATGGCTGCCACAGAGCTACGTTTTTTTTTTTTTGTCCTGCGATAAAAATAAAAGCTCACATCAATATTTGCTAATCTATAGGTTTAATGTTATTATAATTTGAAGAAAGCAATATATAGTGCACCAAGGAAATCAGACAGAACATTGTAGTCGAGAACTTCCTTCCATATTAAAACCCCATAATATACTTGTATTGTTTTCAAGAATCTGTTAAAAAAAAAAAATGAACAGCAAACCAGCCCCATTATTTCAGCATATACTGGCTTTGAAATAAAGTCTGTCTACTTGAGTGTGCCTCCTTTACAATCGATGCCAAATAAATCAAATATTAAAATACCATGGTGATTTAAAAAAATAAAAATAAATAAAAACAAAAACAACAACCTTTTTAATGGTGGCCGTGTGTTGCTTTTCTGCCTCTGCCCTCTTCTTAAGCTCTTCCCTCATGTTGTCTTTCTCCGAGCAGATACCCAGGATCAACTCCTGATGCCTTTTGTTCTCCTCAAGCAACCTATGAGCACAGACGGCACACACACACACACACACCAACATACACGTTTCCAATTCAGGCCGGGAAAATATTAAGGAATTTTTGTTATGCACTGTTAAAGGAAAACGACAGAACTAGGCAGAAAAACGTGGATTATCCTTACAAAGCTTTGCAGCACTGCAGAAAACATTGCCAACATTATAAAACAAATGGTCTCGTGTCAGATTTACAAAGACTGCATATAAGGTAAACAAAATAGAGAACAGTGATTTCCAAATAGTTTGATATGAGCATCTGAGGTCAAGTATCATAAGACAACAAGTAGACCCAGTCATAAAACCATGTTTCATTTTTTTTTTTTATACAAAGTAACAGCTTACCTCTGAATAGCTTTCTCTTGCTGTGTATATTTGTATTGCACACACTTCTCAAAAACTACCATGCAGCCATCCTGGTCGGTGGAAAGTCCATTGATGGGTGAGGTCCCTTTCCTCTCAACTCCGCTTTCACCTTCAGGCAGCTGACAAGCCAAAAGCTCTGACTCGAGCTCATCCAACAGTGACTCCTGGGACAGGGAACGCTGGATCTGTGAAATTAGTTTCCGACTGCAGTCCGTGTCAAAGGGGCTTGAAGAAGAATGCAAGGGAACAGGATCATTGGCACTGGTTTGTGGGCTGTACGCAGGTGAGGAGCTGACAGTGTCAGAGTTCGGACTGGAGGGGCCATTAGAGATCCCAGAAGTCGTTGTAGAATCTCTAAGTGAGTTTCTGGAAGTGCTTTGGACAGAAGATGAAGGACTATCAGCTGAGTCACCACAGTCAACAGGTGATGGCTCTGAAGAACAGTTGGTAACCAAGATCGATGGCCGCTCATTGCCGTTTGAAGCATCATCAAAAATCAATGTTGTCTCAATTGTCCCTTCAAGAACTGAAGGTGAACATTCTTGTACAACTTGAGGTGTGACAGAGGTTGCCATAATGGCAGCAGCATCATTTGAAAAACAAAGTGGAGATCTCTCACTGCAAAGGGAAACTGCAGTGGTATCACAACCAGTTTCAGGGGCCACCTTTCTCCCATTGGCATGCTCCCCAGTGCATGTCTGAGCTTCCTCCATTGCATTT
Source organism: Xenentodon cancila (assembly GCA_014839995.1). Classification (NCBI taxonomy): domain Eukaryota; kingdom Metazoa; phylum Chordata; class Actinopteri; order Beloniformes; family Belonidae; genus Xenentodon; species Xenentodon cancila. The sequence goes on from CM026218.1 coordinate 13,395,998, forward strand.
TTGTCTATCTCAACATCTGTTGCAGTCTTGATTAATTTACTGTCAAGCTGTAATTCCTCTTCAGCCTGACTGCTCATTTCTACCTCATGTTCAGTGTTCTGGGATATTTGTTCCTCCTCTTTCACATGATATGTACTGTTGTCAAGCTGATCCACAGAATGGGATCCCTCCAATACCAATTTGACCTGTGCTCCTTCCATCACCTGTGGATCTGTAACAGGACCAAGCTGCTCCATGGTCCCTTACTGCTTCACATCTGGCACAGAATCTGGGGAGAACACAGACAAAAGAGAAGAAAAACTGAATGAACGGGAATACAAATTATCTGACAACAACTCTGAGTTAACAACCTCAAAATCCTGTAAGTCACTGACAAGTCAGACATGTTCCAAATGTTTTGCCTTCCTGGTCATAGCCAAACAATGAACCTGTGAAGCCAGGGAAAACCCTCACAGTAAACGCCATGCTTCCTTGTTTTAAATAGTCTTTTATGTAAAGGCACACTTTACGGCTGAAACACAGTTAAGTGGTGTGGCACACACAAAGAGGTGCTTCTTTCAGCACCTGTGATGACATTCACTTGGAAAATGTGTGACTGATAACATCATGCAACTGAGATTGGACATCAAGATTACTACAGAGCCTCATCTTCTCTTGGAACTAAGTGGCCAACATATTCAAGGACATAATAAAACCTAGTGTAAAGTTACTTCACTTTATATAGTGGCCTGAATGCTAGAGAATATGAAACCCAACCTACAAAGCATTAAAAAAAAACTCTTTAAGAACCAGTATATGAGTAAATACATAGAATTGCCAAATTCTGGATCACAATTAATTATTGAACTAATAACTAATACTATTAGCTCAAGGGATTGTTTGTCTTTTTCTGCTACTGCATAATCTCTATACAACAGTATATCAATTTCAATACAAATAATAAACTAACTTCTAATTGTAAATGAGTAGTTTCAGTGTCTTTCGCCACCTCCTTTGCACAACTAATCTGTGCAGCTAGATCCTCAGAAATATTGAGCTTTTAATATGCCTGCTGAGGCTGTGATGTTGTAATGTTTGGCTTTGCAACTAAAGCCATGGTGTTAATTACATTAAATGCATGCTTGAAGGCAGCTGACTGAGAAGTGGATGTTGGATAAAAACTTGCAGACATAAGGTAGCAAACTGTGGAGAGAACATAGAGATAGAAATGAAAATACAAAACATTTTTTCTTGGTCCAACAGGTGTCAAAAGAGATTAAGGTAAAAAGGTTTCACAATAATGTAAAACAAATCACACGCAATTAAAATAATTGTGTTCAGGCAGTTATGCAATAATTGTGAAAGATCCAAGTACACAGGGCAGGAGGAAGAAACAAGTTTGATAGATTAAACTTTTTAAGGACTAATTGCCTCAGATATACAGAAAGGTATCTTAATGTATAAGAGAGTTACTGATAAATCAAGCAAAGCTAATAAGCAACTTGCTCTATGGAGTAAAATCAGGGAAAATGTTAATAATTAAAAAAAATCCCTTTCTGTGTCTGAAACCTTCAGTGTTGGATTGAACCTCCTAAATCCATCACTGGACTGAAAAGGGCTTTGTCAGCACTGACTATGGCACTAATTGCTACCGTGATTAAAAGTGGCTGGAGGCCTTGTAATCTTCAATGCAACTCAGAACATGCAGTTATTGCCTTG
>CM026218.1:13402695-13459830 GCA_014839995.1 Xenentodon cancila
GAACTACAGTCAGTTGATCTGAAAAACACTGTAAAAGAAGAGATCTTTGTTTTTGTTTTTTTTCTTTTGCAGCCTAGTTATTCACCCAGCCCACAGAGGGTTTATTTGAAGGACTTGGGTGTTACTAAAATCACCAAGGGGATCGACATCCAGGTAGAACAACACCCAGTTTGCATCAGTTGTTACTGGTCTAGTCTCCATTATCAGACTCTTAAATGAAGTATCTTTATTGCATTTGTGTTTTCAGGCATCTGTTGTGGAGTTCTACAGTCCTGACAGGTTTTTCATCCTTGCTCAAATCCCCGGGTTGCTTAAAATGCTACAAAACATCAGCACAGAGCTTCAGAAAACTTACAGCAGCCAGTCCGGGACACCTTATGTGCCGTGTGTTGGGGAAGTTTGTGCAGTTCAGTTTTCCTGTGATTTGGTAAGCAGACGCTCTCCTGGGCGACCCCAAGGGACAGTTCTCTTAATATATACATTGACTTAGTTCCTGATCTATTTGTCCTTAATTTCTAATGCCTAGAAATGGTATAGAGGCTTTGTCCAGACTTTGGCTGCCGATCAGAAGATGGCTAATATCCTTTATCTTGACTTTGGAAATGAAGAAGACGTCTCAGTGGACAGGATCAGACCCCTGGCTGCTAATATCAAACCATTCTGCCCATGTGTAAGTCCATGTTTGCAACAGCCGTTCCAACAAACATTCTTTCTCATGAGAATGGCAGTCGTGCATAGTCGTGCATAGTCGTGCATATAAATTTTTACAAAACGCTTAACATTTTGACTTTAGCATGTTGTGACTACTTGCAGGCAATGGAGTGCCGGATTGTTGGTGTGGTGCCGGTGTCCGGCCAGTGGTCAGCTGAATGTTGTAATGCAGTAAAACAACTGCTGGCTGGCAAGACTCTCAGTGTGAAGCTGATAGAAACACCAGAGAACAGTCACAGGCATGCTGTAGATATCCTGCTTTCCATGGGTGGGTTACAATCATCTGAATAGACTTAGTAATCTGTAAGGATGGAAATACATAGGATTCACAGATGTGAACAAAGACTTGAATGCTACTCTGTTTCTGTGTCGTTTAGGAAAGCAGCTGAGTACATTCCTCCTTGAACAGGGATATGCACAACAAGAAACGCTCAACCCAGAGCCAAGTGAGAAAGGTACAAGTAATCAAATGTTATTTCTACTTTTACATTTTTGCCTTACTAACATTCTCTTGAGAAAGTTATGTTTGAGATACTAAATTCTTTTTAGTAACTCTTCATTTCAGAAGGGAAAATTCATTTTTGCAGTATTTGCAGAGTAATGAAGGGAAAATAGTTGTGCAAAAGGTCTGCTGCACAGAACCGTTCTTCTTTATTACCGTAGTTTCTCCGAGTCACTAACACTAATGCTGCTGCTTCAACAGATGACTGCAAATAACACGTGTTTTTTATAATAGACTTATACAAGATGTGATTATTGTTTTACTGGTAAAGTTGCAGCTGAAAAATAAAGGTTCAAATTGTCTTACTTACAAAAAGAATAAAGTTGCAACAGCAATTTCAATACACTGTGGTGGTGCAATGAAGTTTATTGCACCATTGGCATTCATAAAAAGAATTTCCGCATCTGATTTCTGTCAGGTTACACGGGGAGCACATCTCTCAGATGTCTCTCTGACGAGAAAGATGACAATACCTGGGCCCAACCACCAGAGACGCTCACACTGGCAGTAGGAGATCAGTTATCTGTTTTGGTTTCCCACTTCCAGTCACCCAGTGAACTGATTGTGCAGAAGTTGGAGAATGCTGGTGAGTAGCATTTGCTTTTGCAGCCTAAACATCTGGACCCTCTCGGCAGACCTTTGCCCTTGCTGAAATGTTGGTTTACAGGAGTCATCCAGGATTTGCAGTTGAAACTGCGGGAACATTGCTCTCAGACTGCCTCCCCAGTGAACTTCAGACCAGCTCTGGGCACAGTCTGCTGTGCTCAGTTCTCTGGTAAAACATTTCTCTAGATACTGATCTTTTATGTCAACACATCTAAATGTGGCAAATATTTATTAAATTCATCCTTCAAGTCATAGAAGAAGTATTGTCAATGTCTTAGCCAAGTAAATGTATAACATTTTCTATTCATGGTTTATGTCATTTACTTTTGGGGAATAATAAACAATTAGTTGAGTTGAATTCATTTGAAGATGATGCATTTTACAAAGTATTTGTACTTCATAGTTTTGATTTCAAAATGCCCTTTGCTTAAATGTTAATCCAACAGACCAATTCACAGACAAGTTTATTTTTTATAATAACATTTTTCCTTTTTATAATGGGACAACAGGTTTGTATCATCTGGTGCTAGACTTGTTAAGAGTCCAACATCTGTTGTTTTGCTGTGTCTATTAGAGGACAAACAGTGGTACAGGGCTAAAGTTCTGGCTTACTCATCGGATGCACGGCTCTGTGTCAGCTACCTCGATTTTGGCAACTCGGAGGAGGTGGATCTAAGCCAGCTGAGACCGATCAAAGCTTCACTGCTTGCTCTGCCGGTGCAGGCTGTTCGCTGTGGTCTAGCAGGTAATGTCAGATGTCAGGTAACGTTTTAAAAGCAACAAGGTGTGTTTTGTGTTTGGGGACTCCGTTGCAAACTCTGATTGATTAATTTGATATTCTTTTACTTCTTCTTTCCATTAAAAAAAATATATAATATTTAGTTAATATTATATATTAATTAGGATATATTAATATTTGTTAAGAAATCTCACATCTGTACCATCATAGTTAAATGATGGAAGGATACGACAAACTGCAGATCCTTTGACCTGCTTTGGTCAATTTTGACATTAATTTTCTGTATTTTTAAATATTTTCACAGTTTATTTAATTATTTAATTCATTTATTTTTTCTAATGCCAGTATCATTTTTTGGGTCTCTTGCCAGGAATCCAGCCTGTTGGGGAGAGCTGGTCAGAGGACTGCCTTTTAGCCCTGAACAAGTGGGTGACTAACAGAATACTGTGCATTGAGATCCAGAAAATGCACGAGGGCAAGGCCTTCGTGACGATGATCGACAAAGCCAGCGATCCCCAAACCAATGTAGCAGAGATGCTGATCACTGTGGGCTATGCTGCACCTGCTCCTGTAACGGACAGTACTCCCCACCAAGCTGAGGAGATGACTGCAGGACCATGTGGGAACTGCGTAAAATTATTGTTACACAATTGGCCATTTATGTGATGAGATCTTTTTAATTTCAGTAAGGCCTAATGCTAAATCACAGAGAGTTCACAGATTAATCACCTGTTTTTACGATTAGTAAAAGGTAGCTTTGGTCCTTTTTGATAGTAACAACTGACTGTTACACTGTAAATATATATCCACAGCTGCTTTTAACTAAGAATTTTATAACTTTGTCTTCATGCGAACAGTCTGGTAGTAAAAGATTTGCTGCATGTCTTTGTGTGAAACGGTGTTGAATTATAATCCTCAGCGTCTCCTCCTGGGTATCAGCCTCTGGTTTGGTCCAGTGTTGAACTTCCCTCTGATGGCCAGAGTGTGGCGCTACTCTCCACTTTTATTGAGAGTCCTGCAGCGTTTTACTGCCAAATCCAGAATGCCACAGGTATTTTCTTCAACCTGTCTTGTCCCCAACATAGTTTTTTTTTTTTTTTTCTTTTTTTTTTTAAACAAATGTTGGAGCACAATGGTAGGAGTATTTGTTATAGCACATGTGCTAACTTTGTTATAATCTTGTTTTTTTCTTTGTGCATTTAAATGATAGTTGTCCTTGCATTGTAAGTTATCAGTCATATGCAGTATATTGGTAAAATTTTATAATAATCTACATGCTTTGGCACTCCATTAAAGGGTGGGCAAATATTAAGAGATTAGGTACAAGTTTTATTGATTACAGTACGCGCTTCATGGATTGGGCAACTTTTGGTGCCACTTGGGCTTCTTGAATTGTATTTGTTGCTTCACAGACCACCAGAAACTGATGGAACTGGGGGCTCAGTTAAAGCACCATTGTGAGACGGATACTGCACCGTTTGTACCCACGGTGGGAGAACCTTGCTGTGCCATGTTTCCAAGTGAGTTCCCCTGGTGGTGACAAATATAACATAGTAAAAGTTGGTTGTCCTCTAGCTGGAAGCTTGCTGGGTCTATTCCCAGCATCATCACCTGTTGAAATGTCCTTGAGCAGAACTGAGATTCCATTCAAAAAGTTTTTACAGTTTCTTTTTCCCCTTGTTACTTTAAATTATTTTATTGTCTGTCCGTGATGTTTTTTGTTTTTTTTTTCAGGTGATGGAGCTTGGTATAGGGCTATGGTAAAGGGGTTGTCTGAGGACAAAGTGTTTGTGAACTTTGTGGACATTGGCTACAACTTGACGGTGGAAAAAGGCCACCTTCGGGCCATAACACCCAAACTTTTGACTCTCCCTTTCCAGACAGTTTGCTGCTGGCTCACAGGTAGACACCGTTCAGTTTTAACAAACAATGAATATCTTACACTTTTATATATTAACAAAATGTACAAGATGTTTTTCCTGAACTATGTAATTCTACTTGATTTGACATGTGGCCCAAATAAAAATGCTTATTGACATGGCAAAAGTTACAGCTTATGTGTGATATTTAAGTACTGTTATGTTGAAATCATAGGGACACTTTATACTAGCTGAATAATATTCATTTAGCACTTAAACATTTCTGTTAAAACTGCTTTATATTAAAGTGTTTATCAAGTGTCTTATCAAATGTTCTGTTTGGATGTAGGTGTGGAGCCCCTGGGATCAGAGTGGAGCAGTGAAGCTTTGCTTTGGTTCCAGACTCTGGTGGATGGTGAGCAGCTCTCCGCACGTGTCCTTTCGGTCACGGAGCAGGGTTATGGTGTGGAGCTGGAGAGCAGAGGGCTGAGCATAGCAGCTTCCTTAATTTCTGAGAACCTAGCGAAAGCTCCGGGAGATGCCTCCATAGACACAAACATTAAGATTGGGTCCATGAGCAAAGAACAAGAGAGTGAGAAGGAAAACGAGCAGAGGCAGGTGCAAATTCAAGCAACTGATCAGACAGAAGCCACAACGAGTGACACAAGTGAAGAACAGACCACAGTGCCATCAGAAGGTAATTTTAAAGTGTTTTTTTTTTTTTTTTTTTCCCCTCCCAAACATTGACATACTGTGATCTCTCCCTAGACGTATTTTTTACAGTGGATTGGAAGACAGTGGAGCTCCCACTCAATGAGACTTTCCAACCTTACACTGCAGCTGTCATTAGTCCGTCCCTCTTCTACCTGCTTCGTCCCCAGCAAGGCTAGAACGCACTTCCTTTCATATTCTATCAAAAATATTAAAATACAAAGACAAACTTAGAAAGCACTTTCTTTTATTCTTGTTTTCTTTACTGCAAAATAGGCCAAGAGACTCTTGAGAAGGTGATGATGGAGCTGGCTGCCCACTGCAGCAACTATCAGGGGAATGTATGCACAACTTTAAAGAACAGACCTGCTCCTGGTGCTGCTTGTTGTGCCCAGTTCTCCGGTAAGATAAAAATGGTTTATTCAAAAAATGTAATAGAAATGAGCCCATTTTAAGATTTGTTTTTTCCTCCCCCACCTCTCTCAGTATCATAGAAACAAAATTAATAATCCAGGTTCGCCTTTTGCTGGAATGACCACAAACACCTTTCAGTTGCTGTGAGGCAAACAAGTCGTTATTGACAAAATAGAACAAAGTTTAGGAAAGCTAAGAAATTCAAGTCAAGACAAACTGTGTATGATGGCGAGTCACTGTTGGCAAAACATTTGAATCTTTACTGTTTCTGAGGAAACAAATTTGATAAAACGATGGGTTAGAAAACCCCAAAATCACATGCAGCGCCATTCCTGCTTTCTTGTTATTGACAACACGGAGGAGACGCCATGAATACGGACCAGCCGATTCATTTGTTTTCCTATTCAGATTAAAGTTTACTGTGTACAAGAGCCCACCTGTAGCTCTTGTCCCTATAGACCTAAGCTGGTAATTCCATGTCTACAAGTTCAAGTAATTGCTGTGTGTGTGTGTGTGTGTGTGTGTGTGTGTGTGTGTGTGTGTGTGTGTGTGTGTGTGTGTGTGTGTGTGTGTGTGTGTGTGTGTGTGTGTGTGTGTGGCTGAGCATAAGAGCTTTTTTAAACATAGTATACGAGTGGGAGACTATAGTTTTGCATGCATTCCTCAGCCGACTAACAACAGGGTCTGTTTTAATGGAGGTGTCTGTGCTGAATGTTGAAGCAGCAGCTGTTAGAACCTACAGCCTTTTTCATCTTTGGCTTATTCATGCCTTTTTGTTGTTTTTTGTTTTAAGTATAGCTAACTAATGTGTATATTTTTCCCATTATACAGTTCCTCCAGTACTGCATCTAATTTTCCCTCCATTTTCTAATATTTGATTCTTGCAGTCCTTGGTGGTTGCTAAACAAAACGCACGAAAAACTCGGGATAAGTGTTTAGTTGTTCTTTTGTCTTTCCAGCCGACAACAACTGGTATCGTGCTGTTGTTTTGGACATTGGGGAGAAAGAGCTGAGTGTGATCTATGCAGATTACGGCAACAGCGAGATGGTACCGTTCTCCCAAATTTTACCCATCCCTACACACCTGCTGCAGCTTCCTTTTCAGATTGCTCGCTGCACCCTCACTGGTAAAACGATTTAGCTTTTAAAAGTCTTTTTTTTTTTTTTTTGTAACCCCCCTGCCCTGCATGATTTTGATCCCTCAAACATCTCACTGTTTTATTTCTGGTTTCAATAGGTAAAGAGCACTTTCCTGCAGAATGGCCAGAAGAGGTGCTGCAGATGTTTCAAAGTGAGCTGGTGAATGGCGTCCTAGCCACCGTCCAGGCCTTTGACGGTTCTGCCAATGTGCTCTCTGTAACCCTGCCCCCTGAAAGAGGAGGTGGAAACCTCACTGCCATGATTTTGGATACACTGCATGCCCACAGTAAGAGCAACGCCTCGTTAGACACCACCAAGAGGAGTGAGGAAAGTGGCAGCAGCATTACAGCTGCACCTGACTGCAACCATCCCAACTCAGAACCTGAACCCCGAAGTAATCTGGAAAATGTCACTAGGCCAATTAATAGCACACAGCCAACAGCCCAGACCCTGCAGCAGAAGAAAAGTATTTCTGCAGAGTCCATTAATGGTAAGTTGATTCAGTTCTCAGATCAAATAGCTAATTTTTATAGTTAGACTTTTAGATTATTGGGGAGGTATTGCTGATCGGCAGAAGGAGGTGCTTGTTCATGGAGGGAATACTGGAATGTGTTCACACGCCACTTTTAGATCAGTTTTCTGATCTGAAACAAATCAGGATTTCAGTCCTGATTCATCTTTCCTTTCATACATCTGTTTTTTTGTTTTTTTCCCTCATCTAACCGATAACTAATAAGACATGTTTATTCTCTGGACAGCTTTTCTGGTTTGCACTTTGATAACAGAGCTTACTTCCAAATATAAATCCTAATTGGTGGACTAAACAAGACCTAGTAAATGGTGACATTCGGATGATCACATTGTTTTTCAGATGGCTCAGTGAAGATTGTTGACCAAGTGGAGTTGCCAAGCCAAAGTATTTCAAAAGGTAACGGTTAGTATGCATTAACACATAACTGAACCCACACTGCCAAAACATATTTCTAATGTCATTGTTCTGTGAGCCTTGCCATTTGCTTGTATGTTCTTTAATATGTTCTTGGTTCTCTGTTAATTATCAGGGCCTCAGACATCTAGTTGCTGCTGTCAGAGCCTCAAGAAACAGGTTAGACGGTCTTTTGATTAGATGTTTCATATATAATAACACAGTCTGTGATACATAATAGGTAAAAATGTTTCCCATTGTCTTCTGAGGTCAACTACAACATCTGTTTTCTTTCTGCTTGTTATCCACAGATTGACAATCTGGAACAGATGCTGCTGCTGCAGCTGACACTCATAAAGAAGTTTGTTGGAGACAAAAAATAAGATTCAGCATGACTTGATTATTATTATTATAACTGTTGTTCACCAGGATCTTTTTTTTTTTCCTCCAAATTTAAGTTGCAATTGGGCTTTTAATTTTGCATCCTTCTGCCTGATGAGGCACTGGTCTTGTTTTTGTTTAAAGGTTTTTGTTAAATTTCAGTGGTTTGACAGGTTTTAACATTTCTGTACGGCCTTCGTACATTACAGTTGATAAGTTCCCTGTAACAGTCAGAAGCAGAGTCGTGTTATCAAATCCTATCCAGTTGTCTTGGTCGGAGTAGGGTGGCGCATGTTCTGCCTCCTGTCGCTTCTTCAGCTGGTGTGGTCAGGTGTTGCATCAAGCTTTATTGATCTGTTTTGAGTTGAACATAAAGGTTCTGTGTGTAAGAAAGACAATCAGATGTTTATTTTATTGACTTTATGAATGACTGGTCATTGCATTAACTAAATTCTCCGCAGAGAGAATTCAAAACCTTTTCATGAGGGGGGGGGGTCTCGTCTCGTGGAGGTGGGTGCGAGTAGGTGGAGGTGGGTGCGAGTAGGTGGAGGTGGGTGCGGGTGCGAGTAGGTGGAGGTGGGGTAACAGCCGAGTCTGTCAGGCGGATACCAGGACAGTGGCGCGTAAACGACGTAGCCTACTGTGCAGCGACAACTTTGTGACGAGCGACCAGACATTCCGGTGATACTCGAGGGGGGACAGCGAATGGTAAGGACGTATTTTTGAGTAAAATGTGTGCGTTAGTTTTAGGACGGTGGAGACGGATAGGACAAAGCAGGTGCTGGGATGACCCTGGATGTTCTTCATGCTGAAGTCGATAAAACACTTAGAAGCTGGCAAAGGAAAGTTGCGTCTTGAAGACGCACCCAAGAAGGCTGTCACAGCAAGATAATCAATTTAGGATATGTTTAATAGAAAGGATCGATTTTCACACTTTATAGTCTACTTTAAAATTGAAACATTCAACAGGGATGCGTCTTCCCACGTTTAATCTCGCTTTTAAACTGCCTTCTGTTCTTGCAGCACTATAATGTCGGTTATTTCTGAAGTGACAGCTCTGCTCGGTCATGTAGGCTTTAAATAAACTGAAATGTTGCTCACCGAATTATAACTTTAAAAGACTGAAAACTTAAGGAGGCCAAGAAGACAATTCAAATGTTTGCAGTTTAACGCGAAACGGACAAGATCGCCGTGGCCGGATCACGCAGTCCACGGAGCGAAAATATCTCCGCCGCTGTTATCAAAGACTCGCACATTTCGACCAGGGATTAAATCCCCCTTTTCCCCCCAAAGATGTAAATGGACAATATTTGGCAACATGACAAAATTCCTGTCCGAACTAGTAGTGGCGAAAGATGTTGCAGTAACATCGGCGCAACGACTGAAGCACAGAAGACGTCCACTCGAGGTCCGTGGACGTAACGACTTTTTAATAAATCAAGTGAATGGGAGAGTTTCCCATTTTAAAGACCCAACTGCGCACAGGCACGGAGTTTGGATGATGTGTGGACCAAAGGTTGTCATCTCCATCTCAGTGGACACTGATGGAGAAGCGGAAAACGTGGAGTACACAAAGTATATCTGTTAAAGTGTGTGGATCTGGACACAGAGCTGACAGCCTACAAAGACTGAGCAGAGGACAGAGTCGGGAGCTGACCACACGAGCAGTGAAGTCAGCCTGCAGTAAAACATCAGTGATCTTCAGACTCGGAGACTCCGGCTCATGGATGTCACTGCTGATGTTTTACAGGAGTACACTTATTCATTGACTTCACTTGTGTCCTTTCTATGATGTGTCTCAGATTCTGAGTTGACAATTTCTTTTATCCAACATTGTATTGCAGAATACTGTAAAAAAACAAAAAAAAAACAAAAAAACAGTTGGAGGGGATGATGTGATTCACCAGCTTTTGCTTGGATCGAAGGCTGGTTTACATTTAAAATGTAATAGTTAAATTAATACATTTTCAAGCATACAACAATTCTGCATAATAGCAGTCATTATTAACATAAATACTAATATTATAGCAGTCTAGAAGATGAAAAAACCCATAACCCAGTCTGGGTTAAAAGCAGAGGACCAGTTTCAGTGTGTTTAACGGAGATGTAAACTGACAAAAGTTCTATTTCTAAACTTTAAACATCCACTCGATGTGAAACTGTATCACAGTTTAACCATATTACCCATGGTAATAAAAAAAAGCAGGTACTTTGGACAAAGTCTTCACGGCAAATAAGAGAACAAGAGAACTTCAGAGAGAGGGTTGAAGAGCAGGTTGGGAAGTTGTTGTTCCTCAGTAGCTCAACGTTCTGATGTGAATCCGTCCGTGGATCATCTTCTTTCACCTGATGTCAGATGTTTACTTCCATTGGATGAGATGAGGTTGTGCAGTAGCCTGTTTTTAAGGGATATTTGATTAGTTCTGGTTACATTCATTTATTTAGGTTCTTGGCTCTATTTTTCCTTTCTTTCTCTCCCAAGAACACTTCTTTTTCCTTTGTGTATAAAATGTTCTCACAAACTTTCTCTCAAGGTGATGTTCAAGCTTCTCCAGGCTTATCTGCTGATAAGAAGTCATGTCTTTCTTTTATATTTCTGACATAATGATTTTAGACATTAAGCTTGTAAGCTTACTCTTTACACTCGTGATGATGGTTTATTTTTCCACATTAAAAAAAATAAATCCAGTTGGATTTTTTTTTAAGTAGAAAACTAAAAATGTAGGAATAAAAAATACAACAACCTATGTGTTTAAAAAAAAATTAATTTTGCACACCAGAGACTGGCACACCACCTTCAGGGTGGAGGACAGAGTACAGAGGAGCGTTTAATCTAAAGAGCAGCCGATGAGATGTGCAGGAGGACAATAGAGGAACGTCCTGATGACAGTGATCCATGGTCGGTGTGGCAAACAACCCAGCACACGGACAACTCCAACCGGGAGGAAAGCTCAACAGTTTCTTCGCCTACTTTGAGATGAGCAGAATGTCAGTGTTCCCTCCAGCCTACACCGGTATCTCACTAACTGTCCAGCGGCACCAACTTGGAGGCACACTCCAGTCAGTGAACCCGAGGAAAGCTGCTAGACATGATGGAATTCATCGTCAGTTTGCCTACAGCTGAAGCTCTCCACCGAGGATACCATCGCCATCACCCTCCACTCAACGCTGAGCCACCAGGAACAGCTTTAAAACAAGTTCAGACTGCTCTTCGTTGGCCGCAGCTCAGCTTTAACTATGACATCCTAATCACTGCACTTCTGGACTTGCATGTTCTCTTCTGTGAAACGTCCCATTTCCCTCCCGCCTCACGCTCACCACTGGCTTTCCTCAAGGCTTTGTGCCGAATCCACTCCTGTCAACAAACTGCTGCTGAACACCACAAATATCCAGGAGATAATCATGGACTTCGGGAGGAACAGCATGGCCTACACCTCCATCCACATCTTTGAAATTCCTGGATGTGCACATGTCTGAGATGTTCTCTGCAGCAACTTCACATCCTGTGAATTATGAGAATAAACAGACTTGAACAAAAACTTTTTTTTTTTTACCTTTTATTTCTTTTTTAAAAAAAACACTAGTCTCAGATGATAGTTTTGAACTCCTATTGTATTTAATAGAATGACAACAAAGCGAATTTTAAGTTTCCCTTTCCACTTATTATTTAAGTAATCCTGAACGGACACTCATTATTGGCTGTTTTTTTTTTTTTTCTAATGATCAGCCACTAATTATGAACGTCTATTCGGTTAACAGACAGGTATATTTGTGGATTAGCCCAGTGTTGGTAAACATGCTGATATTTGTATGTATTTATTCTAAAGTTTAGTGAATTCGTGTTTCTTTAGGTTAAGCAAATGTGTCCACCAGTTTTATTTGTCAACTGTTATATTGTAAAAAAGAAATCAGCCCAAGATGTGGATCAATAAACAGAAAAAACTGTCATAAAATCATAAATCAGTCATCTGCTGCCCCAATTTCTAAAGATCAGCGTCAGCTGTAGAATAACCCACATCTGTCCACCTCTAGTTTCTTACTAAGGTTTTTACAGACAGGTCTGGTCATATCTCACTGTTTGCCCACTTAAAAAAAAAAATTGTGTTCCTAAAAATATGTTGAAAATGAGCTATTTATAGAATTTTCTGATTTATACAGTGAACAGACAAAATAAGAAAAATCCATGCTGTGAAAATGCTTAAAATGTCAACACGTGATACATTTGAATCTGAATTTATTTAATTTTTAGGTTGCTTTTCTGTAAATGTACTCAAAGTTGTTCAACTTTAAGTAGATGATGGGCTTCTGACTTCATTAGCTTAATTAAAATTAAAGTTTGAGAAAACTTGTTTGACATGAAAAGAACTTCCAGGAAGGCAAGAAAATATGTTATACAAATGATCTGTAGGGCAAAAATACAATTAGCGTCTAAACCAGGTCTACTTTACAGTAACAGATGAAGAGCCACTACTCATGTAAAACATTCCTTTATGTCACTTTTCTCTGTTAAAATTTAGACTACAGTCGTTGCATTTAATCAGACACTGAGGTTTCCACATTTGTCTTTCTGTTTTCAAAATGGTTATTTCACTTGACGCAGACTGACATAATTTAAAGTCTTTGGATGTTTCTCAAAACACTACAAGTACAGGTTTGTTCTCTGGATTTACTGTGAAGTTGGTCCAAAGAGAAGCGCTGCTCTCTAATTATAGTGTACTTCGTGCAGGCACTTTCAATTCAAAACAAAGGGGCTTCCTTTTATTTACTAAAGTGGTATGGATTTTTAGGAATGTCACAAGCTATGGATGGATTTTCTGATGATTGTTAATCAAAGTGCAACAGGTACCTAAAACGTTCAACGTTCAAGTCAGAAGACTGAGAAACAAAAAGACTACAGCCCATTGGCATTTTATTGGGTTTTTTTTTTTTCCTGCCTTGCTTTTGTTGTAAATGCTGAGCCCTACAAGTTTATCAAGTGGAGACAGACATAATGGAAGGGACTGGAAGGTGTAGGGCTCCAGAGGAATGCTTGCAAAACGGCGACTTGTTTTTGAGTCATGCCTGTTCATATTCTAATATAAGTGCACATGGTGGTTGCTTACTGCAGGCGTGCATGTCCTGTAAGCTGCAGCAGTGAAATCTCCTTTCAGCAAGACAGAGCAACGGGTGCACAAATGCAGCATCAACAGCCCGTGATGATGTTTATCCACTCAGGTCTTCTCAGTCGGCCACCGCTGCATCAGCCCGGCAGATCTCTATCACAGACACACAGGCTCCTCTCAAAGTGCGGCTCCATCCTGCACACAATTCTACCTCTGTCTCGCAAAATTACAGCTTCATGCGTGCAGAGGGTCTCTCGGTTGAGCAGCAGGTAGGATATTATGGCCGAGCTTATCGGCAGCCAGGGTTAATCAGACCTTATCTGCCGCCTCTCAGCATCTTCTGTGGAGCCAACAAAGACCACACAGAGCAGAGAGCTGACAGAGGACAGCTGGGACTTTCATCCTAATGGTGTAATTAAAAGGTCAGATTATATCCTCGGTTAAAAAGGTTCAGCGAACTTGTGTTATCAAATGCAATGCAGCCCCAAAAATGGAGTTTTGAGTTCTCTTTATTCGGCACTTCTGTTTTATTCCCAAGAATGATCAGAGCTCTGTTTTCTATAAATAAAAAGTGTTACAGTAGTGGGACTTCTCTCACAAGTCTATTAAAGCAAAAAACAAGATTTGTTGAAGACTTTTTACACTTTACCAAAATTTGTAAGTGGCTCGAGAACATATGCTTAGATGATGTGGAAGAAATGTATAGGAAGATATAACCACAGCTGAAATCAGCTGTTCCAATAAACCGATAAACCTGCATAAATACTTCCCGTTGACCACACACACACATTCACACACACCTACTGCCCATTTCACACACAATCCAGTTAAAGAGGCGTACTCCTTAAATTCCTCAGCTCACACTTCCTGCCTCAAGAGCTTCACTTAAAGGCCTTTGTAATGTTTTTGACCCAGAGACGATAGTTGTGTACGCACATGCTGGTTTCAGAACCTTTGTGTGGCCGGTTGCTGTCCTGCCAGTGCTGATCCATATACTGTAGTTAGAAGAGTGTCGTGCTCATAGTGAAGCCGCAGATCTACTTCTCCCATGAATTTGGCATGTGAACCATTGCCAGATGAATTCAGACGCTGTCTTGTTTCTTTCTTACAAGTTTCTTTTTCTTAAGGAGGTTCCTGGGAAAAAGGAACATCCTTAACTCTGAAGTATCATAGTTATCATAGCCATGATAAGTCCTGAGTTCAACTTCTCTAACAAGCTAAGAAAATATATTTCCTTTACCGCGGGAAACGTCGGACCACCCTTTAGGAAAGGAAAATGGGTAACTGTCCTACAGTTGTGAGCAGAGGACTTGTGGCAGATTGGTCATCTCTTTGTATGTTTTGATACAGTTCTCATTCCCCATCGTTCTCACCTTCAAGAGGTCAAAGAGAAGTCCTTATAAATGGCTTCAGGAGGTAGTTTTGATTATCCAGCTGGACTCAAATTAATCCCCGAATCACCTGAATTACTTGATCAAGAAAATAAACAAGCTTGGGCAAAGACTTTTTCTTTCTTTTTCTTTCCAACTCATTCCAGGTGTCTCAGGATGCACCCTGATACCCTCCTCACCCTCCTTGTCACTCTGCTGCTCCCTCAAGGTGGGTTCAGTGATTTTATTACTAATTTGAATTCTGTGCTTATCTGGTACTCAACATCTGTATCATCTGCAACCCCGTGTTCATACATAAGCAGTAATAATAATTTTTTTAAAAATTCGGAGCACTCAGAATGTAGTTTGTTTGTTTTACACGGCGTTTACAGCTCATCTTCAGTTGATCTCTCAGTTCTGAACGTATCTGGTATTTGCCTGAGGTAAAAGGAGGGAGTTGTGGAGCAATATAACCTTTAAGTTGTTTTCAAAATGACAGCTTTAGCACTGTGACAAATATTTATGACGGACCGTTTTAAGACTTTGAACTTGACCAAACCAGACTGTTTCTCCCTGTGAAGAGGCCTCCATCCTTCATCCTAAGCTGACAACAAAGATGACAAGTTAGAGTGCTAAATATCCATGTAATGTAATCCACTTTTTCAAGTTACATTTTACAGACATGCAACTGCAGGGAAATAGTGCTCGTATCTCCGAGACTGTGGTGGGTTTAGTAAGAATTTCTACTCATTGTCTTGCTCCGGTTGCAGAGTTTAACAACAGACTGTCACATTGCTGGAGGCATTTGGGTAAACATACAGACTTGTTGTTCAGAGCACTGAGGCCCCAGCTGACCATGAATGAGCTGCTCTCCATGGCCTCTAAACTTTTACTGTCAGGAAAGCATTGAGGCTGTAATGATGATGGAATCGGGGGCAGATGAAGGGGTCAGGACCCCGAGGACAATTGGAGCACGGGCCCCTGGTTTTCAGGTGGTGCTTTTCTCTGATGATTAATATTCCGTCTCCTCTCCAATGTAATGATGATTGAAGACATTCTGGAAAGACCTAAATGAAGTCTGTACCAGAGGAACGTGCAACGAAGGCAAATGCAAATGCAAAAACTTGACTGAGGACATTTGCTGTATCACCCTTAGTTTGTTTTCAGCAAAGTCTTCTGAGGAGATTTTTTTTTTATGTAACAAAAGCACTCCCATGTAAAGACCCTGTCCTGTCTATTGAAAATGAACTACACTCACATGCTCCACCGCTTGCATACAACCTGATATTCACATCTGGTAGCGCCGCCCTTCAAAAGCAGTAACTGCAGAGCTTAAACATTCCTGTAACGGTTGTTAGTTTGATTTTTCACACTTCGAGCGAGGATGCAACAATTCTGTACATCTCGTGCCCAACACGGCCCGTAAATTCAATATAATGCCAGTATAAAAAACGTCTACAATTATTCCTGTGGCAGGTTTCCCTCTCTTAATGAATAACTTATGTAATAGAAAAATGGGCAGAACAGGAGAAAAGTGGCAACGGTTTTTTGTTTTTTTTTTTGTACAGGGAACCTGTAATCTCTGTCATTATTTGGGTTATGTCCTTTCAGAGAACGAAGCACAAGAAATGTTTTCTTCTCTTCTCTTGTCCGCTCGCATTAGCTTTAATTACTCAATTAGGAACAGCCGAAGCGGCGAAGAGGGAGTTTGTGTTGGCTTCAGGGAAAACGTCCAGTTCTGTTTTTGTTTTACTTTTATCATGTGACATCTACTAACATGAAGAAACGCTACGGCTCACAGGTCAGAGTATGTGTTTCTGCATGTAGGTTTTAATGAATATATGTACATCTCATTTAACTGGAGAGGCATGTATTCGTGCACGCGTGAAGTCAAAGTCAAAGTGCAGTGAGGCCTCGAACCCTGGCAACCGTTTCAATCACGGGTCTAACTACGCTGGACCTCCGTTACTGGTTGCTTCTGTGCGATAAATGTCACAATAGGCATAAAATAAGCAATGAGCAGCGAAGAATATTATAAACAATCAGTGATATTATATTTCCATGGCAATTTCTGTCATTATTATCCTGACCTAATCTGGGCAGCACCGCCTGATCAGTGTCCAAATAGTTTAGGGACATTTAAACAGACTCAAGGATTTTATATTTAATCAACAATGTTTCTTTTAACCAAAACAAAAAAAAAAGGTTGTGAAGGGTTTGGTCATTAAGGCAGAGAGTATTTCTAAATGTCATGGGCTAGTGCTGTGTTCTGCATGTGTAAATATAGACATTTAAATGAGCTTCATGTCCCCTGTAGTTCAGCGAGGTTCCTCTGTGCAGGAGATCCTAACCAGCCATGAGAACATTGTAAAGATCAACTCTGCAGCAGAAAGTGAGTATGCTATTTAAAAAAAAATTTTTTTTTTTTACTGTCTTCCTATGCTTTGTATTCTGGTCAGTTTTTATTCATTTACACTGCAACAAGTCTTTCTTGTGCACATTGGTTTTCTAATTTTTAATTTTATTTTGTACAACTTGCTTGTTTTTTGTCTTTGCATCCTACTTGTGTCTCACACCTGGTCTCTGTAGCTGACTGACTCGCCATTATATCACTCTGCATTTATATGGTTAGATCTGCTTTGTTCAATTTCAGACTCTCATCTTTGGTCTGGTTGTATAAGTTTTATTTTGTGCTGGTTTACTATATCGCTGTTTTGGATACGAATTGCCACAACAGCAACCTGAGTGTGCGTGTGATACTGAGGTCTATTTTCAATATCGATGTTGCATCCTTAAAAATTGCTGTAAATAACCAATTGAATTTATGGCAAAGGTTTGTGTGGATCAAAAGGGTAAAATATAAAAGTTAGTATTAGAGTAAATTATTGACATCTCTAAAGAAAAGAAAAGTAAGCTTTGAAAAAAAAAGGATACTCTGGAAATGTTGATGTATGTGCGTTTCCACATGAAGTGATGCAGTGCTCAGCAGTCATGGATATCCTGTTCCTCGTGGACGGCTCCTACAGCATGGGAAGAGGCAGTTTTGAGAGGTCCAAACACTATGCAATCCAGCTGAGTCAGGCCCTGGACATCGGAGCGGACAAGGTTTGCTTTGTGTCACTTCACTTTATCTTCCCGCTCTTCATGTTGCTCACTTTTCTCCTAACTCTGGCTGTGGTGCAGGTCCGAGTCGGTTTGATTCAGTTCGGTTCCAGTCCTCGGCTGGAGTTTTCTTTAGACTCGTACTCCTCCAAAGAGGAGCTGAAGAAGCACATAAAGAAGATTTCCTACAGGTGTGTCGCGTCTTTCCCTTTTCTCTATCTCTCTGTTTCAAGTTGCAAAAGATGTTTATGGTTTGATTCGGAGTAAGCGACAGGTTGACAGTTGTTCAAACCCCAGCGGCCAACGTCCACTGAGCTGTTTTTTTATTCCAGCTCCTCTGCTCTATTTCTGTCTTCAGCTCAGCAGACTGCAGCTTCTTCCTTTCATTAGCCTCTTCGATGGCATCCTCCTACGGTACTGTCAACTCTACGAAGTAGGCAGAACATATCGATCAGAGCATCAGGTCTGCTCTTAAGCTGGAGCGGATCATTTCCGCCTGTATCATGAGCCATTGGCTTACATCACTCTGCAAATAGTGGAGGTTTTTTTAGGTGGTGGGAAGGCATTGTAGGTTGCTCTAACTACGAAGCTGATGCTACCTGCCTCCATTTCCCATTTGATCTTCCAGCTGATTTTCCTTTTTTCCCATTTTTTCCCCCACGTCATCCACTGCCCCAGGCAGCCTTGTGAGACCACCTTGGCACTCATTGTGACTGTTCCTTAACGCCGGACATCTGATACCACAAACCTTTTCTGTTTTGATGCGGTTGCCTCGTTCCTAAAGAGTCCATCTTGGTAAATGTTGGACCTCCTCCTCCCTGCTGGACACAATCCGAAGTTTCAGCCTGTTGGAGAGCTGTTTTAGTCCATTTCCTGCAAATTGTTAAGGCTGGAAAACTGGGTTCAGCATTACCAAACAAGTCATCCTTTGTCTTCAAGTCACAGTTCTCTGTTTATCCTTGTAGCTTTAGTAAAGATTTAAGTCACCTTTTGTTGAAAATCAAACTTAACCTTATCAGTTTGTTTATTTTATTGCCACCTGATCATTTGTTAAAGCCGAACTATTCAAACTAGGGCTGCAAACCACTAGTTTTGAACTGCTGTGGCAGGAAATCAAGAGAGCTGTGCACAAATCAATGCCTGTAAACATCCATAAAATGAAGCATTGTTGTGAGGTACAATGTCCAAAAATCTGCACACAATGATGTAAGAGGCCGATAAGACCATACAGAAAGTTATTATTCTAAGTTATAGCTCTAATATGTGGTACACAATATGTCAAATCAGTAAGTTTACTAAGTTTCTTTACACAGTGCTTCTGCATTTCGATCTATTTTCTTTTGTTAAAAGTCTAAAATTAAAAGGGAGTTTGTTCTTTCATCACGAGTGTGTGGCCGGATGACATTGCAGCTTTTATTTTATTTCTAAGCGTGTAATGGGTGTTCTGAAATTGACTTTTGCTCTGACTAACATTTCTGTCTTTTTTAAAAACGTATTAAAGTACAACACATGGGTTTTGTGAGTTCTATGGTGATGAAACTTAGCCAACATCCATGTTCCGGCCAAGAATTGAAAGAGAACTCCAACCCAAACTGAACATGAGTTTACTTTGGCAGTGTTGCATTGCTGATGATTTACTCTTCTGACTTTATCTTGCATAGTGCATATTCTATACTTGCTCTGTTTTTATTAGTGTTCTAACAATAACATGAAAAATAATTTTCCAAACTCTCTGCTCAGAGGAGGCAGCACCCAGACAGGCTTGGCTCTAAAATACATCCAGAGGAAGGGTTTTCAAGGTGGCCGTAACTCCTCCGGTGTCCACCAGATCGCCGTCCTGCTTTCAGACGGGAGGTCTCAAGGCAACGTGGTCCAGGCAGCTGCACAGCTCAAGGAGACAGGCGTGGTCTTGTTCGCTGTGGGCATGCGATACCCCAAGTATGGGTGATGGTTGGAATTTTAAAAACAAGTAATGATACGTTTAACTACTCCTAGTTGTTTGCCAAGAAGCCTCAAAAGAAATTCTTTTCTGCTGGTTTTACAGGTGGGAGGAGCTTCATGCTGTCGCCAGTGAGCCAATAGAGAGCCACGTCTTCTTTGCCGAGCACTTCCACGATGCTGTCAATGGCATGTACACCACATTGAGCACCTTCTCTGTTTGCAGTGCTACACCTGCAGGTTGGAGTACTCACTGAAACTGTTTTGATTTTTTTTTAATTAAATGATTGTCCATTGTTCCACTGTCTAACACTTCTTTCAATGTTGCATCTTGTCCTGTCCTCTAGGCTGTCAGATGGAGTCATTTCCCTGTGAGAGGAAGACTATAGAGACGGTGAAACAGCTGCAGGGGAATTTCATGTGCTGGAAGGGCTCCAAGGGGCATTCCCCGTACACATCCCTCTGTCCCTACTACAGGCAAGTGCGCATGCCTGCAGCACAAACCGAATAAAACGCATATAATCCTCTGTGACATCACACATAGAGCAGGTTTTCTGAAAGGTGGTTTTTAAAGCTTCTTTTTCAGGGCTCAGGTTGATGACATGAGCAGTTAATAAAAATAAATAAATAACAAAAACAGTTAAATGGATGTAACACGCCGACTTTACCAAGCTAGGGTCATACCTTGACCCTTTCGGGTCGGCCTAGAAGTGTCCAAGTGCCTTGCTCTGGCCGTCGGAGCTACCAGCCATCTGGCTGTCCGTCCTTCAGCTTCTGGCTGCTCACCATCAGCTGGGGGTAACGGTGATTATCGGTGGGTCGGCAGCCTGAAGCAGTCAGCAGTGGTGGTAGCAAACACTGAGTTTCCAGTTGTTCTAAGTGAGCCTCCTTTATTTCCGAGACCCTTTAATGCCAACCCAGAGCCCTTTACGATTGTCTGTCTGTATAAATATACAGAAAATAGCAATGATGAAAGTTGGTCCCATGGTGATGGTGCCTGATAGCAAAATGCCAGTCTACAAATCTACGTGTGGATCCTCTAGGACCTACGAGTAAACCTGCACTCTGACAACAGAGAGCTCTATTAAGAACATAATGTGCTATCAGGTCTTGCAAATAACGCTGAGCTTGACTGTTTAGGACTTTATACACAGTAAAATTAAATTTTACAGGAAGCTAATGGAAGAAGGGTAACACAGGAGAGATGAGGCATATTGACTATGGTTGCTATCCATGACTGTTTGTCCGATGGAAATTATGAGTCCGTGAATGCCGCCCTGTTCTGATGCAATGTGCATGCCCCATGTTCGAAATCGTTTGTGTTGGAATGGTTGATTAAAAGGTTGAACGCAGGCAACACACGTCTTGTTATTATAGGTGCTATGAGAGACGTGGTCTCTCTTGCTGATTCCTGTCAGCACTCGCACTGCTGGATTTTGGATCAGCTGGAGGCCAGTCGGAGAATTACTTGGTCTAATCCCTTCCTATGGTGTATGGGACCAAAAATTTAGAAGCAAAAAGTTAGTGGACATCTAGGACATCTAATGTCCTTAAGATATGCCTGAAGTTTGGCTAATGGTTCTGTTTCATTTGGACAAAGATAGCTGTGTTTCATCGGCATTGCATTGAAAATTGACACCATGCTTCTGGATAATACTTCCCAAGGGCTGCATGCATACACTGAACAAGACTGGCCCTAGCACTGAACCTTGTGGAACACCGTAGCAGACCCTTGTCTGTGCAGAAGACATTGCTCATTAACATGAATGAACTCGAATCTGTCAGATAGTTATTATTTAAATCAGCCTAGAGCTGTCCTTTTCATCCCAACAACAAGCTCTAACCTGTGCAGGGAAATGCTGTATCAAATATACAGTATCAAAAGAGGTTGAGCAGAACTAGTATGATTGGCTATAATGAAATAAATTTAAAAAAAAACAACAAGCTAATTAATTAAAAAAAAAAAGCATGTTTTGACAGAACTGCATCTGAGGAGCTCCTGTTCTTACAAATCTTACAAATCCACATAAAAAGCTATTTATTTAAATGCAATCAATTGTGACATTTTGCACTGCTTCTTAATAATCTAATTGGACTAAACAGGAAAATAGAATTCAATCTAAGTGAGTAAAATGATCTAAGTGCTCCCTCTGTATACAGCAGATTCATAAACTAATGAACAGAAGTGAACTTTAATCATGTATTTTTCAGGTACAACAAGGTTTACAAGAAACACCTCACAGTCTGTCACAGGACTGTCTGTCCAGGTAATAGTCACATCCGCTCCCTGTGATTCTTGCCTTCATTTATCTTCTTAATAGGTAATGACCAACGCTCTTCTTGTCATTGGGTGTCCTCATCATGTTTAGATCCCTGTGACTCCCAGCCCTGTCTGAATGGCGGGACATGTGTATCAGAGGGTCCAGAAAGTTACCACTGTGTGTGCGCACCTGGCTTTGGAGGAGACCCACACTGTGGTCAGTACGCTCCCTGGCTGCATGATGAGAGGATGTCTAATAAAAGTCTGTAGAGATCAAACTAACTGAACCCCTCCGTTCCTCCTCAGCTCCTGTGTTATCGCTGGACTGCTCCATAGATTTGCTCTTTCTCCTGGAAGGTTCTGCCACACTCACTTTAGAAGGCTTCCTCCGCCTCAAGTCCTTCTTGAGGCGGTTACTGCAGACTGTGATTGGGTCCAACAGCCCCACCAAAGTTGGACTGGCGGTGTTTGGTGGAGAGACTCGAGTCAAGGCTCAGATAGGAAAGTTCAGAGGGAACTTGAGGGGACTTCTCAAAGCCGTTGATGCACTTCAGCCTCTTGGTGGCCAGACCCTTACAGGCCAGGCGCTCCGGTACGTTACCCACCATGGCTTTGTGAGTGAGCCGGTCTTTGCTGACATCACAGATGATCTGCCTCGTGTGGTGGTGCTCCTCACTGCCACTCCTGCTGCTGATGAGGTGGTTGAGGCCTCTAAATATGCACGTGATAGAGAGATCTTCCTAATTGGGGTTGGACCAGATGTCTTAAAGGGGCAGCTCAATAATATCACAGGAAATCCTCAGCGGACCGTCACTTACGCATCCCCTGATAGACTCTCTGAGAAAATGCCGGAGCTCAAGGCTAAGATCTGCAGCATGGATACACAAGGTATTTACTGACCCATAGAGGTATTTAACTGTGTTTCTTCTGAGCTCTAACAGAACTGTGTATTGAAATTCCTACTTCACAAAACCTTAGCTGAACTGGACATTAAAAACTGTATGTCTCTTACCTTGACTTGTTGAAACCAACCATCTGTGTGCATTGGCGCCATTTGTACGTTAAAAGGTAACAATTGGAAAAAAAAACATTAGTTTGTCAGGTGTTATACAGTTTTCTCCCCTACTAAATAGCTGCTTGCTTTGGACCAGTGGTCATCAACCCTGGTCCTCAAGATCTACTGTCCTGCATGTTTTAGATGTTTCCCTGCTTTAGCACACCATGACACAAGTAGCTGTGTCTCTAATAGCCTAGTGCAGACCTAGTCAAGCTATTGGAAACCTGATTTGTGGACAGATTAGATAAATTTAGACCATCTTTAAGTATGTTTGGTAAATTGACAAGACTTAATTCCAGCATATGGACCTTAATACCGTCTGTAAAACAACGTGGTGGTTTCATGGTGTGGGGTTCTTATTACTCTAAATGATTTATGCTTCTTTTTTTAGTAATTTTTTTCTTTTTGCAGATCTGATAAATGCATTAACATATAACAATTTTAACAGTTAAACAGTTTTAGGCTCTTGAAATACCTCAGAATCATCTTTTCATCTATTGACCCATTCTAATTTTTGTCTTTCAGGGTGTCTGGGTCAAGCAGTAGACCTGGTTTTCACCCTTGACGCCTCAGCTGCTGTAGGCCCTGAGAACTTCGCCTCCCTGAGGGACTTTGTCTGCAGCCTCACCGTTCAGTTTGACATCAACCGTGACGTAGCTCAAGTGGCCCTTGTGGCGTACAGTCGGAGAGCCGCCACTGTCTTCCGTCTGGACACTCACGAGACCGGCTCGGCCATCCTCAGGGCAGTAGGCGATGCGAGTTACATGGGTGGAGTGGCCTCGACGGGAGCGGCTTTACTCCACATCCACTCCAATGTCCTGACTGTGGCCAACGGTGCGCGACCTGGTGTGAACAAGGCTGTGGTGGTGGTGACGGACGGTTCGGGTGGGGACGATGCTGTTGTGCCTGCTCAAAAGTTAAGAGACAACGGAGTTTCGGTTTTTGTGATTGGCATTGGAGATGCGCAGAGAGAGAAACTGATGCAGATCGCTGGTTCGGAGGAGCACATGATCTCCGTGCCTTCCTACGAAGATCTCAAGTATTTTGAGGATGTACTCGTGCAAATGCTGTGTTCAGGTGAACATGTAAACAATTACCTCTGTTTTAAACATTTCACAAGACCTTATTTTCTTCTTCTCTGTTTTTTTTTTTTTTTTTTTTTTATGTGATTGACATCACTAAAACATGCATGAGTATTACAGGAAAAAAACAGATAAAACACTGTAATGCCCAAAGACATAGAAAAAGTTGGGTTTTGACTCAGGTGAATCAGTTTTTTGTGCTTTTATTTATTTCCTTTTTGGCAGAGGTGAAGAAACCAGTAAACCTGTGCAAACCCAACCCATGTATGCATGATGGCATCTGCATCCTGTTAGGAGGGAGCTTCCGATGCCAGTGCCAAGGATATGAAGGGCCACACTGTGAAACAAGTAAGTTTCACTGATGAACTCGGTATTTCCTTTATAATCAAATGAAGTATTTTACTTGGTATTTTCCTGTATTGGTGAAAATATAAAACACGGGCACAAGTTGAAATAAATCAACAGCTCCATTATTTGCTGGGGGTTGTGAACTGTTATGTGTTTTGCTTGTAGGAAGCATCAAGCCCTCATCCAGAGGGGATCTTCCAAGGCCGACTGGCCTTAGGAGGAAGAGCAGACAGAGGAAGAGCCACCAGGAGCTTCTGCATCAGTACAAACTCCACCGTCTGACAAACGGTGCAAAAATAAATCACAGGAACAAATCATTGATGAATGCTACAGAACCATGGATGTTTGTAGGTAATTAACGGAGCGAGGAGACTCCTGAGGTTGCGTTGCTACTTTCAACAAGTGCCCAGCGTGCTCCTGAATGCCTCCTCACCATCATAAAAACATGGTTCTCTTGGCTGATCGAGGACGTGAACTTTCAATTAATTATCAATTATTAATGAATAATCACTACGATGTTCTTTCCTTGTGCAACCAAAGACTGCAGCATGTGTTCCTTTTTAATGTTTTTATTTTTAAATGCCATTTAATGAGGCTAGATATGACCCAGCCTGACATCTGAGACCAGTTTGTAAAAAGAAGAGTAAATTTATACCTGGATCAATTTCAGGATGACTCTCTGATCCAGTTTTAGCATAAAAAGAAAAGTGCGAATTATTCATTTTTTGTGAAAGAAAATATTTCAAATGATATTTGCAGTATTAAGCAGTCAGTTATTTAAAAAAAAAATGGCCAAAGGAATATTTTACCACTAAAATTTCTTAATAAATATTGTATTTTCAATAATAAGTTGTCTGTTGAATATTCTGTAAGGAAAACGCTAAAATCAATAGGAGACATTTCCACAAACGTGTGCAGCCTGTATTTTTGTCAGTTCATTTTTATTTGAATAAAAAGTGCTTATTTTTTTTTTTTTTTTTTTTTTTAGATAGCAGTACAAGCAAAAGGCTGAAAAATTGTGTAATCATATTTACATCTTGGCTACCAGCATACATGAACCAAGCTACAATCTAAAGTGTACAGAGTGGAGAATTTAGAAGAAGGGATTCGGTCCGTGTCAGGATTTAGTGGTTTTAAAATGTCTGGCAGTTTTCAATGTTGAAACATCCCAACTGTTACACTTTTGAAAATGCTTATACATCAAATTCTTTCTTTTGCAAACAGAGCAACAACTGTATTTAAAAGAAAATCTCCAGTGGTATTCAAGAAGACAAGTTGTGTCTCTGATTGGCTCCTCGTGGCCTTTTGAGGAGTGGATGTGGACTAGGGCTCCATGGGGGACAGGGTTTAACTTTTGGACAGTTTACCAAAAGATGTTTCTGTTTTTTTTTTGTTTTTTTTTTTAGGTTTTCTTCTAGGTGGTGGATTTTTTCTCCCATTCCTGTGAACACAAAAAAAGACATGTAAACTTCAATCATCAAAAATGTGGCTCGACACTCAATAAGTGGTTCCAGCAGCGCTGATGCTGCTAATGTGTCGAAGGTCGAATCTCACCTTAGCTTTCTGCAAGACATTGCCTTTTGGGCCCATCATGGAGGCGGGTCTGTTTTTAAGAACAGAGGCGGAGTTGACTGGAGAGTCTGTGCTGACATTGTTGGTGGCGGGTTGGGCGCACGAGGGTGACGGCGATGGTGAGGATACTGATGCCTGGGTTAGGGGCATAGTGGCTGCTTTGGACTGAAGAGGAAATGGTAAGAAAGTTGTTAAGGACCGATTCATATTTCAGACTGCATTTACACTGGTTCGCATCATACACAGGGATCTAATGTAACTTGATGTTTACGTTGCTTTAGAGCAAGGGAACTTGTAAACTAACCATAGGGGTGTCCTGGAGGCCGCTGTCTAATGTGGTTCCCAGTGTAAAAGGCCCTGACTCCACCTTCTTAAGATTTTCTCTCACTTCCACGAGTCGAAGCTCCACCTCTACCCTGCGGCGCTCTGCCTCTCGACACGCCTCCTCTTTCTGTTTCAGGCGTGCCTCTAATGAAGCCTGCTGCTTGGGATCTGACGACGACAGACACCTGTCGGTCACTATTACCAGTGTAAACCTCGGGGCAGGGACGTGACACAGTGAAGAAGCGCGAAAGTACCTTGGCAGGTGCCGAGCTCCTCTTTGGTATCTCTCCTCTCCTTCTTCAGGTTCGCCAGACTGTTTCTCATCTCCTCCCTCTCCTTCTCCAGACGGTCCCGCTCATCTATGTAGCGCAGCATGTCTGCCTCCGTGCGGTTCTTGCCAAGCTTTACCTCAACGGCACTGTGGGAGCCTGGGGTCAAAGTGGTAATCAATTTTAGCGTATGCAGAAGTAAATAGAATTCAGTAAACCCATCTCCACATTTGCCTGCGCCTGATGAATGAAGAAAGGAAAGAAAATTAATTAAAAAAATGCAGCTCTTCAGTTCACCGTGATGAGGCGTCTTTAGCTGTAGAGGGTGCAGATGTCCACTAGAGGGAGCCAAACTTGTAAGAATCACCACCCAGAAAACATTAAAGACAAAGTTTCCCAGTTAATGTTAGGAAATATCTTTAAAAAGTGACAGGTGTGGTAGTAAAGCAGATGACTTTAACAAAAGAACCTGCCACAAAAATAAAAACTTCTCTCTTACTAATGAAGCCACCAAAACCATGGTTCCTGTTCGTACTGACCTATGGTATGTGCCTTGGGCCGTGCAGGTTGGGGGCTGTGAGGAAGCGCAGCAGCACTGGTCTGAGCTGCTGGGCTCTTATGTACCCCAGAAGAGTTAAAGGCCTGCGGGAGACCCAGGCTGGCTCTCTTAGGGGTCTCCTGGCTCGGGGGTGAGGTCTTGACTGGTTGAGTTTGTGACTGTGGTGGAGTTGGAGTCGGGGGTCGTTGCAGTTCTGGTTTAGTGGTGGAAGACTCCGCGCTTGGGCCATTTAACACGGGTGTTGAATCTGGCTCGGTAAGGTTCATCGAAATGACCTGGAAATGAAGCATTTTCCACAGGAGATCTTTAGCGCAGAAAAAAGTTACGAATCAAGCCAAACGCACTAATAGAATCAGCAAAAGTCTGGTTAAAAACGTCTGCTGCTGTGAATACTTGAACAAATAGAAAGTGATCTGATTAAGCTATTTTAACCATGACGACTTTCTTCAGTATCAAAATAACAAAAAAGGAAAAGGGCATGACACTTGATAATCATCACAGCTTGTAAATCTTTCTTCTTGCAGACTAAAACTTAATTCTTTCTGGTCTGGGTGATTCTGGTCTTACCAGCACTGCTCTTTTTATGTGTATTCACAGATTTGTGGTTAGAATATATTTACTGAATTTTACAACAAGTATTTTGGGTTAGAAACGGTGTAGAATGGGTTGCCGTATCTTTACGTCTCGTAAGAATTGTTATTTTGTTGTAAAAGCATTCTCTCTTTCATCTTTAGACTTCAGACAGCTTAAAGTTTTGCTCCAGATTTCGCCGCTGTTTAACTGAATACATTCCTCCCTCTTCCTGTGAAACGTCTCCCGCGCCACCGGCTCTAACAGAAGCCCAAACGATGATCGATCTACCTCCGTGCTTAAGAGTAAGTGAGGAATTTTCTTGAAACCTTCCACTGTCTGTTTTAGCGATGATTGGAAACTGAGGGAGCTGCTATGGCTGCTGATTGTTAGACAGATTTCTAATACGCCAAACAACCAAAGAATCCCTTTTCCTCTTCTACTGATAACTGATTATACATCCTCAATTATATACCTCTTTTACGTCACACGAGGAGTCTGATGGGTCCTCTACAGGGCCTG
The DNA here is from genome assembly GCA_014839995.1 of Xenentodon cancila. NCBI lineage: Eukaryota > Metazoa > Chordata > Actinopteri > Beloniformes > Belonidae > Xenentodon > Xenentodon cancila. Next base: position 13,430,759 of record CM026218.1, read on the forward strand.
ACAACTGGCTAGAAGTTTCCTTGCCAGGAGAGAATTTAATCCCACATGATGTGTGGAGGAAGGACCGTACAGGGACTAGATCCAGGTAAATTCTGTTGTCCGTGTCCTGTTCCGTATTTACAGGGTCCTTAGCAACCTGTTGGCATGTTTCTTTACATTCCCCAAGATTGTTGTCCTCAGAGTTTGGCAAGTTACTCTCCTCCTCGGCATCCTGCATGACATGGAGGTAGGACATTAGCAGACTGAAAGCAGCCGGTGGAACTGAGTCCATGTCAAAATGAAAGTGAAAGTAGAAGAAGTATGTGGATTTTGAATTGTCACACTTGGCGACTTGCCTCGGGATCAGCGAGAGACGCCACATCGTCGTACAGCTCGTCAGAGTTTTGCAGAACGGAGGGTAGGGTGTCTATATACGTGTTCGGTTCCGAGTACCTCCTCTGCATCAAGCTGGAGAGACACACAACCCTTTAGACACTTCCCTTAAACACCTGCAAACTTGAAGAGAACAAAAGAACAACTTACTACAAGGAAGTCTTTGCAGCACTGACGATGCTGGAGATCTTCTCAGAGTTCACATAGTCGTACGTCAGCTCCTCTGGCTCAGTCTTGCTCCCGGTCTGGGACAGCAAGAGGCCCAGCCAGTGACCCATATCTGCTGATGTCTTCGCCTAGGAAGGAGAAAAACAAAAAGAATGTATGCTCAGTACAAAACAAGACCTTTCTACATCAGGAGTTTACGCCCTCATAGCCGTCCATTAGTTTAAATAATTGAAATGATTGCTGCATCATTTACCAGGATAAAACCTTTAAGAGGAGCACTTTCTACGCCTCAAGTGAGCTTTGACACTGAGCTGGAAGCAAATTGACAAACGCCACATGAGGATGTGGCTGCTACTTAAAGTTAGACAAATATTCAGCGTGACTGATGCATTTAAAACAGATCTTTTCAGGAATTAAGATGTTTTCAGCCTTTTCAATACTCTGAGAATTTGAAGAAGCATGAAACTCGGAGCCGTATGAAACTTTAGCAGCAGATAATTGTACGACTCACACAGAAATACCCTCACTAATATTTTTCCAGACTAATTTTCACTTCTGGGAGGAAAGAAAAAAAAAAAACAAAACAGATATAGCCCTCAAGACTAAACACAAAATTCCATTGCCTGCAGCCAAATATGCTGTCCATCTGGGTGGTACTGGAGAACTAATGAAACAGGGTGTAGCATCAGACCCCGAAATCCCAGTGCATCCACACCCTTCAAAGACTCACACTCGTATCCACACAAGCAGACCACCCTTGCCTTGCGTGCATAAATGTATTACATAGACAAAGTCTGATGTCAGCAAAACGCGAGTCTGAAATGAGGACGAGTTATCGTTGGGGAGTCCAGTGAACATCGTCAGAGTGCTGCTCAGTTCTCAGAGCTGCTTTACAGAAGTCAGACACACACTGAGAGGCTGAAGTAAACTCTCATCTGAGAGACACGGCCAGGAAACGTGCTGCTCGTGCACTTTATGTCAAGTTCTATTTTCAGAAACTGCTATTTAAGCAACACATGTGGTCTTTAGCCCACTGCTCTTACGCTCCCTATCAGCTGAAACCTCCTCTGCTGTAAAAGTCACCGTTCCCGTCCGCTGATGCCTCATCGGACAACTCAGTTCACAGCAATTAGCAGAGTCGAAAGTATTTTCTCGCATTCCTCGCCTCCACAAATGAAAAGAAATGTATGGGAAATGCAATTTTCATGTACCTCCAGGGTCGCCAGCTGCGCCCCATCCATCTCAATCCTAAAGGAGTAGAGGTGCTCGGGGCTGGAGTCGGGTAAAACGCTGCAGCCCTCCAGGGTCACAGCCGGCTGGCTCACTTTGCTCTTTCCTTTGTCTTGGTAAAACCACAGCTGTCCATTCTTTATAAGACACCAGCAGGTTCGCCAGTGACTGTTCACCAGCACGTTGAGGTACCCTGAGGGAGGATGGCGTAAAAACCTAATCACGAGGCAGCCCTTTCTGTTGTTGGTAACGAATATTGTCATTTCTGCACGAGGACGCTTTGTCAAGACACTCAAGGATAATTTTTTAAAGGCACTTTTTAAAAAACAACAACAAATTTGCAGGATGGACCAAGATACTTTAGTAGAACCCCTTTCGAGTAGGGTTTGTCTGCAGGCTGCAAGAGAAAGCAGTGTGAAACTCTGGAAGAGCCCTCGGCCAGTTATCGGACACGTCATAGTGGTAATTCAGGAAAACAGAAATATGACTCCTATGATATTAAATTTAGCTCTAAATCCTTGTAACTTCCTTTTCAGTTTTGACATACCAAATTAAATAAGTTAAAAAAAAACAACGACTAATGACTAAGCATATTGTAGTCCAATCCTGGGTTTACATCTTTGGTTAAATATCGTCCGCAATAACGTTTCAACATTGGTATAATGGGCATAAAATAATGCCAAAATATTTAACACACTACTTGATTCACCAAAATCCATTATGCTTAATGGTGGCGGTAAGGTTTTGACGTGACTTTGTAATTATGGGCTACAGTCAGGAAAATGATACTGTAACTGGGTTATAGTTGGACATAGAAAAACTGAGCAACATCTGAACCGTGAATAACACATCCATTGAAGTAGATTTGCGTTTACCTGAGGTGTCCACACATTTCTCAGGACTCTCCAGTGAGGAGGGCTTCTTCTTGCCAATGTTCATCAGGTTGCTGAACATCAAACCTGCACAGTACTTTTTCTTCACTGTGGAGAAGGATAAACACACTTTCTTTTCAGCTCCAGCCCATCTCGTTTAAGTTGCGTCAGACTAGTTCAAGTGAGGAAACTAAGACTCTTCGGGGACTGCGTACCGTCTTTGTTTTCTGGAGTGTCAGCATGGCTGTCTGTGCTGCTGCCGCTCTCCGAAGCCACTGAGTGTCTCTCACTTAACTCTCCCTGTGTGTTTTCAAAGGCACATAGAAAACCCTTTCAAAATCCCCTCTTGCTTCTGCCAAATGATGTCCTGAACACCTTAGTGGACAGTTTAATCCACAGAAGGTTAAGATGAGCATACCTTGGTGCAAATGAGCCTCGGAGAATCAGACACAGGGTTTGGGGGGTCACAGTTTTCAGCTGGCTTGGGACTGATTTCTTGAATAACCTAAATGAGCGTAGAGAAATGTTCATGACATGATATGAGATCCCAATAATTACTACAGGAAAGCAGTTTGAACACACTATTTTAGTCACCTTGAGCCACTGCTCAGTCTGTTCTTTGCTCTGCAGGCCCAGCACAATGGCCTCTCCTCCCACTGGTACGATCTTCAGCTTGTGCTCTTTTCTCTTCAGCTGCTTTTCTTTGTAGACCACACTGCAGCCCAGCAGGCTCACATCCAGCAGGGGTGTCTGCTCCTTGGAGCTCTTATAGCACTGGGACAGAGGAACAAGCAACATGAGAAACTGATCTTACATGAGTCAACAACAAGCTTCATCTAAGCAGCAAAGCACGTTACTGCAGGATAGAGCTGCCTGTTTATTGTCATGTGCACTATATGTAAAGTGAATTATTTGTCATTTAAGAATTAAAAACTCTGCTTGAAGCAAATGACACCAGTAGCTCATTGCAACTTGTCCTAAAGTGCAATGTATCTACTCGAGGTCTTTTATATACAGAATTTGCATATCTTTCAACAATCATGAGCTCTGAGTTGACAAAAAAAAGGGTGGGATTCCCCTTTCTAGGTTGGAAGTGAGGTGTTGCCTCAATTGGAGGAGGGAACGAGGGAGGATTGGACCGGGAGATTGACAGGTGGACCGGTGCAGCCTCTGCAGCAGTGTGAACTCTGGATCAGTGTGTTGTGGTGAAGAGGTAGCTGAGCCAAGGGACGAGACTCTCTGTTTACCGGTCAATCTTTGTTCCTACCCTCGCCTATGGTGGTGAATTGTGGGTAGTGACTGAAAGAACCACATTGTGAAAACAAGCCGTAGAAATTGGTGCCCTCTGCAGGGTGGGAGAGGTGGTTTGGTGTCGAACCACTGCACCTCCACATTAGGACGACTAGAGGTGGTTCAGGCATCTAGTTGGGATCGAGGATGTTAAGGAGGTTAGATTTCTCAGCTGGCCTGGTGTCCTCCCAGAACCAGGAGGAGGTGACTGGGAAGAGCAAGGTCTGGACCCAGAGCTTAATAGATAGACGGATCAAAACTAAAAGCCCCAGCTAAATGTAATGTACCACTTCTTAAATCAGTGCATCATTAGAAATTGGTTAATAGATTAGTGAATAGCTTTTACTGGTCATGCAGAAACAAGGTGATACCACTTGTCTTCATTGAACACTTTTTTAATTTCTGCGGCCCAGAGTCAACCCTTTCCTAAAGAAAGGAAGCCCCTGACATAATCATTATTGATTTAAGTAAAGAAGTTATTGAAATTAGTGCCAGTCTTTTCAAAGGAAACAACAAAATAAACGTTTTACTATGCTCAAGGGCATTTATTTGCGCCGTGGTCTAGGTTTTAGCATTGACTTACTGGTTCTGTTTTGTTTTTTTTTTGTTGGATTTCCTCTTTGATTTTGAACGTTTTTATTAAGCACTACGCTTCAGAATCAACAGCTGCATTCACATCCAACATTTTTCTTAAGTGCGGCTGCTTTTGATTAGAAGTTGTACTCCTGCCACTGTGAGATGTCGGGGGAACTGTTTGTTGCCTTGGCAACACTAAGACTCTTTCATCATTTCAAATGAAAGAAGGTAAATGATTTGCCAATCTACAGGCTGATTCACTGTGTTTTAATTTTTTAAAGAGATTTCTATGTTTGGGTCAAATCAAACAGAACCTCGTCTGGTCTTTACGTCAGTCTTTTACCAACCAGCAGGCGATGGTCTTTGATAACACAGAGCTGTTTGGCCCACTGGCCGAGCCACTTCTTCCTCCACAGGAAGGCGCAGATGCGAGCGTCCTTCATCAGCTCAATAGACGCCTCCGCTGACGGCCACTGATGCTGAGCTGATGGCGACTTCCCTCTGGTCACCTCCTCCTCGTCGTAGGACTCGTAAGAGCTGCTAACGGCCTCGCCGTCATCTAAGGAATTAAAAGCAGGGACAATAATCACAACACTGCAGGAGCTACTGTGCTTGGATGGAAGGTTATATAAGAGATGAAAAGCAAAGATTTAGATAGATGACTTTGTTGGATGAGTTTCATGGAGTTAATGAGGATTGTGTCTGGTTTGTTGACCCGGAGGAGGGAGGATTTCCTTACAGCACTCAAGCAGATTTTAAAGCACAGTTTAAATATTGATGGATGGTTGACAACGAAAAAGTTAAAGAGAAAATTGATAAATTGAGGAAACTGATAAGATGGGGCTGATTAATGATGGTGGCTCTGACTGGAAGCTGCTGGACTCTGGTCATGCTGGTTTCCCCATGCACTTCAGATCTTAAAACAACTGCAGACATGCCACAACACATGCCACACACAAGTCCTAGCTACCCCTGGTGATAACAGCATAGACCACACTGTCATAGCTGTGCACTCGCATCCAGGGCCCTGAGAAGAGGCCAGAACACTCCAGATCTGCACAGGATCAAACAGGAGGAAAGAGAAGAACGACAAGAAAAGTTGAAAAACACAGAATTGCCTTCAAAGAAATACTTCTGTAAAAGATGAATGGGGGGGAAAAAAATCACACATAACATACTCGGCAACATTCTCCAAATTTCATGGCAGGAGAATTTCCTCACATTTTGGAAATGTGTTGCAAAAGTCTTTAAAAGATTTTTTGAAGTATTGGTTATCAATTACTTCAGATGTGATCAGCATAAGGATTTCTTTCAGGTAGAATAGAATACAGACATTTAATCAGTGCAGTATAGCAATTTTAAGTAACTCATGTAACTTTCAATACGTGTTATAATGACCCTAATATGCAGCCTAACATGTTTTAATCACGACTCAAATAACAGCAGAGCAAAGCAAGTAGTCGAAATTGATCATTGTATCCTAATGCTTGATGATTAAGCCTTGCATCGTCAACTGAACTAATGCTGGACAAACGTCTGGAGTCGAAGTGTAAAGAGCAGAAAAGTGCTGGTAAGGATTTGGATGTGGATGATGACCAGGTAAAAGAGAGGACTTTTCAGTCCGGAGAGTACGGTTTGAGTCATTTCCCTGTGAGTGGATACAACGTGGATTTATCTGCTCATTTGAAGGAAAGAGCTTGAGACAGAGTAAGACAGAAAATAAATTTTAGGTATAGAGATTTATTATAAATTTTGATGGATTTCTCTCTTTTCATTTTAAGATTTCTGTTAGATTCATGATCAATAAAATACATAAATATCTAAATGAAAAGAAACACCAGAGATCAGCTGCAAGTGTCATCAAAGTCTAAATAATAAAAATAATAATAATAGGTTTTCAGAGAAAACCATAATCAGTTCAGTGTTACAGATCCTATTTTATTACATTTCCACATTTTCTAACAATTTTTGGCCTTTATGATACTGTTACACATATTGTAACGAGAAACTGATGCTTGTAGAAACTGTCTTTGCAATTCTGCATCAGAATTTGTTTGGAGTAGCAATAATGCAATTATAAAATTGTAATACATGACAGCGAGTAAGCACTACTGTGAAAAAGGCAATGTAACGTTTCATTAGTGTTGAAACATGTAAAAAAAAAAAAAGAAAAGAAAAAACACACTGGTTAAAGAGAGAGCCTCTTAATCTACGCTTTTGCAAGAGGTTAAACCTCAGTTGGATGCCTTCTACAAATATGCCACTAGATGCCACTACATCCCACATCCTAGACATTTGACAAGTCTTCATATGGGCTTGTTGAAAAGAAAAACAGAGAATGCATTTAGGCTCAGCTCTTACCGTTAGCCGTTTCCTCGTAGGGCTGAGCCTCTTCATAGTAACTCTCTGAGTAGTCGAAGCTGGCTGGAGCGGGAACTGCAGGAAGAGGGAAAGGCTCCCGACACACTACACCCTGATAGATGAGAGAAATTAGGAGAAAAGAAGAAGAGAATTGACATAGAGAACATTAGACATAAAAAAAGGTAAGTAAAATACTTTTATAAACTCAATTTCTTTCTCATAACTACTGTCATCACAACCTCAACATTTTAAAAGTATGATGAATGAATGTCATTCAAATGAAATTGCCCTGGTTAACAGCTATAACACACTCATGAACATGGACACAAATTATTAACGTATTCTTCCTGCAGGCTGAACATGTTTTTAATCCCGCAGTCGCTTCAGGTGTAAGCAGGGAATCCCTCATGAAACCAATCCTTGTCTGACCTGGTGCACCGGAGACTAACATGATGCCTTCAGGGTGAGCATGGATAGCATGAGTTATGTGTGTAAGTGGGAGTGTGTGGGCCCAGTGGCGTTTCCTGAAATCAATCAGCAGTCTGGTTTCACTTCTGTCTCTCTTGTCATCTCCTGTGTGGTAAAGACCGTCTGTCTGTCCCGCAACGAGCACTCAACCAAAGACACTCAATCAACTACTTGGACCACAATTCATTTTTTTGAGATCTTAATGGATAAATGTATAGCTTGTTTTAAATTTGTGTGTGTGATTTACACACCAAGTCACATTCACTCATTCACATACAAGTCAAAACAACACAAAGGAACATTTGCCATTTTAGGTCCAAGCCTCCCCTTGGAGGTGTGGAGATTAAACACCCTTTGACAACGCTGTCCAGGATTTACATTTATTTTAATTTAATTTTCCTTTGGGATAAGCAAAGAACTTTTAAATTGTATTTGAATCATCTTTGGTGATGTGACATTAACCTGCCCAGCCATACCCATATGACACTTTTCTGTCAGGTTTTCACAAACTTAATTTAACTGAAACTGTTTTAAATGCTGTTGTAATTGTAGCCGATTCTTGTGCTTGTTCTTTTGGACCTAAGCTCAGCTTTTGTCATTGCCGATTATATTCTATTTAGACAGACTACACAAGATGGTGGATGACTGTGGGTCTGCCCTAGACTGGTTCACTTCCTACCTCACTGATGGAAGCTTTTCTGCTTCTATCAAATACTTTCCATCAGCAAAAGCTCCTCTGTCCTATGGTGTTCCTCAGGGATCTGTTCTTGGACCCATCTGATTTACTTTGTAGATGATGCCTCTTGGTTATTAAGTTACAAATTTAAGCAACATTTCCTATAATCTTTCTGCTGATGATATCAAGCGCCTTTGTTCTGTCTATCCAAATGATCCTTTTAGCCTATCTGACTTCAATGATTGTTGAACTCTCATCAAGTTCTGTTAGGCTGCAAACAGTCTACAACTGAAGTCAAACTGACACTTTTATTTTTTGCTACTAACGGCTTCATCCCACAGATAAAACAGAGGCTTGAGTATTTGTTGTATGTACTTGCTAGTTTGACATAATGCCCAAAAGCAACACATCATCATTGAAAGAGATGACTAGAACAGGAGTTCAAGGTTACTTTGAGCGGTTTTGCTGATAGTAAAGACAATGGACCACAAGAGCTGGACAACATTTTCTAAAACTAATCAAATATTTTTTCAATGAAATTAAAACTAAAATTCTAAGATTAAAAAAAAAGGCAACCTTAAATGAACTTGCTGTCCCTTAAATATGGCATGCTCTTCATCTGTATAGTTTGTTCCTTTTGTCTCTTTAGTCCATAATTCATGCAACCACACACTGGTTACTAAATCTGGGGCAATGCTTGGCTCAGGATCTTGTCCAAGGATGCACATGACACGTTGAAAGCAAAGGCCAGGACTCAAACCAGTATTTCAACCTTCAAAAGAGCAAAGAACTGATCCAGGTCATTGAGAACAAAATCAACGTTTGTTTAATCTTTTGTCAGCTGGATGGAGTCATTTCCTGTTCAGCATATCTTCAAATGTCAAGCACTGACTTAACAAGTATTAAGCATTCTGGCAAAATCTGGACTCAGCAAAGGAAATAAAGGAGTAAAGGAATCCAGGATGTTATTTGTTTCAAAGATGCAGTCATAGTGAGTCTTCAGAAAAAAACCTTTTTCTTTGGAACTGTTACTCCGTACACAATGACTATTCTGTGCCAGTTTTCTTACAGCAGCTTGTTAGGTCATCATTGTATCATTCGTAGGAAGATAACTCTTAATCAGATCATGATAAGGTGTTTCTTTATTTCTGTGGTGAAATACCCATCCATCCACCCTCCTCACCCCCTAAGTTGGAATTTTCTCCAGTGGAGAAACCTGTGACCACATGTCTCAAGCTATCAGATGTCTGTCAGTGGCAACAGGAAGATTAGAGATACAGTATACAAGTTTGGTCTTGGTCCCTTCAAGAAATAAAATGACCTAGCGGCTCAAAAACTTCAGAAGCTTCCAGCAAAGATGAAATCTGTTATTTTAAATCACGATGCAAGTTGATGGATGATAAAGAAACATATCCGCAGTGGGAGGATGCTTCTGAGGCTATGGAGAGAAACGACATGTAGTCTGTCTTATAGACTTTTGTGTGCCAAAAAGTTTTTCCCATATTCTGTTTATGTGAATAAAAGCAACAAAAAAAAAAAAAGAGAAAAAAGACAAACCACCAGAAGCCACAGCTCATATATAAATATTACAGAAACTCACTGAGCTCGGAAATGACCGGACCAATCTGAACACACTATATTCTTTTTTCTTTTTTTTTTTTCTTGACAACTCGCATAAGCAGGAACATTAAAGACATATGAGATATAACCATTGAGCAGAGTAGATGAATACACTATATAGACTGGGAATGTATTTAAATAGATCAGAGAGTAACTATTTGTGAAAACTTTCTTCCCTCAGTGGCTTCCCTCAGCTAATGGTATCACAACAATCAATGAAAGTCAGGCGTTTAATCATATTTAAGTTTAGCGATGCTTACTCTGCAGGAACATAAAAAAACAGCAATAAATCATACTCTGTGGTGAGACTTCAGATAATATGGTATAGATTAAGAGTTACTGGTTCAGCTAAAATTTACTAACCAACAAAATTTAAAAAACAAATAATATTTGTCTCATTATATAAAAATCACGAGTTCATGCTTTCTGATGTGGGCACTTAAAGACAGTCAGAGTTGGTCCCAGTTTAAAGGGAAGTCCCTGTTTGCGAGCTTTTCCCACCCTCTCACATTAGCAATCTTACACATTGCCAGTAATGCGCAGCAGATGTCGTAATCTGTCATAATAACTGGCGTCGAGTTACAGTCTGCGCGCAGTCATAGTGACGAAGATTTGGTTGTGTGATTAGCCCGCATGCTGGGAAGTGTAGGAAAAGACCCACAAAGCTGTGTGTGGGGCAGAAATGTTATCAGCATACCAGCATATCAGCAATTCTTTTTAAATATATTTTAAACCCTATAATGTTGGATGTATCATATTTGATACATTTGATTTCTAAGACTGTACCACCCCCATAATAAAAAAAAAGAAAAACAAAAATAGCGTTACTCAGTAATAAATAAATAAAAAGATAGATCAATATAGTGAGCTAATGTGTTCATAATAATACATATAATATTATTTAAAAACTGCTGAAGAAAAAAATTGGGGCGTTTTTTAATTTCAATATATAATAAACTCTTTATACAAAAAAAAACAACTTTTTGTGTATTATTTCATACGTCAGGTTTTAAAGGGTTAATACAGATTTAAGCAAATTCAGGAATCAGAATTAATAAGAGTTAAAGTTTTCTCTCTGTAAAATTCTGCAATTTTGAACTAATATTCACAAATTAAAAAGCAAACTGAGACGTTTACAGTTTGATTAACTGGCAGGTTTAAAAGTAAAACTGTTGACTGCCGATACAAAGAAACTCCTCAAACTCCAAAATCAGAATCACAATCAACTTTATTCACCAGATTTGTGCAAACAATTTTTTCTCTTAATGTTTATCGAAAATAAAAGATAAACAAAGATAAAAAAAAGCACAGCACAAAAAATACACATTCCCAATTCCAAAAGAGGAAGTATATGTGTAAAATGTAAATAATAACAATAGACAGTGATTTCTAAAATCCATAAAGACATATTTTAGTAAAAATAAAACATAGAAAATGCATATAAAATGTTAAGTAAAGTAAGTAAGTAAATAAATAAATAAATGCACCATTTTAAGAATTAAATTAATTTAAAATTAATTTTTAATTTTGTTAACAGCAGCACATTTTTAAAAAAGTTCTGAAAGGGCCATTTTCACCCCTGTGAAGCATCACCTTGTCTTCTAACTAGAGTCCACATATGTTTGGGAATTCTGGAGATCAGTTGCTTGAGTTTTAGGAACAAAATTTATTGCTATTATTGTCCGGCATGGGTTTTAAGCTGCTCAGCAGAACTACATCTTTTTTGTTGAATTTTTTTGTTTGTTCATTCACCAAATATTTTCAGTTAGTGAAAGATGTAGTAGTAGTGGATGTACTAGGGAATATTGAGTTTCCATTGTCTTGCTGAAAGATGCAAGTCATTCCTTTTAAGAGATGTTGTCTTGCTGGGACCATATGTTTCTCTAGAACCTGTATGTACCTTTCAGCAGTTGTGCTGCCTTTCCAGATGCGTAAACTCCCTGTGTCATACGTAGTTATGTAGCCCCATGCATTTCCTTTCCAGATGTGCAAGCTTCCCATTCCATAGACACAAATGTATTGCCATAACTTCGGAGAAGCAGGCTTATGAACTGAGCGCTAATAACAAGACAGATGATCACTCTTCCTTTTAGTCCCAATATCAGTTTATCTGACCACACAACCTAAGAGCCTGATAATCACAGGTATCCAACACTGATGTTTGGCCTTGCCCTTCCCGCACAGATTTCTCTAAATTCTTAGATATTTTATGGAATTATATCAAGTAGATGATGAGACAATCAAAGGCTTCACAATTTCATGTTGAGGAACATTCTTCTGAACTCGCGAGACAACTTGTAGACATAGTTTTTAACAGGTTAGTGAAAAACGCCTGAGAGCCTCTGTCTCTAAGATGCTCATCTTATACCCAATCATGTCACTGACCTTTTGCCAGTTTACCCAATTAGTTGCAACAGGCTCCTCCAGATGTTTCTTTTTAGCAGCACTTTCTTTCCCATGCCCCAACGTTTTTGCAACATGTTTGAAGTATGAATGACATGTCTTCGGGTAGGTTACAAGCAATAAGCAACTAGTGATGTCCTTTAAAGGAGCTGTGAAAACTTCTCTTCTCTTTTATTATATAATGAACCAAAGTGAACTGTTGCCTATCATGACCTGATTATTTTCATGCATACACAGAGTTGTGTAGGAGGACTTAGCTGGAGGCGTACCTGAGCCTAAACCTACTAGTTACCGAACCCCAGCCTTGAAGAAGCATGTTTGCACCATAAAATGTAATGGTTTAGATTATGGGGACATGTTTTCTGTCTCCACTTGAAGAGACATTCACTTAATGTGACTGTAAAAAACGCACACGCACAAAAACTGCTCCATGATAAAAAAAAAAAAAAACAAAACAAAAAAACCAAGAGTTAAGACATCTGTTATTAATTAAAACAAAAAGCCAGGCATTCCAGAGCAGCAACAGCAGCAACCTCCCCTGACCGCCCACCCACTCTTATCTTTACCCTTTTCTCTTTTTTTTCCCTCTTTTTAATTTACTCATCCGCTAAAAACTAAATCCCCTTGTTGTGTGGGCAAAGAGCTCGCAGGACTGGTTAAAAAGACAAGAACAAGGGGGTATGCCTGGTGTGTGTGTGTGTGTGTTTTTTTTTTTTTAAATTGTATTTATTTTTTTATCGCAGTCCCTCCAGCACACTGTTAGGCATTTTAGCCTCTTCCTTTCACTTCTCAGACACACACATACACACATCCTCACCACAGAAACATCGACTAGACGGAATGGGCTGAGGAGCATAAATAACAAAGAAAAGAGACGGGGGTGGTCGGGGAAGAATACGGGTGTGGTGGAGGGGCTTTGAGGAAAGAGTGGGAAAAAGAGCCTAAAAACCGAACTTTTGGAGGAACACGGAAAATCCCTGGTTCCCATGCCAAGAATCTGCTGCGGCAGAAGCACACACACACACACACACACACACACACACACACACACACACACACACACACACACACACACACCCACACACACACACACACACACACACACACACACACACACACACACACACACACACACACACACACACACACACACACACACACACACAGTGTATCTGAAAGCTTGCAGAGCGCTCAGAGTAAAGGATAAGGTCTTGACAAAAGTTATCAGAGCAGCTCAGCTTTGGAAAACAAGATGCGGGAGAAATGTTGTCATTCCCTACCGGTCTTAGAAAGTAGTAAGAATGAAAATAAGAAAAAGGCAGCACAGGTCATCAGAGGCAGAAAGAGAAAACAAAAAAAAACGCACATGACTCAGATTGTGCACAAACTGTATTTATCGCCCTTATTTTGCCTTCCTGGGAACAGTTTGACCTCCTCTAAACCCTCATGTTTTTGGGTTCACATTTTTCCTGAAGTGGAAGGAATAAACTTTTACCAGAAACCAATTAAAAACAAACTACAACAAAAGAGAGTGAACAAGTGTTAAAAAAACAAAAATGATATAACATACATCCACCTAAAACCCAGCTGGATTTAAAGGGATGCGTGATCATGAATAATTCAGCATAAACATATGCTAGCCAATAGTATTGCGGTTATGATAATGACCAGTTGCCGGCAGTCACATTACCGCTTGGAGTGCATGTCAACAGTTTTCCTTTTCCTGTCTGTGGCTTGCAAGTGGCCCAGCTGCTATCTATAGTCCAGCTCTATTTTCAGATCATACAGACAGGACGCAATGGAACTGACACAAACCTTCAGAATAGGCTAATAGAAACTCAGGTCACACATAACTAATCACTTGAGAGCTTGTTTTAGGAATAGTAGAGGTAGAGGGTTGGATTTGAGATATGGAAGAGCCTGAAGACCTGGGACTCAGCCATGGCAAGAATGCAACCCTCGATCTGGACGACAGAGAGTGCCATGCGGGCTGGGTGAGAGTGAGGATCGAAGATAGCTGCTTCACTCTGGAGAGGGACTTTCTTATGGGGCACAGCGACTATTTCCGGGCTCTCTTTCACTCTGGGATGAGAGAAAGCCAGCAAGAGAAACTCCACCTGAAAGGCGGCGTGCACGCAAGGGGTTTCCTCATTGCCCTTGCAGTCTGCAGGGGCGAGAATCCCACCATAGTTCACCCGGACGAGCTTGTAGACGCTGTAGAGTGTGCTGCTTTTTTACAGGTTCCACATTTAGTCCAGCATCTTTGTGATATTATTGACTCAGATAACTGCCTCCTGCTTTACCAAGCAGCTGCTATATTTGGGGTTCATCTGTTGTTTCACAATGCTGCTCTGTTTCTTCGTGATGCATTTGATGACCTCAAGGAAGTGGCAGAAAGCGCAATACCGGAAGAGCTGATGGAATACTCTCAAAGCTTATCCCCTGCTACTTACGTTGCAATAGGTACCCATACTCCTTCGATTGAGCTGCTACATGACTCCTTCAGGGTTGTGTGCTTCCTTGATGAAAAACAGGGGGAGTGGAAGCACCTGACAAACCTCCCGACTTTTTGCAGCACTTCCATGGCTGGCGTGGCAGTGCTGGACAATCGACTTTACATTGTTGGGGGAGTTTACGGTTACCGTAAGGACACAGTGGACAGCAGCTACTGCTACGACCCAGAGTCAGGGACTTGGACTAGACTTCCGGGTCCCCAGCAACCGAGATGTGATTTCACCATCCTCGGACATGAGGGACACCTCTACGCCATCGGTGGAGAGGTCGAAAGAAGAGTCATTTCTTCAGCAGAGCGGTATGACACCTCAAAAGGGGAGTGGGCGTTCATACAACATGCACCAAGACCTGTGACATCTGCAGCTTGTGCAGTTGCACGACGGCGAATGTTTGTTTGCTTCTGGAAACCACCGGACACTACAGACATATATGAGTACGTACCATCAGATGACAAATGGAAACTTGCCACCACAATGATCAGACCCCAAAGCTACGGTCATTGCATGGTATCTCACAGGGACAATTTATATGTGATGCGCAATGGGCCCTGCGAAGACTTCCTGCGCTGTCTCGTGGATTGCTATAACATCACCACAGGCCAATGGACGGCCATGCCTGGCCATTACATAAATAGCAAGGGGGCGCTGTTCACAGCAATGATAAGGGGGGACTCTGTGTTCACGGTGAAACACATGCTAACTCTTGAATACGCCATCACCTCGGACGGGTGGAAGCCTCGCAGACAGATGAAGGGATTTCCGAAGAGTGGTTCACTGTGGACGTGTTTACTCAGACTCCCCAAGACAGGACCAGTTACGCCACACGTGGGTGAGGAGGGAGGGGAAGTAGAAATTTCTTTGCCAGGCCCAGATGGAGGATTTGCAGATGCACTGCAGCCCTGATGGAAGTTGATGCAAAACTGAACAACAATGTCATGTGGATATAATGCAAAATATTCGATGAGGGTGAAGGTTGCTAAGTGACAAAATGAGCTTCAGAGCAAGGCATTTACTTTCACACAAACCCGTCTTTGCACAGTTGCACACATGTGCTGACACAAAGCTTTTGTTCTGATTAGCAACAGCTGCTACTGTAGTTTGTGTTGGAGGGGGGGGTGCTTGTGCATCTGTGAGTACAAGTATGTATAAAGTTCAAAGGCACTGATGAGATGCTCTAAACCTTTTTCCTGAAGTCACACTGGGCCAGTTCAGGAGCCCGCAGAACGCGAGAAAACGTTTCACGTACGGCTTCAGGCGTCTGTATCTGAGGTTTCCAGGAAATGCATTCAGCATGTGTGGCCACAAACCACCTTAGTTTAAGTTAAAGATCTGTAATTCTTGTCTAAAGCCTCTAAGTGATGGTATAGGCTGCACTATAACACAAGACCAAAATACTGTTGAAATTTGCCGCTGAGCTAATTTTGAATACAGTATATATCGTCACAATTTCCATGGCCCCATCCTATTGACCTCATTTGATTCAGAAGTCAAGCTGAGGTCAGTTGTGTTTGCTCAGCCAGATCTGTTTTGCATGTTTATTCACTCTGACTTACTTTTCTTGGGGGAGGCAGGTCAGGAAGACTCTTCTGTGGCACAGGGACATATTTTCCTGCTTTTCCATTGACCAGGGCATCTGGTGGGTCATCTGGATCATAAAAGCACAGAGTGGGAGGTCAATCAGTGACAGGAATCCTAAATCTTCTGCTGACGTTTTACATGCATACCTTTGTATACCTTGTCTACTAAAGCACAGTTACCACACCATTAGGATGATGTAGAATTGATTTTTCTATGTTGTATGAATGCATCATTGTTTGTCTTCGTATTCTTCCTAAGTGCCAGAAAAGAGCGACTGCTGCTTTAAAAAAAAGTTACATTGAAATGAAGTATAAGTGAATAGTTGTGTGTTCTCTTTTTTTAATGCACATTTAAAAATATTTCTTCCTAATTGTACCTAAAAAAAAAAAATGGAATAAAAAGCCCTTAACTGGCCGAGGGTTTGTTTTTAAGTCTTTCAAAGGGGAGTTAATGGGTATAACAAAGTGAAGTTACTTTTTCTGATTAAGTTCTAACATAGTCAAAGAATTTACTCACATGACTGCATAAAAAGCCAGCTGCTTCCATTTCTAAAGAGGAAACAGTCAATCATAGCCAAAAAGAAAAAAAAATAAAATAAATAAACAAGGACTATTTCTCTGTTTTTCTTTTAACCACAAAGTTGGCTTTTTTTTTTGTGTGTGTATGTGAGTGTTTCCTTCTGCAAGGTTTTGTTTCCACTGAAGCCCCCTCTCGTGTCTATTACAGCCATGTGTAACCTTGGCCAAATCCCTACAGTACCCAGCCTAATTTACTCACTCCAAACCAGTTCATGTAAATATCCCTAAATAATCATTTCTTTCTATTGTGACTTCTTACCACAGCTGGTAAAATGGCTGTTTGATTTTTGGATATAACTGGATTAAACTAGAGACTGAAAAGTTCCTCTCTCTAGTGTTCAAGCCTTAAAACTGGTAGTTCATGAGCCTAAGGATGACGACACGGTTCCTCTGTATGTTTTCATTATTCTGATATATGATCTGTGGTCAGAGGGCTTTAACTTCTGTATGAAATTGTAGTATTATTTTAAAACAACCCTTCTCTTTAGCCAACAGGGCTGACTATCCGCATGTAAAGCAGGTTTCAGGGCAGCGTTATGGCCTCCTTAAACAGTTGTTAAGGGAATCAATTTTTTTCTGTTCTCTTGAAGACATGGGCAAAAAATAGCATCCTTTAATTTACTTTTCATTCCATGTATAACACTAATCGGATTTGGCTCCTGATTTGGGATAAAACTCAAGATTTTGCATAGTAGAACAAATTAAACTGACATGGTACTCTAAATCTAAACATAACATATTGTTGCACAATCTTAGCAGCAATTGCTGCCAACAAGCCCCAAGGCCAGCTCTAAGTGAGACTTTTGTTTTACTTTTATATCTGCCAGCAGGTACATTTCTTGGTACTTTTACCTGTGTACTTTGGGTCACGTCAGGAAGTCAAGCTTCCTGACATTCAGGAGTACACTTTGCACCAGGATGCCTTGGTATTCACCCCGACCCCACCGCACCCCACCCCACCCCACCCCACCCCACACCCTACCCCCCAAATACAGGAGGGACGGTGGTGTTCTCTTTATTTTTCCATCATTTTTCCATCTGTGAACACAGAGCTCATGTAACTTGCCAAATTCTACAGTTTTGGCCCATGACATAAGAGGACATTCTCCCCCCAAAAAGCGGTGGTCTGTCATTTTGCGTTTTAGCAAATTTAAGTCTGGCTTTTTTCTTTTTTTTTTATGCTTTTGTTGTAGTAGTACAGTACAGTAGTTGAAGACCCTCTTGGGTCGTCTTCTACGGAGGTCATTGTTGTTCAAATGGCTTTGGATGGTGTGCAGATAGTGATGTACCTTTTCCTTTGAGGATTTTACACGTTTTTGATTGTGGTTTAGCATCTGTGTTATTCTTCTATTAAATATGTTGTTGTTGTTTTTTTTTTACCATAATGTGCCCACATCCTGGGAGGTTGGCTACAGTGACTTTATCCTTCAAAATAATAATTGCAGCCGTAGTCAGAGGAACACGAAGTTTCTGAAGATGGTCTTATGTGCTTTACCTTTACTTTTACTTTACATTTATTACATTTCATGAATGAGTCTCAATGATGTCAAAGTACACAGCAAATGAACTTTAAATGGTCAAAATAACAGACAGAAACATTGAAACCACCAGTGAGACTAGTTAAGATAAGATTTTTAGTGTTTGTATTGAGACAATTACTTTTTGAATAGGATGAAGAATTGGATGAAGAATTGTTTCAATGAGCCGTGACAGTACCAACACATTTTTCAGCATCTGCAAGCAGACTCTTATTTCTTATGTCTGTTCATTATGTTGGAACAGCATGTTAGGTACTTTGCTTTAAAGATAAAGCAACATGATTTCTAACCCAGATTGGTCTCTTTTAGTCACATTCAGTGAATGTCCTCACCATCTGTGAGAGTTCATGATGGCATGGGAGGAGGAGGTATCTATGTTTCAATAATGTTCATATCAAATATCAAAGACACAACATCAGGGGTCATCTGGGTACAACATCCGGGTACTCCGGCTTCCTCCCACAGTCCAAAAACATGCATGTCAGGTTTATTGGTTATTCTAAATTGCCTGTAGGTGTGAGTGTGAGCGTGCACGATTGTTTGTCATTGTACGTGATCCTGTGATAGACTGGTGACCTGACCAGGGTGTACCCTTGCCTCTAATGCCTCGCCTATAATGAACTGGGATAGGATCCGCCAGACCCCTGTGACCCAGCAAAGGATTAAAAACGGGTCTAGAAAATGCAACATCACAAATCACTTACCCCACCTTTAAATGTGCAGTGTCATCTTTGAGACTGTACATATGAGAGTGGCTTCATTGTGCTTATTCATCAACAATGAAAATAAGAAAAAAAGACTATTTTATATCAGTGCTAAAGATGAGTTTTAAAAGTTTTAAAAACTGACACTGTTAAGCCTCTGATGAGATTTTAAAAAAAAAAAAATTCACTTAAGTGATGGTATGGACAGGTTCCCTACAGACAAACTATTATAAGAACTGTTTGTGCAAGAATCTCCATCTGGTCGATGCCATCCAGTTATAAGTCTGGACAATTTGACTCCAGACAGTCAAACTATTGTTGATAGATGCAAAAGAAGGAGATTCATGGCCTCCCCTTTGGCTCCTAAAGAAAGTTCATGCTCCTTACCATCTAATAAAAGACCTAGGATTGTTTTTAACTCTGGACTATCCCTTGGACCTCCACGTTGTGTTGTGTGTTGTTGAGCATATCTCATCAACACACATTATTGTTGTCTAATACTGTGTAGGGCTTCTTCAAAATGTTTTAACTGCTTTAATCTCACTTAAACAGTAAGTATTCATAATTTTCTCATTGTTTTGGTCGTTCTTTGTTACACAGACTTAACAGAACATCCTTGCCAATGACA
Source organism: Xenentodon cancila (assembly GCA_014839995.1). Classification (NCBI taxonomy): domain Eukaryota; kingdom Metazoa; phylum Chordata; class Actinopteri; order Beloniformes; family Belonidae; genus Xenentodon; species Xenentodon cancila. The sequence goes on from CM026218.1 coordinate 13,450,334, forward strand.
TAGCCAAAAGTGGGAGAAAATACAAACAAAAACTTTGTTTGTGAAGCTCATGGACTTGTTGTTAAGGACATTAAACACAACCTGCAGTTATGTACTAATCTGTGTGTTAGTGCGTTATCATAAGTTTAGGGAACAAACTGAGCTGAACTGCATTCAAAACAGCCAATCAACATTCCTACAATTGACATTGAGCATGTAACGGCACTAAGATAATCGCAGCTGAGACACATTTGGTGTTTTTATGAGCGTTGTTTTAATGTAACATCTAATCTAAATGCTCCTTTTTCTCATATCTCAACTTTCTATCATTGTTTGTGAAAGGAAACCTGTGTCTTTGCTTGCACTGCGGCTGAGGATATGTGTTAAGTCTGGTGCTCACTCAAACCGCATTCTTCATCGACGTCCAAACTAAACAGGCCAGTCTCAGTTGGTGACGAGCTTCGACGAAGCAGGCAGGAAATGGTGGTTTGCAGGAGGGGGGACAGAGAGGAGCTGCTGCGTGCAGCGGTTTATCTTGTCTGCTATTCATTTGCATCTAAATTCAACTTGGATGTGAAAAACAAGTATGTGCAATGTGAAAAACGCAAAGGCACTTAGACAATCACAAAATAAGTTAGTGGTGCTGGGTATTTATTTATATATATATATATATATGGTTAAAAAACTACAAAGCCTTCTTCTTTCAGTTTATGAAAAACTTCCCATCAAATTTCAGCTGCTCATGAGACACCTGAGTCTGAATAAAAGTGGTCACTTGCATAAATAAAATTATTTGACTCCCCTCCGGTATTAAAAAAAAAAATTGTCATGAAATATCACATTGCAGGAGGAGATCTTATAAAACTCACACCTTTGTCATCTTTGTCCTTCCCAGCAACAATGACTTTATTCATGTAGATATACTCCTCATCAGCGCCTGAGAAAGAGAGAGGACAGTGTTTAACAGCTTACAGCAGTAAATGCCAGATTCGACCATGTCAGTTTCCCCGCAAACACACATGTTGTCGAACTAAGAAAACACCTGACACGTCTAATGTTGTGACATGTATCCAAAACCCCACAATGTCAAATTTGTCTTTTTCGAAACATGAATTGCTGAGACCTCTGTACAACACCTCCCATAAAATTAATAATAAACAAAATTAGTTTCATGCAATAAAAACATTTAAAAATAAAGTAATAATAAAAATAAATAAATTGCCTAATGTAGTTATAATAAATCAAAACAATTTAGAAATGGTTAAATACAAAATTGGGGCTGTTTTTAATTTCATTATATATAGTCAATACTTAAAAAAAACTTTCAGTGTATTATTTCACATGTTAGGCTTTAAAGGGCTAAATAAAGTGATAAAGGAAACAAATAATCATCAGTCACTCCACAGATGACACACATCTGTTTAGCTGTGTTAATTCAAACGCATCTGTCGAGGCCGCTCCCTAAGCCGCTACCTCGCAGATTGTATTGTCAAAGCTTTCGTCTATATCCAGTGAAGTCTGACTTTAAAATATGTACGTCAAACACGCAGACTTGCAAATCGCTGATCTCCTTGGAAATAGTGGTAGAACAGTATGTCAAATATAAAACCATCACCAACAGTCAATAACTTTATTCAGTCTAAAAACCCTTTCAGAGAAAAAAAGATAATTCTTCACACCATGCCACAGATGCAGACACACATAAATGAACAAATATATATATGTATATATATATGTATAATATATATATATACACTGTCCACAGCAGATTTTTTACATTTCAAATACTAAACAAAAAAAAAAAAAAAAAAATATATATATATATATATATATATATATATATATAATTTTATTTTTATTTTTTTTAAATATCAAACTCTAGTGTAAGGATATTGAACTTAAGCAGGGACATATAGCTTTAACCTATCAGACCTCTTAAAAATCCTACAAACTCTCTCTCTGTAGCTCTTGAAATGCCTCGAGACTTTAATTCTTGAGTGTTGAGACTGTGTCTCTGGCATAAAGGTTTTGCTGTAATTGTTCCTGCAAATTATACCACAATAGAGACAAGAATGTCTGATGGCATCTTAGTGTCAAACAAACCTAATGGGTGCTTGTCAAAAATCTCAGATTTAAGTGGTAGCTTCATCTAAATGAGCAGCCTATTGTGCAGACAAATGGGATCATTATTGACACTCACTCTTACCGTGACATGCATTCATCAAACATTAACCAAAGAACTCTGCCTGCACAGATCGAGTATTGTGCCACTTTTGTTTTTGAAGTTTTGGAAGATTTGAAGATGGATGGAATGCAGCTCTTGAACTTGACTCGTTTCTGAAGAACAGTCTAAGAATCTAGAGGTTATTTAACACGTGTAAGTGTAACTGTGGTTTCAATTTAATTTGTTCTCTAACTTAATAAATGCTACAAAATTAAGTCAACAATCACTTAGAGTGGCACATCCATCCGTCAGTATTTTGTTTTGAAATGTTTGGAAATTCAAGTTATTTTTCAAAACCGCTCTTTTAGATCTTAAATTGGTCGTCTGAATGTAAATCTTGGGATTGCGGTTGGTATCCAATATTGAGCAAAAACATTAGACAGCAATGTAAGTAAAAGCGTTTGTTTTTCACGATGACAGACTCAGGCCGCTAGTGATGGGAGATGAACACAGAATTTTGTTGTTTATCTGTCTCTTTATTTTATTTTATTGTCCATACATAGTTTTTATACTGTTATACTGTAAAGAGTAGCAAAAGTAGATGGCAGATTTAGTTCATGTCTATGTTTCCACAAATGAGACTGTTCGAGCTGAGACAGAATAACTAATGAAATCGCAGTTTGTGTTTTTTTTTTTACACATTTCCATCCGGAGGAGGATATTACGCTTATCTGAAATTCATAGAAATCGGAGGCCAACTGTTCAGCTCTCTGTAAGGCAAATAGAGCTAAAAGTTGCTTGTTACGACATTCTTGGTCAGAATCAGGCTGACTCCAGAGATGTGCAGAATGTCCCTGTCATGACCTGTTAATATTCTGGACCCAAGACGATTCAAAAATGAACCTCGGGCTTAAAACAACAGAATTTTCTGTTAATTCAAGTGAAAACAAGCTAGTGATTATACAAGGATTTTTCATTGCGATTAGGCATTCCAATAAACATTAGTGGCCAAGCGACTGCAGCTACACTTGCAGACTAAACCTGACCTCACTTTGCGCTCAAATGCTTTCAGGTCCGTGTTAACAATGGAGTAATTTCAGCTAGAAGTGGAGATGATGAAACCTCAAGACTCAAATAAATGCTTTGTGAGAAAAGGGCCGTGTTTGGACTCGTGTCTCTCCGAACATGGTGGATTAATTACGAGCTGGCCGTAACTCTGCCACATAAACAGTCTCGGTGTCTTCTCTCAAACAATAAGCCCTGAGGTTGCAGCGTAGAAGGTCCCAGCTGGTTACTGTAACCTGCTACGGGAATTGTTCCTGCGCTGCAGCGTAGTTTTTAGGGAAGGTCCTTTCGTCGAATTAAATATTTCAGCTGACTAAGATTATGCCCTGAGAGGAAATCAAACAAAAGCTCTAGCTTCGGGTGATACCCTGGAGAAGGTTTCTCCTTTGAAATAGATACGATGAGGTGAAACCAAACAGCAGCTGAATAAAATGATGTTTTGCCTGTACAGTGAAAACAGATTTTCAGGGAACGGAGTTGAAAGGCTATTTATAAACTGCTGCGCAAAGGAAGTGAGCATCCCCAGAGTATAAATGCAGCTTCGGAAAAATGATACAGCTTGGAGCCAGAAGAGGAAGTACAGCGAGACGGGTCCAAGACCTGAACATGGAAAATCATGACTGCTTGCATGTTGGTGGACAGTTGTGTGTAAAAAGCTCGCTGAGAAAGACACAGAGGAAGTACGGGAGAACTGGCTTTTCCACCCCCCACAAAAAGGAGATCATGATTGTGAAAAATTGAAATGAAACAAACCTACTAACAGTTGCTGTTTGAGGTTTCTCTGGTATCAGTCAGTCGGAGGCTGGGGCTTGGATGAGGGTCAGTTAACACAGTCGCTAACTGGACTTCCAGGTCACATAAATCAATTAAAATCCACCGGCAGTTGCACCATTTGACACCGAGCTGTATGGCAGAACCAGTGACTAACAAAAACAAACTTGTCTTTCTTTGTTTGACAGGATACTTTGGCATTCCTTAGGATGAGGCTATATGCAGTTTTGGAAAGCTCTCACAAAATATATAGGTAAAACAAAAAGCACATTCTACCGCTGAAATGTCTTTTTATCCACAGAAAATACCCTAAATAGTAATGGCAAATACACATGGTGCTTACTGACAGTTAAAGGTACTGAAATGAAACCAGAGAAAGGTTTTTAGATGGCCTCTTTTAGGCCAGACAGCCAGCGGTGCAAGCTCACTGAGCGTGTGGGAAACACATGGCTTGGCCACATCTTACATAAGGTGTTTTGCATGAAGGAAGACTAACTTGCAGTCTAAGCAGCTTTTGAATGAATCCGAAATGCCCTCAATTAGGCTTCAGCCACTGTCATGTAATCACAAGAAACATTAAGAAAATATAAGACGCAGTTTATTGAAAGTTCTGCTTGTACCTCTAATGTGGCACCGCTGCTTTGCATATATTGGCTCAGAAGCCACATCGAACTCTCCAGCAGGTTTAACTATTGCAAAATGCTGCATAAGAGCCGAAATGTTATTAAAGAAAGAGATGCAGGTGCTTTTATTTGATGGATATTTTCAATTTCCCTCATAAGAAGCAAGTTTCAATTGATGGTTGACACAGAGGTTCATGATTTTATCTCTCTGAGGAATAACACAATAATGGCTGGCAACTTTTCCGGAAAAGACTGACTTTTTAAACTCTAGTTGTAACTTCAAACATTCACAAACCTTTACAGTATATTCAGTGTAATTTGTGAAAGGAGTTGGCGTTTGCTTGTCTCAGATCAGTCAACGACCGTATCATCAATACGTATCACCACTCAACTCTAAATCAAGCAACACACTTTCTCTTCCTCTAATGTCATTTTCCTAATGCACATGTTCTTTTTTAAACATCCCAGACTATTACCGCTTCCTGTTCTTTGTTTTGTGTTTGTGTGTGTATGTGTGTTGGAAAAACAACAACAACAACAACAAAAAAAAATCCACCAAAATCACCATCAAAATCAGCACCTGACTAAATTTACAATAAAATTACGTCACATGGTTTCATTTCTTTAAATATCTAAACTGACAAGCTTGAAGTTCAAGAGTTTTAAGTGGTTAGGATTCGTTAAGTGGTAGTGACTTTCCTCTTACCATTTGAGGCCTTGTAGGTCTGGAGAAGATCAGACAGCAAACCTTTCTGGACAGTGGCGTTCCCGCTCAGGGTCTCCTTGTCTAGGATGAGCAAGAAGCGGTGGAGCTCCATGAGGAGCTGGTCCAGCACTGGAATCCCAGAAACAAAGGACACGTTCAGATTTACAGCAGAATAAAATAATATTTTTGATCTTCCTGATCATTCCTTTGAATGGAAATATGTAGTGTGGCAACAGTGATTTAAAATGAGCTATGTTACAGCTCCAATGACAATAAAAAAAAAAAAAAAAAAATGAAGATCCAAGTGAAAAGAGAAGAAAAGTCTTTGAGGTTTCCAGAAAGGCATTTTCTGAATATTATATTTGAATTAACTGCAGATTTTATATCTTAGCTTCACAGCTTCTGTATTCACACTGCTTCATCTTTGTTGCTCATGCTGCACTCTGCTTCACGTGAGAATGATAAATGGGAGAAACTGCCACAGTTGAGATCAATAACACTCACTAATTCATCTCAGCTACTTGTTATTGACAATTTGAAGTTGTTTTGGGAATTTAGTAAAAGGTCAAGTTCAGAGGAGGGAGGAGCCTGGGCCTGGGCCAGAGGGGACCAGCGTGTCTGGGCGCAGCCCACACGCATCCTTCAGGGGTCAGTGCTGAGCTCACAGCCCTCTCCGCTGTGTGGGGAGCTCTTCATGTTTCCCTTTGCTGGGTTTCAGCCTCATGAATAGGGCCGTTGCTGCAGTGACAGTACTTCTTCAGCGGGAGAAGAGGCAGGAGGAGGATAAAGAAGAAAGACCTTATTAAACGGGAAAGGTGGGGCAGTGGGCGGGAGTGTTCGGATCTAGTGGAACACATACTAATGAAAAAATAAAAATACTATATTCTTTGGAGGTGAAGGACAGAATGTGAAGAAAACTGTGTGCCATAAAGTCATCTCAACAATTATTATTATGCACTTAAGTTGGAAATGGAACATTTGGTTATCCATTGCATCCAAACTGTTGCACAATAATTAAAAAGAGTGTCCTTAACCAACAGAAACAAAAAACGGACCCAACCATACATAAGAGTTGCATTTTGATCCACACTGAATAAAACCTCTTACAGGGACACTAAACTGTTCTTGTCTGTTTAAACTCTAATAAAGCTGTCAGCAATCTTGTTTAATGTCTCCTTCCGTGTCAAACTGGCCACTAACTGCTTTGCAAGCTTTGCCTCTTGGAAATGACAAGAGGTGGCTTTCCTGAAGGTACAGCCTACTATGTTGACTTTTATGAGTCTTGCTCACACTGAGTCAACGTTCACTAACAGTCGCCATGTGTGCATATGTGGATTGGAGATGTGTAGGAGTACACATATCCTCAATGACGACTCAAAGTAATCATCTTTCCTTTGAAATGTTGCTATTAGGATTTAAACCGCATTCGCTGCATTTCCCGTTGTTGGTTTTCTGCAAACATCTGACACAATTCTAAACATTTTCCAGCTTCTCCTCCTTGTGTATTTGCACAGACCAACTCAGATGGCCTTTGGATTGGAGGGGCCCTGGGAAACTGAGTCAGCTGACGAGCACAGGGAGGTCTGCAGCAGGACGTTTTTGTGGGCTTTGGGTTGGCTGGAAGCCCACTGCACATCCAGTGAGTAAACCACAGCCTGCTCTGCATAAACAGTTCACTTGAATGTCCAAAAGGAACCTGAGTGACCATCAGAGAGAAGTAAGTCTGCAGAGTTTTTTTTTAACTGCTGCACTTATGAAGTCCTGACTGCACTCGTGCAGTTTGTGTGAATAATCAGTGAAAGCGAAGGTTTCCAAACACAGAAGCTAAATTTCGTTTCCTCATTCCTGAGGTTGGGTTTCACGATTTGCTTTGTCAACACCAATTAATGACCCGTTTATTTACTTTCTCTCACCTCATAAGATTCCCCCAGAATAATGTTGAATAGGGTGAATTTGCAAATTTATTTTCAAATTACTGCGGTTTAAGGTAACTTTACCATGGTATCACGTCAGGATCAGAACAATGTGAGTTCCTGCAGGGAACACACATACACTGTCACTGAAACATCTCACACCAGATTAGACAAATCAGATGCTTCCTGCAATATATGTCGTTTTACTTTGTGTTGTCTTGGCTGCTTTTAAAACATCAGGATTTATTCTTTCAGTTAGCCAAAAGCTTAACTGAACAAGATTCACCATTTTATCAGCCAACCAGCAGCAATCAGTGCACCATGTGACTGTTTTCTTTCATTCAAAGGCTCATATGGACCACAAATGACAGCTTTATTTTGAACATTAGCATGCAGTGGGCCCAGATGTTTACCTCATGTTTTTTTTCCTGTGAGAAGGAACCTCATAAAAACAAGATAAAAAAAAAACCAACAAAAAAAAACATGTTAGATTAGGCTCAATTATTCAGAATCAGTTTTTCTTAACTTCCTGTTAATGATAAAGACTAATGACAGCCAGTGCCTTCTTTGTGCCAGCTTCAAACAGAGTTTATTTGACACCATTCAGTGATGCTCACCAGTGCACAGTACAATGAGAAAATCCACAAAGTTTACAGCATATTAAATGAAGAGAATCGTAGCTTTTTCACAGGTCATGATTCTGAGCTCATCAGTTAAGACATCTGCCATGGAAAAGCACAAGTTTTCAAGGGTGTAGTCACTTTCCAGGGGTCTGGAAGATGAACAATCCTGTCACCATATGCTGCAAATTGAAACTAGTGAGGACCCCCAGAGTACACAGGTTTGCTGTGAACTGAAGGTGCCAGAAACCCAGTCTTTAGGATAGAGCCAAGAGTTTTACATCACAATTAATCCATTTACTATCAGATGAGAAGTTCCTGATCTAAAACCGACATCAGCTAAAATTGTGATTTGTTTTTCAAATCTTTTTTTTTTTTTTTTTTTTTAATGAAGTGAATGGAAAGAAGATTACCTCAGACTTCTGCAAGCCATCTGTTACAGACTTCAAACTTAGACAAGACTGGATGTTCCAACAAGACAATGATCCTCAAACTCACATTAAAAACAGCTGATGGGTGGGTAACGCACCGGTGGTTAAAATGAAACTTTAAAACCGGCCTTTCCACCGGTCCTGCCCTCAATAGTATTGGAGAAATGTGAACTGTTTAAAAGTCAGGAGGATCCCAGGGAGCGAAAAAAAGATTCAAATTAAATTTGCCAGTTCTTCCAGGAAGAGCGGTCAAATAGTCAACAAGAAATCTACAAAATGCTCGTAGTTGAGGTGCGACGTGCCGGTGGACATTCAAGTTTAGGATTTTTCAGTAAACATCATGTGGTGATTTCATTAATCCCCTAACAAATCAATCATGGAAAGTCCCATTGCCACAAAGTTGATGCTTTTGATGAAACATATGTGGAAAAAACTGGAAAAATTAAAAAAAAAATGTTTTTTAATAAAGCAAAAGGGATTTGACTTGAGTCTGTTAAACCCTTCTTATCACATTTGTCAATCAGTTGAAAGCGGACAACCTGTCAATACATTCCTGTTCCTGCATGAACACTGACAGACCACACTTGATTTTCTTAAATTAACAGAGCAGGCATGACCTCTCATTTCAGACTTCAGGCCACTTCCTGACTAAATGTGGTTACTAACACATTTTTCATAGCCTTAAACCATAGACTGGTCAGATCAGCCTCAAAATATGCTGTTAAATTTGGAAATGACCAGTTTCTCCTTCAAAAGTTAAGCCTCTCAACAGTAAGTGGTACCCATGCAAAGCAATAATGGTTAGTTGGGACAGCGCTTCTGCCCAAAGGATGCACCAGCTTGGATATTGTCATCAAGTTTTTACCAAAGTCTTCTAAATAGCAGGAATGAGCTCAAATCTTTCTCTTTTTTAGCATCTTAACTCTTTTGTGGCATTTGGATGTACTTCTCTCTTTCTCATATCAAATTTAACTGAGCCCATTTTCAAGTTTTAAGTTTAAGTCCCAGCCTTTCTGTTTATGCGCCAGGAAAGGATTCTGTATTTTGCTGATGCAATGTTTGTGCGTGTTGATAATTGCTTGATCGATGATGAAAAAGAAAATGGGTAAAGAGTCAAAGAAAATAAAACATGATGGAAATAAAAAAAAAAAAAAAAAAAAAAAAATATATATATATATATATATATATATATATATATATATATATATATATATATATATATATA
>CM026218.1:13459930-13514930 GCA_014839995.1 Xenentodon cancila
CTCTGCGTCTTTTTTTTTTTTTTAAAGGTACCTGTTATAAACTAATGCAACAGGCAACCTCAGAGTCTCACCTGGCTATGATTTCAAATGTCAGAAAATAATAATTTGGTATGAAATTTATCAATAGTTCTCATAAGAATTTATCTGCTGAAATTCAGTGTTGACACATTCTCATGGCCATCATGCTTTATCAATTCCAACATGGAAATGACATTCTTGATACATTCAAATGTTATTAAAAATACATTGTTTAAAGCACAACAAAGAACAAGAACAGTTACCGTCATTATGTGATGTTGGTATTTGATTCTGGGTGACGAGGAAATCACATCATTACATGACCACTTGACAGTTATTGTTAATGATAATGTCACTTTTCCTAGTAGTAAAGTTGTAGTAAAGATTTCCTGTTATGGTGCTGCTTTTGGTTGTAGAACATTTTTATAGATAACAGAAATAGCAAAGACAGTATTTTTTCACTCACCATTTGGTTAGGGACAACTTGGTCTGGTTTAGGCATTAATGCCAGTTGGTTAGGGTTAGGGTAGGGTTAACATTTCTAACTGTAGTGAATTGAATCATCAGGGCTGTTAAACTTGACAATGGGAAACAGGGATGTGCTTGTTCTTCTGTTGGTGATACATGTTTGATTAAAATCTGTCCTGTAATACAGAGAAACTGGAATATATTTGCTGGGTAGCATAATTGTACGTAGTGGAAATATTTAAGGAACCGGAGCTAATTTCAGTAAGGTACGGTGAAGCTGCAGTCAGTGGGTTCATTGGTTTGGACCTGCCAAAACATGTGGCAGGCTTAGATGTAGGCCATCGGGGCAGGCTATGGGGTCCTTCACGTCTACGTCTGTCATGGGATGAACAAGGCGACGGGGAGTAAGGGGAGTTGGGGTAATGCAGGAAAGTGGACTGTGCTGTAAAAATGATGAAAAGAAAGACGGTCTTCCTGCTCTGTGGCAGTGGGGTTCTCTGTATGAGTTTGGCCCTTTTTGCCCCCAGGGCCTCACTCTTGCTCATTCTCAGCACATCAAACAAGCCTTTGATTACTGGATACAGGAGCTCAGGGTTGGGCTTTTGTTGTGTTTGCTTCTCACCAGGTACACTTTTGATGGAAATGCTTCTTAGTCCAGGAGCTCACTCACTTGTAATCACACACATATGCACGCTCGCTAAACCATGCTGTCCCTGCAGCCCTTTAGCCACTGTTCTGTGGGATAATAACTTAGATGGAGAGCTTTTATGTGGTTGACTCTGAGGCCTCTTTGCTAGCCCTTTTGGTTCACAGCTATTTCAAGCTTGTCGCTTTTTTTTTTTCCTCATCAATCAAGACTGTTGAGGCTTGTGTAGTTCCCTTTCCTTAGACGTGAGTCTATTTTTCGCTAAGGAGTGCATCTTAATTGAAAAATGACCGACGGTTAATGCCCACACAAAGTGAAACACTCAACTCCCACAAGCCAGAGCAGCAGTCGGCGATGCCTTGACTGATAGTCTTGTGGCGTGAGGACGTGACTTTGGTGGTGGATTAAGAGAAAGAGCTGGAACGTCGCTGAGATTCCTTTGTCTCGTGGCCCAATGCTGACAGATTTTTTTTTTTTATATTTGTGTTTATGAGAAAACTCATAGCAAAAAGGAGATGGAGAGTTGCTCATCTTAAAATAACAAAACCCAATGCCATAAGTTGTCATTGTTTTGGGACGATGCAGACACATAAGATCACTCTAATGCAAAAAGAAAAGAAAAACAAGTATTTAATGGCTTAACTTTACTTAATAATGATAGAGTTAATATATTACTATCGATGTGGTCACTTAGTACAGTTAAAAGCAGAAAAAGCCATATTCGTTTTAAAATAAAAACGACACAGAAGTCAAATAATTATGCATAAATGCGTGACTTTAATATTCTTACTTGATGCAATGCATAAAAATCACTCCTTGTACAATTGACATGAATGTGAAATCTAATGATGAAGAGCAAAACTGCTGTTTGTTCAGTGAGATGTGACAAGTAACACTTCAATTCATTGCTTTTGTTTGTTGTGAAGAACTATGCGTGTTTCAAGATAACACTGTTGTCAGATTCATTTAGCGCTTTCTTACTTAAGAGTGTCTAAAGCGTTTGCTGTCATCACTCATTTGCATTGACATCTATAAAAGAGATCCGACACCCTTTTTTTTATCCTTTCTGCCCTATTTGTTTTAGTCACATTAGTCAAACGTGGTCGGTTATCAACTATGCTGTTGCAGCATGCTTCAGCCTTTTTCGTCTTTTTCAAAGGTGGTGAAGTGATGGTGTAAAACAAGGTTTTCTTTTGAAATCAATTTTATTTAAATCATTCCTTGGTACACCTTTCATATATTGGACAATAGATACTTTCTGATTGGATTATTTAACACAAGAAATTACATTTCTACAAAACTAAACTGCAACAACCTATGTTGTGAAGGAAATTATTGTTTGCATTTATGATGATTTAAAGGTGCAAAATTTTAATATGGGGAAGTGCAAATATATTAACACAGTGGATTAAAAGTGGCTTTTTTCGCAGCTAAAGTTTCTGATCAGATCAAACTGAAACCGTTAGTGCTCGCGCTTGAATTTGTTGTAATGCTGCAGACTATAACTGCTGAAAGACTTAAAAACCACACCGCTCTGGTTTCAGACGAACACAATACGAGGCAGGTGCCACTTGAAGATACCGCATCTACATTAGTTAAAACACAAATTTTAATTTCTCCCTCATGTTACTTTCCCTACTTGTTCCTTCAGGGCTTTTATGAAACACACAGTGTCTTTTCTGTCACCAAGTTGATACCAGATATTTATGTTCTAGTTTCTATGGCAATAACATCAAAACACAGCTTGAATTAATCAGTCAGGTCAGCTCAGTCCCTGCCCCGCCACTGAACCCAGTACGCTCTTGGGAGAAAGACGGACGCCTGCCAACAGAAATCAAAAGCCTATCAAACTGGTGTTTGAGCTTTTACTCAAGCCTTGCCTTAAGCTAATGATTGCTACTGACACAAGAACAAGGCTTGGAAAACGTTAATATACGTGGCTCCTCAGTGCCGCTGATACTTTTTGCCTGCCTTCACCAAGGAAGTGTAAATAGGACAAAAGGTACTGTCATTTTGATCACTGACCAACAGAAAGTCACCCACATTATGTAGGTGTCCTCTAGACATCTCAATAAGTGCATGTTAAAGGAGGATTTGAGAGTTAAAACAAATGTAGATCTATTATGACTGCAAACTTTCTTTAGCGACCAAATGAAGCAGTTTTGCAAAAGGTCACGGCACCTGCTTCTATGGCACAGAATTGGTTTTTGTAGATATTCATGACAAATAGAGGTGGTTAGAAGCAGAACTCTCCTCCGTTCTTGTATGTTGACAGTAATTTCCACAACGTAGATGATCCACTTGCAGAGACCCATCACAAGCAGTGATAAGACAAAGACTTCCTACACTATTTGTACATGTACAATGTTGAAATAGTTAAATATGGCATCTATCCAGACTTTAATTTAAAAGGAATGGCAATTTTCTATCCTCATCAGAGGCTTAAGGTAGCCTGTGTTGATGTGCCTCCATTTCCTTTTGCTGTTTTGGGGCAAACATATTCCATTCTAGCTCGTAACTGCTGTCAGTCATGTTATTTTGGTCCCTAACAAAAGTTTACCATTTAATCATAGACCTAGGGTTCTTTTAACTCTGGGAAGTTCCTTTAAAATCACCTTTTGTGTTATCACTGTACATGCATTATGTCAAAGGGTCCATCTTAACCTTGTTAAAAACCTTTCTTAAAGCTAGATTGACAAAACGAATATTTGTCAATATTCGACAAAACGAACATTCAATGAAAAGAAATTAAAACAAAATCTAGCAAAGGTTTAGTTTAGATAAGATATCAACTCAACTTCTAAGGTAAAGAAAAATCTACTAGCATTTATAATCACTGACAGTTGACCTGTTATCTTGTTCAAATATACAGAGATGCAACACTTCCCTCATTTTTCCCATATTTGCTAAAACAGAAGCAGTGACAGAAGTCCATCAAATCATTTTACTGTGTTTGGCCACAGGTTCCAATTCTTTTTCTTGCAACCACTTCCCTTTTAGATAAAGTCACACCTCTGACAGTCAGTCACAAAGTATAGCCTGTACGTTCAAGGGCAACTTCATCTCATAGATCCTTCAATCCCTTCAGATCATGTGTAATTAGAGGATTGATCAGGTTGAGGGCGCTGCATAAGGAAAACTAAACATGCATCTTTTGTGAATCAGTTATATTGAAAACAAGTGTAATGACTTAAAAAGAAGTCACTGCGTAATAAGAGGAATGTTATGGCTATAGAAGATGTGACAAGAGGTTATAAGTAGATGATGAAATTAAGGGATCCTAGGACAGAGCCCTGGGGAACACCACTGTTTACTAGCGAGAGTCGTGACTTAAAACTTTTGAAATAACTGACAGAGTATGACATTTAAACCATATGAGTGAAACCAGGTTATCTAGTTTTCGTGATTCATATAAAGGCAAGACAAGAAGGGTGCCATGAGAAACTATGCCAAAAGTGTGCAGTCAGATTAAGGAGAATGAAAATCTACAGCCAACAGTAGGTCATTGGTGATTTTACCAGAGTTGTCTCTGTACTGTGAAAATGACTGAAAACCAGACTGACATTTTAACAGAGATTATTATAGACACATGATCATTTATCTATTCTCAACAGTTACTATACTTCTTACTGATATACAAGTAATCTTAAATATGCAAATCTTGGATTTTTATGTGTGTTTGTGTAAACTTATGAATGAAGGTAGAGTTAGTCAGGAGCATAACATGGCTGTTGTTTTTACAAAGCATTTTTCTTTTTTTTTTTTGCTGCTCACAGTGTCATTTGAAAATAGTGGGTGTGAGTCATTTGATCAGATGCGAGGAACAGTCTGGTGGATGGATATAAGTGGCCACAGGGATGAAAAAAAAACACATAGAAAAGCATGCAGACACAATGTATTGTGTAAAAGCAAATCATTTAGTTTAGACGTGACGAAAGCACTGGACGCATCTGCAACTGTTTTTACATTTGCACCACATCCCAAAATATGACTGTGATTCAGAGAGCAAAGGAAGTGTCCCAAAAAGACTTTAACCAGCAGTTCCAAGCTGAAAAGCAGGAAAGTTGTCTTACATCGCAGAGCTGCTTTTGTTACATCATCACGATGAAGCAGTGTGATATATATATATAATATATATATATATATATCACACTGCTTCATCGTGATGATGTAACAAAAGCAGCTGCGATGTAAGACAACTTTCCTGCTTTTTCAGCTTGGAACTGCTGGTTAAAGTCTTTTTGGGACACTTCCTTTGCTCTCTGAATCACAGTCATATTTTGGGATGTGGTGCAAATGTAAAAACAGTTGCAGATGCGTCCAGTGCTTTCGTCACGTCTAAACTAAATGATTTGCTTTTACACAATACATTGTGTCTGCATGCTTTTCTATGTGTTTTTTTTTCATCCCTGTGGCCACTTATATCCATCCACCAGACTGTTCCTCGCATCTGATCAAATGACTCACACCCACTATTTTCAAATGACACTGTGAGCAGCAAAAAAAAAAAAAAAAAAATGCTTTGTAAAAACAACAGCCATGTTATGCTCCTGACTAACTCTACCTTCATTCATTAGTTTACACAAACACACATAAAAATCCAAGATTTGCATATTTAAGATTACTTGTATATCAGTAAGAAATAGAGTAACTGTTGGAGAATAGATAAATGATCATGTGTCTATAAATAATCTCTGTTAAAATGTCAGTCTGGTTTTCAGTCATTTTCACAGTACAGAGACAACTCTGGTAAAAATCACCAATGACCTACTGTTGGCTGTAGATTTTCATTCTCCTTAAATCTGACTGCACACTTTTGGCATAGTTTCTCATGGCACCCTTCTTGTCTTGCCTTTATATGAATCACGAAAACTAGATAAACCTGGTTTCACTCATATGGTTTAAATGTCATACTCTGTCAGTTCATTTCAAAAGTTTTAAGTCACGACTCTCGCTAGTAAACAGTGGTGTTCCCCAGGGCTCTGTCCTAGGATCCCTTAATTTCATCATCTACTTATAACCTCTTGTCACATCTTCTATAGCCATAACATTCCTCTTATTACGCAGTGACTTCTTTTTAAGTCATTACACTTGTTTTCAATATAACTGATTCACAAAAGATGCATGTTTAGTTTTCCTTATGCAGCGCCCTCAACCTGATCAATCCTCTAATTACACATGATCTGAAGGGATTGAAGGATCTATGAGATGAAGTTGCCCTTGAACGTACAGGCTATACTTTGTGACTGACTGTCAGAGGTGTGACTTTATCTAAAAGGGAAGTGGTTGCAAGAAAAAGAATTGGAACCTGTGGCCAAACACAGTAAAATGATTTGATGGACTTCTGTCACTGCTTCTGTTTTAGCAAATATGGGAAAAATGAGGGAAGGTGTTGCATCTCTGTATATTTGAACAAGATAACAGGTCAACTCTCAGTGATTATAAATGCTAGTAGATTTTTCTTTACCTTAGAAGTTGAGTTGATATCTTATCTAAACTAAACCTTTGCTAGATTTTGTTTTAATTTCTTTTCATTGCATGTTCGTTTTGTCGAATATTGACAAATATTCGTTTTGTCAATCTAGCTTTAAGAAAGGTTTATAACGAGGTTAAGATGGACCCTTTGACATAATGCATGTACAGTGATAACACAAAAGGTGATTTTAAAGGAACTTCCCAGAGTTAAAAGAACCCTAGGTCTATGATTAAATGGTAAACTTTTGTTAGGGACCAAAATAACATGACTGACAGCAGTTACGAGCTAGAATGGAATATGTTTGCCCCAAACAGCCAAAAGGAAATGGAGGCACATCAACACAGGCTACCTTAAGCCTCTGATGAGGATAGAAATTGCCATTCCTTTTAAATTAAAGTCTGGATAGATGCCATATTTAACTATTTCAACATTGTACATGTACAAATAGTGTAGGAAGTCTTTGTCTTATCACTGCTTGTGATGGGTCTCTGCAAGTGGATCATCTACGTTGTGGAAATTACTGTCAACATACAAGAACGGAGGAGAGTTCTGCTTCTAACACACCTCTATTTTGTCATGAATATCTACAAAAACCAATTCTGTGCCATAGAAGCAGGTGCCGTGACCTTTTGCAAAACTGCTTCATTTGGTCGCTAAAGAAAGTTTGCAGTCATAATAGATCTACATTTGTTTTAACTCTCAAATCCTCCTTTAACATGCACTTATTGAGATGTCTAGAGGACACCTACATAATGTGGGTGACTTTCTGTTGGTCAGTGATCAAAATATGACAGTACCTTTTGTCCTATTTACACTTCCTTGGTGAAGGCAGGCAAAAAGTATCAGCGGCACTGAAGGAGCCACGTATATTAACGTTTTCCAAGCCTTGTTCTTGTGTCAGTAGCAAATCATTAGCTTAAGGCAAGGCCTGAGTAAAAGCTCAAACACCAGTTTGATAGGCTTTTGATTTCTGTTGGCAGGCGTCCGTCTTTCTCCCAAGAGCGTACTGGGTTCAGTGGCGGGGCAGGGACTGAGCTGACCTGACTGATTAATTCAAGCTGTGTTTTGATGTTATTGCCATAGAAACTAGAACATAAAATATCTGGTATCAACTTGGTGACAGAAAAGACACTGTGTGTTTCATAAAAGCCCTGAAGGAAACAAGTAGGGAAAGTAACATGAGGGAGAAATTAAAATTTGTGTTTTAACTAATGTAGATGCGGTATCTTCAAGTGGCACCTGCCTCGTATTGTGTTCGTCTGAAACCAGAGCGGTGTGGTTTTTAAGACTTTTCAGCAGTTATAGTCTGCAGCATTACAACAAATTCAAGCGCGAGCACTAACGGTTTCAGTTTGATCTGATCAGAAACTTTAGCTGCGAAAAAGCCACTTTTAATCCACTGTGTTAATATATTTGCACTTCCCCATATTAAAATTTTGCACCTTTAAATCATCATAAATGCAACAATAATATTTCCTTCACAACATAGGTTGTTGCAGTTTAGTTTATGTAGAAATGTAATTTCTTGTGTTAAATAATCCAATCAGAAAGTATCTATTGTCCAATATATGAAAGGTGTACCAAGGAATGATTTAAATAAAATTGATTTCAAAAGAAAACCTTGTTTTACACCATCACTTCACCACCTTTGAAAAAGACGAAAAAGGCTGAAGCATGCTGCAACAGCATAGTTGGTAACCGACCACGTTTGACTAATATGACTAAAACAAATAGGGCAGAAAGGATAAAAAAAAGGGTGTCGGATCTCTTTTATAGATGTCAATGCAAATGAGTGATGACAGCAAACGCTTTAGACACTCTTAAGTAAGAAAGCGCTAAATGAATCTGACAACAGTGTTATCTTGAAACACGCATAGTTCTTCACAACAAACAAAAGCAATGAATTGAAGTGTTACTTGTCACATCTCACTGAACAAACAGCAGTTTTGCTCTTCATCATTAGATTTCACATTCATGTCAATTGTACAAGGAGTGATTTTTATGCATTGCATCAAGTAAGAATATATAAAGTCACGCATTTATGCATAATTATTTGACTTCTGTGTCGTTTTTATTTTAAAACGAATATGGCTTTTTCTGCTTTTAACTGTACTAAGTGACCACATCGATAGTAATATATTAACTCTATCATTATTAAGTAAAGTTAAGCCATTAAATACTTGTTTTTCTTTTCTTTTTGCATTAGAGTGATCTTATGTGTCTGCATCGTCCCAAAACAATGACAACTTATGGCATTGGGTTTTGTTATTTTAAGATGAGCAACTCTCCATCTCCTTTTTGCTATGAGTTTTCTCATAAACACAAATATAAAAAAAAAAAATCTGTCAGCATTGGGCCACGAGACAAAGGAATCTCAGCGACGTTCCAGCTCTTTCTCTTAATCCACCACCAAAGTCACGTCCTCACGCCACAAGACTATCAGTCAAAGGCATCGCCGACTGCTGCTCTGGCTTGTGGGAGTTGAGTGTTTCACTTTGTGTGGGCATTAACCGTCGGTCATTTTTCAATTAAGATGCACTCCTTAGCGAAAAATAGACTCACGTCTAAGGAAAAGGGAACTACACAAGCCTCAACAGTCTTGATTTGATGAGGAAAAAAAAAAAGCGACAAGCTTGAAATAGCTGTGAACCAAAAGGGAACTAGCAAAGAGGCCTCAGAGTCAACCACATAAAAGCTCTCCATCTAAGTTATTATCCCACAGAACAGTGGCTAAAAGGGCTGCAGGGACAGCATGGGTTAGCGAGCGTGCATATGTGTGTGATTACAAGTGAGTGAGCTCCTGGACTAAGAAGCATTTCTATCAAAAGTGTACCTGGTGAGAAGCAAACACAACAAAAGCCCAACCCTGAGCTCCTGTATCCAGTAATCAAAGGCTTGTTTGATGTGCTGAGAATGAGCAAGAGTGAGGCCCTGGGGGCAAAAAGGGCCAAACTCATACAGAGAACCCCACTGCCACAGAGCAGGAAGACCGTCTTTCTTTTCATCATTTTTACAGCACAGTCCACTTTCCTGCATTACCCCAACTCCCCTTACTCCCCGTCGCCTTGTTCATCCCATGACAGACGTAGACGTGAAGGACCCCATAGCCTGCCCCGATGGCCTACATCTAAGCCTGCCACATGTTTTGGCAGGTCCAAACCAATGAACCCACTGACGGCAGCTACACCGTACCTTACTGAAATTAGCTCCGGTTCCTTAAATATTTCCACTACGTACAATTTATGCTACCCAGCAAATATATTCCAGTTTCTCGGTATTACAGGACAGATTTTAATCAAACATGTATCACCAACAGAAGAACAAGCACATCCCTGTTTCCCATTGTCAAGTTTAACAGCCCTGATGATTCAATTCACTACAGTTAGAAATGTTAACCCTACCCTAACCCTAACCAACTTGGCATTAATGCCTAAACCAGACCAAGTTGTCCCTAACCAAATGGTGAGTGAAAAAAATACTGTCTTTGCTATTTCTGTTATCTATAAAAAATGTTCTACAACCAAAAGCAGCACCATAACATGAAATCTTTACTACAACTTTACTACTAGGAAAAGTGACATTATCATTAACAATAACTGTCAAGTGGTCATGTAATGATGTGATTTCCTCATCAACCCAGAATCAAATACCAACATCACATAATGACGGTAACTGTTCTTGTTCTTTGTTGTGCTTTAAACAATGTATTTTTAATAACATTTGAATGTATCAAGGAATGTCATTTCCATGTTGGAATTGATAAAGCATGACCATGAGAATGGTGTCAACACTGAATTTCAGCAGATAAATTCTTATGAGAACTATTGATAAATTTCATACCAAATTATTATTTTCTGACATTTGAAATCATAGCCAGGTGAGACTCTGAGGTTGCCTGTTGCATTAGTTTATAACCAGGTACCTTTAAAAAAAAAAAAAACAGACGCAGAGGTGTGATAAACAACAGACCAGCAGTTAGTAAGAACTGGCCACAAAATGATCATCAAGCCTGAGTGACATCATAAGACGGGTTAATGTCACCTATACTCAATGTCACCATGTCAGCTTCTTATAGACAAAAGCTGAAACAAAACAAACGGAGCCAAGCAGTGCAGTATGTCACTCCACTCATCAAACCAAATGCTGAATTGTAATTTCTTTGACCGCATTCCACCGTTTCAAAACTGTCCGTCGATGCATCTGCCAGTCTGTCTCTATTTGACTCTCATCGTACTTTGGCCCTGGTCACAGAATCAAATCATTGTTGGAAAAGATGGCGGATGCCGCAGGCAAGAAAATGAGCCTACATCATAGAGTTTCTGTTCTGGGTCAAAGCCAGCTGCAAAGAACACGAGTGCAACATGTCACCCTGAAAACTGCCTTCTTCTGAATTCCATGTGACGCCAATAAAGGAACGAATTAGTTAAATTAAAGGTACTGACCAGTCAGAAAAAAGAAGATGGGATATACTGGAGAAGATCTTACAAAATAGCAGATGAAAACATTCCAAAGAAAACGTTTGCATATAGTATTTATAATGTCATTCATTTGCAGCAGATCAAGACGCAGTCAAGAGCCCTGCTGGTTTAAAGAAGCAACCGGCTTTTGGAAGAGACTGGATGAATATTTCTGCAAACGTGATTATCTAATATATTTAATGGGTTGGGACATTTGCATGTGGGCTGCATTTGGTTGCCAGACCAAGTAAGCAGTGGGTCTGTAACCTCATCAAATGAGCTCTAATCATGTGTTGGCTGAGCTTCTGCAGTACATGCTGTTGTAACAGGGATTCTCAAGCTTTTCCCATCGTGGTTCAAAGATCAGCGCACCCAAACAAAACTCCAGAAGGTTTCAGTAATTTATCCTCCTATCTGTCACAGGGTGTGAGAGGCAGTGAGCTGCTGGACGCCACCTGTGCACGAAAACCTACACAGTTCTGATATTTCTGCTCCTCGTCACGAGCATTCCTGACTTTTCCCAGGTTTCCCTTTACTGTACCCCTGCCACTGGCTGTGTGTGGCTGTCAGTATCTAATTCAGTGACCTGAGCAGAGTACACTACAGGCTTTATGTCAAGCATAACACACAAGCTCTTTCTCTGGAGTCCACGACTACCAGGTGCAGGTTTTCTTTCCCTACGTAACTCTTACGCGCCGATCAATAACATTCCAATCGGTCATGTCTTGCCTCGGACCAGCCAACAAATGAACGCTGCAATACTCGACTCTGATCACTTTCTTTTCTAAACTTCCCAGTCTGACATCCGTCCATCGATTTTCTGTCCTCGTTTTAATCCAGGGTCACGGGGGTCTGCTGGAGCCTATCCCAGCTCATTATAGGTGAGAGGCAAGGGTCCACCCGGGACAGGTCGCCTCCCAGTCTAACATTCCCTGTGTAATCTCACATGTGACCAAGATGCATCCACTCACTACACTTTGTCAAAACTGAATGAAATGTGATTTCTTTCATTGGAAACTGATCTGTCATTAAAAACACAATTTTCCCCCATACTAGTTCCTTATAGCTACAAACATTTCCAAAAGTAAATTTTTTAATCTATTCAAACAAAAATTGACACATTCGGGTAGGAAAATATGAATAAAAGACATTTTGAAAATCAAGAGATAGAAAAATAACAAAATATTTTACTTTAAAAACTATTTAAAATCCTTTATTGATCAGTCGTCTAAATGTTTCCGTTGTGCATAAAAGATCAAAACACAAAGCTGCTAATTAAATCCTCCGACAGGAAACATACCACAACACCTCTGCATTTGGATTTTTGCAACATTTACTCTGAGAGAGTGGGAGTAAACAGGCTGGGCTGTCTGGTCAGCTGGTGGACAGGAATGTGGCAGCAAGACTGTTTTCTTTCAAATTGAGATTATTCCAGCCTTGTTTGACTGGTTGCCATTGTTTCCAGGCCAGCAAGTGGCTTGTGTTGTCCATCCAGACCCGTGAAGGCACAGCGTTCGTGGTGTCTTAATGTATCAGACATCAAAGTAAGATGCAACTAAGGGGCAGTCTTTTTCTTCTAACTGCTATTTCAACATATAGGTTTAAACTTTTTTTTTTTTGTTTATGTCAGGAAGGATTGAAATGGCCTTGCTCATCCCTCATGAACAAATAGCCGCAGGAATCTGAGGAATGTTGCAAGAACAATGTTGCAACTATTGGAATTTATCAGGGGCCACAACATAAGCTATTTTACAGCCCCCTACTTTAGATGGACAGTCTTCATATTCTTGGGGAAACAGTGGACTCTAGTTTCGATAAGAGGCAGAGTGGTTGAACTGATGCACACAACTGTTAGTCCATCTCACAGATCAATGCAATTGACAGGACGGTCAAATCTAATAATAATAAAATAAATAAATAAATAAAAAAAACTCAGCTCACCAGAAGATGCTTTTATGTTCTCAAGTTTCAAAGTCAAATACATGTCTCTCTTTTCCAATTTTATCCAGAATCAGTAAATGCCATGTGCTCTTTTTTTTTTTTTTTTTTTTTTTGGAAACACCAGGCAAGTTAACAACTATGTTTCATGTAAATGACACACACGCGCACGAATCCTCCACTTACCTTTGTGCTTCTCCATTCGCTCACACGGACACTTTCACTTTACTCCAGTCATACAATGAAACAATCCAGAAAGTTTTGTGCGGAATGCAGCCCGGAGCTCCCGCATTCAGCAGCGCTGGCTGAGCGATCACACACTGTTGAGACGGAACAACAGCGCTCTCACCACTTCTCCCACTTCTTAATAGTTTTTTTTTTTAAGCCGCACCTCCTTCCACCAGTCTGCAGCATCCAGACAGAAAGAATCTCCGTTGTTCCTTCTCAGTGGAGTGACATTCAGAGACTCCGTGGGGGTCCCATGACAAACCGAAGCTCACCATCGTTGTTGAATCATATTTAAACTCTAAACAGAGCTGAACTGCAGAACTTAAAGAAGTGCTGCCTTAGATAGAAGGTTAATAAAATGACTTGACTTTGATAGTTTCTGGTCCAAAATTGCGTAAATCCTAACATTTTATATATTGTAATTGGGACAAGAGGGAAAAAAGCAAGTCCTACATGGGATCAAAATCCACGATCCGCTCAGGGCTGTATGTAGATTTTTAGGGGCCCAATGCAAGTTTATGTTTGTGGCACCCCATTTTATAAAGCCCTATACACTATAGAAGAATTTTACGTCTTTTTTTTTTTTTTAATCAACACTGACTCTGAAACAACTTTTTTTTTCATTTATTTATTTTGAACAAGTCTCTGGATGATTAAATATGCCACCCTGTTGTTTGCGTGAATGCAACCAAAACACCGTTTTTATTAAATTATAATGTTATAGCTCCATCTATGATCTTACCTTGAACCCTGATACCCAAAACAACAACATTAACAACAATAAATTACAGTCTGATGTCAAGGATATAAATAGCAAGTTGGGATGAAAAAACGCACACAAAAAAACCCTCCTTGTTAGCTGTACTATAAATTTTGCTGAAGCCTGATGAACAAGTGCAACAGCATATTTAAAACTCAAAACTCAGAAACAGTAAGTTTTTAAACCTGCAAATTTGAAACTAAAAACTCTAAAAAAACTGCTTTACAAACACACAAAATGAATCAAAATAACAAAACAATACAGAAAAAAAGATAAATAAATTCGTTGCAAATCTGCAAGAAAGCCAAAACTGCAACTTTATACACATGGAAATTGAATTAAATGATAAAAAAGAATAAAATCACAAATTTGAATTGAATCTCAGCAAAGACAGCACATGTCTAAGGCATGATGTAAGTGTTTTGTGGTGAAGTACATAACTGTTCTTATATAGGTGGCTACAAATAAAGATAAGGAATTAGATTTTTCCCCAAATACTGCATTTTGACGTTGTAGCATGGGGACCCCCTAGTGGCCGGAGTGATCCCTTGCATCCGCTGGTCTGCTCACAGCAAGAATCGCCTCTGCTTGTGCCCATACACTGCCTTCTTATCTGTAATAAGAATACGGTTTATGAGCATTTTCTTTCTCGCATGCCGTGGAAAAGTGGATCCCTGCCTTTAACATCTGAGCACCCCCGTGGGAGAACCGTGACCGGGTGGAGGTATGAGAGGAATGTCAAGCAGAGAAACACAGCAGACTCTGGAAGATGATTAGAACGCATGACATGGATCCCAGTGTTTAGTACAGGCTGTAAGTGTACCCTATACTTAAGCAGGGTGAGGGCACACGCAGACACACGTCACGCAGTTAACTTTCCAGTTAATGCAACCCAAACAACATGGACGGTGATGTGCCTGTATACCGGAGGAGCAACGCCACATCCAAATAGAATCCAAAAAGAATACACATTTGAGCCTAACATGGGCTACGTTTTGTCACGTATCAACTGAATGGGGTTAGTTTTAATTACTACTGAGACTTCCACAAAGAAATCACTCTCAGCTGCAACTTAGCGCCGGTGGCAATGACGTGATGTAACCTAATGCTCTTTAATGCTGTTCTTCTCAGCTGCAGCAGGCATGAATGGAGATGCATGGAACAGAGATACTTTCTGGTGTAAACCTTTCACTTCCGATGGCAATACAAGGACCAGAAAAACCAAAACGCCATTCAGGATCTGGTAAAGACTCGTTTCAGAATTCCTTCAGTTCCTTCTGTTTCTGCATTTTTCAAAGAGAGATTTAAGATGATGGGCAACACAGTGGCTTAGAGGTTAGAACTATAGCCTCATGGCAAGAAATCCTGCTTCAAATCCTGAACAATCCTCCGACAGTCCAAAAGTGCTTGTGTTAGGCTTATTGGTGAATCTAAATTGACCCTGGGGGAGTGAATGTAAGAGTCCTTGCGACATATTGGCATCTTTTGCCAGGTGCAGCTATACCTTTTGTCTGCGGACAGCTGGGATATTTTTTAGCAGACCTCAGTGATCCTGGATGGTATTGAAGCAGGCGAATGATGGAGAATAAAGGACAGTTTAATAGCATGCATAAAAATTAATATAATTGTTGGAGGTTTGCAGAGATGCATGAAAGGGGCATGCAAACTGGAAGTAATCACACAGAGACCGGAAACAAAACTTTCAGATATACATCATTTATATTTCACAATTTAAAACAAAAGTGTATGCATAAACTAATTTTTGTGTGTCCTTTCCTATATTCCCATTTATTTATTAATCAAGTGGCGCAGAGTTCTTGTTATTTTGGTAAGAACTGCTCACTTTAAAATAGCCAAAGTACTTTGATGCCTGGCAACCTGGGATGGGCGCCAACGGATGGATAGGAATAAGCAGGTGTGGATAATGGACTGTTGGATAAACAGATAATTATACTACTTTAGAATTTGTGAAAAAAGGAGATATGAAAGATGAATGAATCAGTGAAAGGCTGACTCAAACATTTAGCTCTGAGGTGCTACAGACAGGACTTTGTTGAGTTTGCATTTCTCACACTTATCTTACTTTAATCCTTGGAGGAAAACACAGCGAGCATTTGGTTGAGGTTAAGGTCAAGGTAATCTTTATTATCCTTAAGGTGCAATTTGCTGCACAGACAGAAGTATATGCAATAATCCACAGCAAACGCAAAAGCACATCCCATGCATACACACACACACACACACACACACACTGATACAAACAACACCTAATTACGGCAGTGAGTTGAATGTACTTGAATCTACTGTTGTTGCATCCTGGCAGATTAAATCCACAACCAGATGGAAGCAGCCTGAACTCGCTGAACCTGGGGTGAGTGGGGTCAGCAGGGCGAGGCCGGGTCTTCTTTGTAGCTGTGACACTGTACACACTTTCAGCTGCAATTGTTTTCTGTTTTTTTGTGGCGGTAAGTGACCAAAGGCAGTGAACGTAATATGTCAACTAGTGTCCCCGTGTTCGTCCGCTGTGCTGACAGACCTGACCCGGATGTACCCCGGGTCTCGCCTGTTGACAGCTGGGATGGACACCAGTCCCTTAGACCCTGAACAAGAAGATGTGGCAATAGAAAACAGATGGATGTTCTTATACTGTTGAACATCTTCAACAACCTGGTCAGTTTTAACAGCAGGAGGAGCTGAAAAGGTTTGAAGTCAGTTATCACTTCCTTTGTTTGCAACATATTCCACACAAGTCAGCACAGTTGAATTCAGGTTGTCTTAAAAAAAAAAACTTTTTTTTTCCACACCTGCTTTACTACAACTCTGCTTGCTGGACATTTATTTGCAGCTTCTTGTTCAGGTTCATTGTCAAGTGTCATTTAGTTGAGAAAACTAACTTTACAATCGCATAAAAATAATAACGTACCTGTTAGTTAGTTGTAACACTTTTAACTATTTGCATATGGCTTTTGAAGGGTTATTAACTTTTTAAAAAGTACAGATTTTTTTATATTAAAAATGCAACATTGACGCAAACAACAGATGATGTCAGCTTCTGTCTTCACTTCATTTTAACACCTTAAGCTCACAGCCAAAGTGTGAAAGTGAGTCAGGCACGATGGCTCAGCATAACCTGAAAACAAGGGTGGTCTGGGCTCTGCTCCGTCTTTGTGCGCCCACAGCTAAAGAACCATCTGATTTATCCAGCAGGGGAATTCTTTTTGTGCAGCAGACCTTCAGAAGCTCCTGACTGTGTGGGAGGTTTAAGGCCTTCATCACTCAGAATCGGATCATTTAGGGTCATCATCCTTGTCCATGGGCGTGAGTTATTTGTATGTAGGTGTGGAAATCATGCCATAGTTTTTCTTTTATTGTTTTATTTATTTATATATATTTTTTAAGTAAAAGGTCAATACAGACATTTAAAGTGTGAGACTGAGGTATTAAGTCAAAGATTGGATAGTCAAGCTTTCCTCTACAGTTCTGCTGCTGAATGAAAACAAAAAGCATTCTTCAGCTGTGAATCAGAGGACAAAGGTCACTGACTCAGCTCCAAATTAACACTAAGCCCTCCTTGATTCAGGGGTTCTCTCCCATGTTTGCACACATTTGTAGACACACATAATGCACCTCCACAGCCCTCTGAAAAGAGACCTCCCGTCTATGTTGGTATTTTCATCTAATCTAGTTTGAACCATGTGCCTTCTCTTACTGTTAAGTCTGGGAATTTCCAAAGAAAGTTGAGCCCACTGACTCTGCAGCACCTCCCTGTTTTTCTAATAACATTTCGACCAAGAATGCAAAGGGCACTGGCTTCAGATACACTAAACCTTGTGAAGATTGTTCCTCTTTTCCCGCACCTCAGGGACGTATGCACCTGACTAAACGCCAGCAGGCTCTCCAGTGGCTTAAGGAGAAGAGTGTTAAGTCATAGCACAATAATATTGTTTATAGTTCATGTGTGATCAGGTTAACAGCAACCCCTGAGGAAAATAAATAGCGGCTGTTTAGATTTCCGAGCGTGTGTGAGTGACACATCAGAGCTGAGAAAATGTTCAGGATATAATTTTGTGACAGCTAAAATAATACTAGCAGAAATCTGATAGATGAGCAGAACACATTACTGTACTGACTATTCAAAAATAGATTGAACAAATAAAATAAAATAGATAAAATAAAGTATGTAATTTTGTATGAAACATTTGTCTGAAACAGTTATTTGAAACATTCAAATAACTGTCACGTATGAGGTGAAACTTTTGTCCAAATAAGCTCCCTGCATGTATTTATGTGAGAGTGCAACACTGCCATCTGCTGGAGCAGCTGTGGAAGTGTGGGGAGCTCTGAATGAATGAATAAAAGTGAATCGTCGCAAAGGAAATCCCTCGTTTCATATAGAAAAATACATATATAATTTCAACCATCAGATCAGCATGGCCTATTTTATGTTTCAGGTCCCACCTGGACACACCAGAAAGAAGAAACCACCAGAAACCAAATCATGACACTCTGCCTCCACGTCTAAGCACCCAACAGAGCCCAAGGACCCAATAACTTATATCAAGTTATCCAGTTTATTTGGGGTAACAAAACCTTTAACTCTTCATAGTGTTCTGTATTCTGTATTTTGGGTCCAAAGTACATTCTGATGAAACCTGACTACTTTAACCTCACAAAAAGAAGCTTCCTGGATTCATGGTTGTTTAATGTAATTAAGTGACATGACAGAACTATCCATTATTATACAGATATTATCCATCTAATATCTATGAAGTCAAATGTAAGTAATTAGTCAGATGAAAGTAATTAGTTAACCTATAAGCAAGTCTTAAAGGAACACCACATAACAGCACTCCTGAAAAATCGAGGAGTGTTGGCCCCTGGTGTAAGAAACAAGCATGCAGAACTCCACTACTTGCACTCTGATATGGAGTATTGTATTGTGTAATTGTGAATATTTAAAGTATCTTCTCCTTGCTCTCTCACAAGCTGTAGCTGGAATGGATGTCCCCTGATTAATCTTTGTTATGGATTGCAAGTTCACAGATACAGCATAGAGCAGGGGTGGCCAATCCTGGTCCTCGAGAGCCTCAATCCAGCATGTTTTAGATGTTACCCTGCTTCAGCACACCATGACATGAATGGCTGTGTCATCAACAGATTTGTGCAGACCTTTAAGACAAGCTGATGATGAGATTTGATGATGATTTGAATCAGGTGTGTGGAAGCAGGGAAACATCTAAAACATGCTGGATATGGGGTCTTGAGGATCAGGATTGGCCACCCCTGGCATAGAGGAAAAAACTTAATCAATGGAGATAAAACAAACAAACAAACAACAACAACAAAAAAAACCTCCAGCAGAACCAGACACATGGCCCTATCTGCCTCAACCAGTTGAGGGTCTGCGATATGAGGAAAGGGATATGATCAAAGAGAGATTAATCCCCATATATCTGGCTATGGGACACAAACAAGAATAATGTTATCTAAAATACCATTGAAATAAATGTGCAAGAGGGGAAGAAGAGAACAAATGGGGAATTAGGGCAATAGGTAAGCCACGTTTGGGGAAACATGAGCTCTCCTTCTAGTCCTTATCAAAAGTCTTGCTGCGGGATTTTGCATCAGCTAAAGACATTTAAAAGTGATTGTAGGATATCATATTTATAATCAATTGCAGTAGTAGTATTTAATGTAATAAATATTTGGATTTGTTTTTCTGCATCACTCTGAGGTAGGATTTTCCTTATTTTTTTGCGCTGTTACAAAAGGTGGAAGAAGGCGGTTCTTGTTTAGAGACTTAAAGGCATATCGCGTTCAAAATAATTCCAAGATTTCTCGTAGTAGTCTTAGATGTAAAAGTAATGTCATCCAGAGATACTAAATGATGAGACAGTATTTCTGAAGTGCTCAGGGCCAAAGACAACAATCTTACTCATCCGAATTTAGAACCATGAAATTAGCGTCATCTAGGTATTTATGTAATTTAAGACATTTTTCTAATCCAAATTGTTTATTCGTCTTATTATGTATAGATATATCTGACTACCTGCAAAACAATGAAAGTTTATGCCATGCTGCCTAATGATAGTACTAAAGGAAGCATGCATGGAGTAAAAAAGGACTGGCCCAAGTACAGACCTCTGTGGAACACCATGACCACCTCTGGTGTATTCCGAAGACCACCACATGAGCAAACTGTAATCAGAAAATATGACTTAAACAATGTTAATGTAGTTGCTTTTGAAATCAACAACATGTTCAAGCGTCTGTAATAAAATGTGATCAACTGTATCAAATGCTACACTGAGCAGGATAGGACAGGTATAAGTATAGACACAAGTCCACTGTCTGAGGCCATGAGGAGATCATTGGTAACTTTTACTAGTGCTTTTTTAATACTATAATGCAATCTAAAACATAATTGAAACTCCTCAAACAAATCATTTCTTTTCAAATTCCCATTTTTTTCAAGAACTTTCAAAAGGGAAATTGGCTATAGGATGATAATTACCTATCATTCCTGGATCAAGACCATTTTGTTTTCTTTAGGTAGAGGTTTATTCACAGCCACCTGTAAAACCTGAAGCACTTGGCCTGTTAATAAAGATATATTGATTACATCCAATGTGCCCATATTAATGAAAACAAAAGCTTCTTAAACAGTCTGTTCGAAATAGGGTTTAAGAGAAATGCTGCTTGCTAAGGTAAAGCTATCATTCCTTCCAGTTTAAAAAGCTGAAAAGGACAAAAAAAACTCCAGAAATCATGTCAACAGCCCCCTCTATTCAGTGATGCATCAGAAGCAGGATTAAGAGAAGAGAAATATTTTCTCTCTAATGGAAACAATCTTACTCATGAAAAAGCTCATGGAGTCATCTCTATTCACTCACCTGCCTTGACTCGCATATGAACTTAAGTGACCTCCCATTCTTAATCCATAGGGTATAATATGATGTCAGTCCACCCTTTGCAGCTATAACAGCTTAAACTCTTTTGGGAACGCTGTCCACAAGGTTTAGGAGTGTGTTTATGGGAATTTTTGACCATTCTTCCAGAAGCGCATTTGTGAGGTCACACACTGATGTTGGATGAGAAGGTCTGGCTCTCAGTCTCTGCTCTAATTCATCCCATAGGCGTTCTATCCGGTTAAAGTCAGGAGTCTGTGCAGGCCAGTCAAGTTCATCCACACCAGACTCTGTCATTCAGGTCTTTATGGACCTTGCTTTGTGTACTAATGCACAGTCCTGTTGGAAGAAGAACCAAACTGTTTCCACAAAGTTAGGATCATGGAATTGTCCAAAATGTCTTGGTATGCTGAAGCCTTCAGAGTTCCTTTCACTGGAACTAAGGGGCCAAGCCCAGTTACTGAAAAACAACCCCACACCATAATCCCCCCTCCACCAAACTTTACACTTGGCACAATGCAGTCAGACATGTACCGTTGTCCTGGCAACCGCCAAACCCAGACTCGTCCATCAGATTGCCAGATGGAGAAGTGTGATTCGTCACTCAAGAGAACATCTCCACAGCTCTAGAGTCCAGTGGCAGCATTTTTTACACCACCGCATCCAATGCTTTCCATTGGATTTGATGATGTATGGCTTGGATGCAGCTGCTCGGCCATGGAAACCCATTCCATGAAGCTCTCTGTGCACTGTTCTTGAGCTAAACGGAAGGCCACATGAAGTTTGGAGGTCTGTAGCTATTGACTGCAGAAAGTTGGCGACCTCTTCCCACTATGCACATCAGCATCCGCTGACCCCGCTCCATCAGTTTACATGGCCTACCACTTTGTGGCTGAGTTGCTGTCGTTCCCAAACACTTCCATGTTCTTATAATACAGCTGACATTTGACTGTGGAATATTTAGGAGCGAGGAAATTTCACGACTGGATTTGTTGCACAGGTGTCATCCTATCACAGTTCCACACTGGAATTCACTGAGCTCCTGATAGCTCACCCTCACTCTCTCTGAGTGTAGTTTGCAGACTTACTTGTAGTTTATAGAATTACTAAAGTAGAATGTAGGCAGAGGCTTTTAGTTAGGGTTAGCTAAAAAAGTCTCTTTGAACCACCCCTTTTGGTTAATTGGTCTAAGTCTAGATTACCAGTGCTAGGGCACCTCCCAAAAAATCATGGAATTTTTTAAAACTCTGCTGCTCCCTTTGCTTCTCATGTATGTATATGCTATCACTGCTGTCATTAACTTTGTGTTTTTCTTTTTCTTATTTAAAATATATCATGTTTTTATGTTCTGTTAATTGTCATAATAGACCACCACAACTGGATCTGGGTTGGTCTGGAAAGACCAACCCAGCCAAGCAAAAATAGCTAACTTGTGGCATACCCATGTGTCCCATTTTGTCCATTTTTTTGGTTTAAGCAGCGTTGCTGGAGTCAGCTTCTGCCAATATAGTGCCTTCCACTTTTTTAGGAAATCTGTGGGAGACATCACATGGAGTTTGTCCAGTTATCTTTATAGAGTTTATGGCAATAAAGCCTAAGCCTAAAGAGCCATACCTAAATTTTTCTCTCATAAAATTCTTTGTATTGAAGAGGAAAACATTTGGATAGTTGGACAGGCCACCTGCAACAATTAATTATATAAGGAGAACATATGAATGACAAGAAAAGCACCATTATTTAGGATTTTTCTTCTTTTTCATAAACATAATTTTGACAATCCGTTACATTTAGGGGTCCTTGACCTAAAACAAATAAGCGCTTGATAACTTCATAGGTTTCTAATACTGCACCTTTAAGGAGAATCCTTTTTTAGCACGCATGCGCAAGTTGTGTTTGGTTTTCTTCAACCGGAGGAACTGCCTGGTGTCGCTGCGCTAGCAGAACCGCCGTAGCCTTTCACCGTATTTTCCCCCACTGGAATATAAACAACGGAACGATTGCTTCCAGGGAAAGCACTTCGGGATGCTGCAATCGCCGCGGAGGCAGAGCATTTGGACGGCGCCAGTTGAGGGTGTTTACTGAACGCCCTCCAGTCGGCGGGACTAGCCGTCCAGTTCCCCCATCACGCCACATCCATGGTGACTGCGGCAGCCTGCTCCCAGAGTCCGCTGCTCCGAGCGCTACAAGCCCTTTGTTCGCGTGAGGACGACCTTCGGTTAGACGGACTGTTGCACATTCCAGCATTCATCCTTCGTTCAGCAAAGAGACTTTTAACGCATTAAAATGGCTGCTGTAATTACATTTGGGAGAGAATGGTCTTGAATCGATGCGGTGACGTTACACTGCCTCGCAGACGCCAGAAACTGGAAATAAGCTATATTGGCTAAACGCGTCATTTATTAGCTACGTGATAATTTTCAAGGAGTCGGGAGCTGATGAAAATTTGACAGATGCTTGATTTGTTAGGTGGGTGAAGAGGATAATGTGCATTTAGTTAACTAAGCCGCTTTTCGTAACCGTTAGCTAACGTTCGGGTTCTTTTTTAGTCGTTTTCTCCAACCTTTTTTTTTTATTTTATTTAAATAGGCTCAGTTAAACCTCAATTTGATTATGCCTCAACGAATATGCAGGACTCCTTTGTTATGACAGAAACATCCTGAAAAAGACGAAGCTTTCTCCCAAAGTAGACCTCGAGGCCCCGGTGTTCTGCTCGGCTCGGTCAATCTGGAGAAGAACATAAATAATAATGGATGCTGGGGGGAAATGTAAGGCTAAACTCTTTCTTTTCGGACCCAAACTAACCACCCACAGCAGCGACCCGCGGGGGATCAACAAATACTTGGTGGTGTATGTGTTGTTCTACTTCGTCTTGTCCGCTCACGCGTCCCCCGCGAAGCCGTGTGACAAGAACTGTCTTTCGGGGAAGTGTATCAACGGAACCTGCGTGTGTGACCGGGGATGGGTCGGAGAGCTGTGCCAGCACTGCCAGGGGAGGTTCAAGTAGGTGACCCGACTCATCACGCCCCACTTTACATTGTCATTGATGCTGAACTCCCAATAAACTCCAGTAGATGGTCGGAGGCTGTCAAAAGTTGTCAGTGCGACTCTGCTGATCCCTTTTCAACAGCACTGTCAGTAAAGATCAATAGGAGTCAGCAAACACACCTGTGTGCATCCAGCTTTTTGAAACATGTCTAGTTGGACTGCATGACAATAGCGGCCCTTTAAAACACTCTTGTTTCCTTACTTGACTTATTTGACTTATTGCTGTTCATTAACCTGTTTAACAGGCCTATACAATATAAGGAAACAGTCAAGTATATTGCATATTTGGTTAAAAAAAAAGTATAATTTTGAATGTCGACTTGCACCGAATTCATTTATGTTGATTTCAGTTCAAGAATGTAGTAATCTTCAAAGGGAAATCATATATTGCTATAGCCCTATGGCTCAAAAGTCTGAAACTTAATGAAACTTAGTCAAATATCATAAAAGGTAAACAAAAGCATCACGTTGGTGAAATTAAAAAGCTAGTTTAATAAGGGGAACTTTTGGTGTTAAAAAAACAAAAGAAAAAAACAACTTTATCACTCTTACTTCTAAAGCGTCCACCTTACTGTTTGTGTAAGTAGATGGCTGGTCTGTGGTTTATTTTGCTTTCTGTTTATGCTCTTAAGGGTTAAGCAAGAGTATTTCTGTGTTGTAGTCATATATGCGTGATTTTTGTTTGATGTTATATTGCAGTTAAACATTTGTTTCTGTGTACCAACAATGCTTGCCAGATTATACACATAAGAATCAGTAAGATCAACACCTGGTAATGTGGATGTTTTTTCTTTTTTTTCTTTTGGTTCTGAAATATGCTTCATGCCCAGTGGAGACATATGTGTTTTTGAGATCGAATATACTCAATATTTACTGGGAATGTTAAGTATTAGCTTTTTTAAATATTTATTCTCCTTATGTGATTATTTTTTTATTTATTTATTTTTTGCTTTTAAATGGTGTGATAACATCTTCTGGGAAGGAAGAGAAAGTGATCCATCAGTGATTGTGTCATTTCATTCTTTCTCATGTCTGCAAAGGAGCACATATTCAACACCAATGGGACTTGACTTAATACAAAGCATTATTGACTTAAGGTCCCTACTGTTTGCAAAGTACCGAGATAAAATCCTTAAACAAATACATTCAGTGTGATTGTGAGAAGGGAAAGAGGCCACAGTGGCTTTGTGGAAACATCCATAATGCACTTAATTTTTCATAAATCCTTCAATCCCTGCAGTAGTACAGTTAATGGCTTTTTCCCCTTCAAATGATGGATATATGTTGATCTACACAGGTGCATTACTATGGCAACACACTAATGATGTGTTAGGGAGTCTCAGTGAAGCACTAATGGAAAAGATGGGGTAAAATGGGAAAATTAATAAATATTCTACTTCTATAGTAACAGTGTTCAGCTTGATAGGAGCTTGTAATGGCCTTTCAGTGCACCTGAGTAGCACTTGGTGGTGCAGAAGTACCTTGATCACGGTAATTACCCTTTCTCCATATGTGTCAGAGTTCTGGTTCTTGTCATCATGTAGCACACTTTTAGGGGAATAACCTCTCATCAGCATCTTCACCCAGGTAGTGGTTAGTTTCATCCAGCTATTAGTGAGTGTAACTTGATTTAAGATGGGGAACAGCCACATGTTTCCTTCACACTGTCTTCTTTTGTCATGACTTCAGCTGCAGGTGAAAACTGAATCGTATCATATCAACACAATTGCACAACTATTGTGTTTCAGCCCATCTTTAGGCTTTAAACCTGTTAAATACTCTGACGAGAATACAAAAGTATGTAACATAACGTAAGGAGTAGGGACACAAACGGAACATTGGTCACGTGCCGCGTTTCTCAGTCCTCCAAGAGTCTTGTATGTATTTGTGATGCGTTTAAAATCAGAGGTAGATTTATAGATTTCAGCAAGTGCCTTAGCTTTCACATCGTGTTGAGATTAATGAAGAAAAATCTATCTCAAAACCCTAAATGGTGTCACTGTGACAAAAGAGTTTTGGGTTGAAGAGTCTGGGTTGAAATGGTATAATTTCCACTGAAATGATTATACACTGTAATCATGAATTACTATCTATGCATGTTAAAAGTATTGTGGTCTTTTTTTTTTTTTTTAAATGAGTCATTTTATGGAGTAGAAAACCTTTTCTATGAGAGAGGTGATTCAATATTGGGTTTCTTGGGTTTAATCTTAAGATCACAGACAGTTATTGACTTAGAAAATATTGTATCTGGACAGGAGTCTGCATATGAAGAAAAGCTCTTGATGCTCTGACGTCAAAAAATCTTTTTTTTTTTTATCAAAATACTGTCATGGTGATTAGAGTTCTGTTTAAATTCTAAATAGGTGGATGGTTTTCAAAGAAGAGTGTAATTGAACTTATACTAATTTTGATTCCGGCTAAAATGTTGTGATCAAACTGTAGAGCACTTTCAATCGCAACAGGGGCTGTGCTGCTTGTCTTAACTGGGTGCTCCTTTCATAACTCAACCACAATTTTTAATAAAAAATGTTACATGAGTAGACTGGAGTCTTCCACACTCAGCACCGTTTAATAAACTGAGCATAAAATCAAACTGAAACTGAATGACGTGTTGACTTACACACGGAGGTGTGATAGATTAAAAGAAAAACAACATCCAGTATTAACTTACTGGGTTGCTTGACAGTATAATTTTGTAATAATAATAATAATTAAATAAAGGTGATTATTAAGTCTCTGTTGATTTAACTTGACTTATCCCTCAAAGTAGATGAATTGAACCATAATCTGAACTATAACATTGCAACACTCCCCTTCAACTTAATAATTTTTAGATCTCATCACTGTAAGGGTTGAAGGATTAATCTTTTTTTTTTTTTTTTTAAGTCACCTTTCTGTACCTGTCTTCACAGGTCATTAACATGCATTTCAGTTGTTGTTTTGTTTTGGTGTTCCAGGCTGACAGAACCCTCAGGATACCTCACAGATGGTCCTATCAACTACAAGTATAAGACAAAGTGCACATGGCTCATTGAGGGCTAGTAAGTACTTTCACAAATGAGTATGTTCTACTGACGCAGAGCATTCGCAGCCAAATTTAGTTATGTGAGCTGA
This sequence comes from Xenentodon cancila, assembly GCA_014839995.1. NCBI lineage: Eukaryota > Metazoa > Chordata > Actinopteri > Beloniformes > Belonidae > Xenentodon > Xenentodon cancila. The sequence goes on from CM026218.1 coordinate 13,486,989, forward strand.
TTATTGCCGTTAAAACACATTGTCTGCATTGATAAAGTATGCATATGTTGCTAAAACAGTGCCATGAAAAGTTGTTGCAAAGGTTTTGTTTATTATATGTTCTGAGTTTAGTTTTATCACTACACTTTTAATAAGGATTATCTGGAGGCAGGAGGAATCCTTACCTACTGATGCTTGCTATTGCCATGGCAACCACCAAGAAGAAATGGCTGTTTGTAAATAACGCTGTCATTTTCAGATCCTGCCTCTTTTCAGTGCACTAAGAGTGCAATTACACTTCGGTACAATCCTTCATTTCACAAGTACCGATTTCCAAAGTTGGTGTTTAGATTCGGCCTGTTTCACGCATAAGACAAAAACAGTTTTTTTTTTTTTCTCTTCTTTCAGCCCAAATGCAGTTCTTCGGCTAAGATTCAATCACTTTGCAACAGAATGCAGTTGGGACCACATGTATGTCTACGATGGAGACTCTGTTTATGCTCCTCTAGTTGCTGTTTTCAGGTGAGAAGCTCCACAGTGTTGGTGTATTTTATTTGAATCGGACACATCATGTTGTCAGATGACAATATTTATTTATTTAGGATGGGGATAGAGTGAAGGGATTGAATTGCTGTTGAGGATTAATAAAGTATTCTGCTTCTGCATGTGAAGCTCACGTTCCGTGTTTACCAAGCGCGTGCGTTGGGTTATGGTGACATTAATGATTTTGATGAAATTTATACCACAGATTGTTTATTTCCTTTGCTTTGTGTCGTTTATTCCGGGGAAAATGTAGATGCTCTGATCTAGCGGAGAGCTTTGTGTTTGTTATTGTTGGTAGGACTGTGGACAAGCTTTGAAAAAGTGATGTCAGTGCATTTTCTGCATATTTCCACAGCGGCCTCATTGTGCCAGAGATTCGAGGTAATGAGACGGTTCCAGAGGTGGAGACGACTTCAGGTTATGCGTTGCTACACTTTTTCAGTGACGCCGCCTATAACCTTACAGGATTTGAGATATTCTACTCGTGAGTATCTGTGGTTAAAGGAAAACAAGCTGTGTTTTTTTTTTTTTTTTATTATGTAACAAATTTCTTAGTAATTTAAGTATGTGATTTTTGCCAGTCAGTGTTGAATGTTAAACAGTCTTTTGTCATAATTCATCATGACACTGCAGTGAAGTTGTTCGGGTTGAAGAAGAAGAAGAAGAAGAAGAAGAAGAAGAAGTCTGACATGAGTTCTTTCTTCTTCTGAAGCTTCTGTTCATACTTGATCAAACCCAACCAATGATGAATAACCTGCTTTGTAGGTTTTCACGTATTGCCAATGTTTATATCCATCGGATGGCTAATTTTGTTTCTTTTCAGGGTTAACTCTTGCCCGAATAACTGCTCCGGCCATGGGAAGTGCACTCCAGGGAACTCAGTCGCCAGCAGAGTCTACTGCGAATGTGACAAATACTGGAAAGGCGAGGCGTGCGACATCCCCTACTGCAGGAATAACTGTGGTAGCCCTGATCACGGCTACTGCGACCTCACCGGGGAGAAGCTGTGTGTCTGCAATGACAGCTGGCAAGGTATTAGTGAGCTTTTTGTGGACCATTTTTAAAAGGTCAGGTAGAAATATAGGTAACATTTTAGGACATTTCCATGCAGTGTAACAACATTTGGACAGAAATCATAGGAAAGGTTTATTCAGCACATCTGACAGTTAAAAATATAGTTTAGTATACCTCAGCCTCTCTGGTTGTTAGTTATAAAAACATTCCCACTCCCTCTGTCCGCTCTGGTGGAAGACGTAATGAACAGTGTGTAATCACACAAGCACGGACAAGCTGGGTTGTGTTGTGTGACACTGAACTGCAGTTTAGTGACATGTCAATAAGCCTTATGACTCCCCTGTTATGCATTTCCAGCCAAAAGGAAGTCAAATCCTTTTGCATAAAGAAACTTGACAAGAAACATTAGCGGAGGCATGGCCTTTTGTTTTTCCCACACTCTTTAACATTCCCCCTCCTTGTCTGTTTATGTTTTGATGTGATGGTTTAATCGAGGCACGCTGATCATTCAGAGTCACAGTCAGTAACTATGAAAATATCCATGAGATGCAGATGATTATTGCTTCTATTGTTAAGATAGTGGTTTAAAAAAAAAAGAACATTTCACGCTTGCTTTTGGATTGTTGTGTGTTTCTTAACCCTCGTACCCAACTGTAATGATGTTGCCTCGTCGGCTGCTTGTCCCCCACAGGACCAGATTGCTCATTAACGGTTCCTTCGACTGAATCATTCTGGGTTCTCCCCAGCGTCAAGCCTTTTGGCACCTCACTTGCCAGAGCTTCCCATAAGGCTGTGGTACAGGAAAAAGTCATGTGGGTTGTGGGTGGATACACCTTCAACTATACTTCATTCCAGATGATTCTTAAGTAAGTCAGTGCTTTTTTTCTTTTCTTTTTTTTTTTTTTTCCTTCTATGTAATTTCACATGCAGTTTATTTGAGAGGACTGTACAGTGGTACATATATGTTGCATGTGTTACAGCTGGTCTGTGTTACAAATTATTTTCATCTCATTGCACTTTGTGGGAAGAGAGAGCGAGGCGGAGCTGTGTTCTGTGCGAGTGAAGCGTGTGTAAGAGACATTACTCGGTGACTTTTGGCCAAAGTACGCCGTAGTTGTAGTCTGTCATTTCATATACTGCCTGCCTGGAGTCCAGCACCAGTTCCCACAATTCCTCCACTATCCATGCTGTTTCCATAGCGGGCTGAATTATCAGCGAGGTGAAAGCAGAGGTGGTGATGAGAAATGAAGCTGCATATTCAGGTATTTGGTAAAAATAGACCTAAATGGACCTGTGAGGAAGAAGACACGGGGCCTCAGTGAAGTAGTAGCTGATATCACCGTTATAGAAGTGGTCAGAGGACACGCCTTCCTGGCTGTTTTTGAAATCACACGGTGCATACTATGCAATGCAATTTCATGTTTTTGCATTTCTGTTTATTGGCATACTTGCATTGAAAATTGGAGCAGTGAAGTACAGTTATCAAGAGAGCCGACAAGTTACACCGAGACAGAGTGGATGAAATAACCGAAGAGATGAAAGAATTCTGTAATATTTCAATAAATATTTCAATACAATTTCCAAATGTATTTAACCAGTAAAATAAGCAACCACAAAAACTCGTATGTGCTTGAGGGTTGTTTTTTTTTTTTTTCCCAGTTTTCCCATGAGCAGAATATTCAAATAAGTTATGGTTTCATAGTGTGGCTCGTTTTTTTTTTCTCCAGTTAATTGTCCCCATTTAGACAAGAACTGTATAAAGCCTTCAGAAATCTTAATCAAAACAATAACAAGGCAGCTTCTGAATAAAAGGAAATCAATGTATCAGCAGATTTAATGTGATAAACATGAAACATGCTTTAAGGGACATTCAGTGACTAATTTTCACAGAATCTTTCATAAATAAACCCACAGGCTTATATGCGTAATGACAGAGAAAATCATTCTGTTTATATGCAATGAAATTAAGGGGAATAAAATGCTTCAATACAGTAAATGATAATGGATGCGCTTTCATTTAGCTGCTTTGCTGCCTCTGGTGAGAGAGAGAAACTGAATGCTTATAATGAATTATACATTTAGAAGTTCACCAAAGCGACGAGAGGAGAATCTTCAACCCTGTAAACCAGGTTTGAGCTAAATCATAGACTTGAGGCCTGCTTCCACCAGCACAGTTGGCCTGAAAAAAAGTTGATCTAAATTTCAATGACAGTCGTGTCTTCTGTCAAACTCCTTAACCTCTCATTTTCGATGTTCAGACATGCTCTCTACTTCTGCTTAATTTTGCCCTTTATTTATTTTTAGGCTACAAAGTAATTTTTATGTTGTCATTAAAGCTGTTTACATTTATTAAATCAACCAACTGTGAAAAAAAGATTTATTTACATGAAGGTCCAGAGCGTTTAAAATGCTCGCTCGTATTTGTCCTCGATATACTTTCTAGGTGCAGTGTTTTGTTACTTGTTGCGAGTGTAGTTAAAGTCTGATGTTCTGTTGCTTTATTCTGGCAGCTACAACCTGGACAGCGGTGTTTGGACCACAGTTCCCATCAGTAGTGGCCCTGTGCCAAGATACGGCCACTCACTCACCACCTATCAGGTGAATGCACGCACAAACACAAAGTTATGCCTACAACATCTGTGATCAGGGAATAAAAAAACAAAAAAACAACACCCACAATGGATCCTGGGTGTGAGGAAGAATTTGCTGCTGTGAAAAGGCACTATATGTATTACCACATAACAGGAAGCGGTACATTTCTGGAGGAAATTGCTCATTTCCTCATGTAAACACATGTCATCACCAAATAGCCATAAGTGTTATTCAGTGGTGAAAGTTGTTTTTTTGTTTTTTTTCTCTTTTTTCTCCTACATAGTTATTTGAGGGATTAAAAGAGGTGTTTTTATGGCATGTGACTATAAACTCAGCATCCTTATCTTTGACTTTTACTGCAGCACACGTCAGCTCTGCTCCAAGTTCGTCTAAATAAAGCTGCACTCCGTAATGCACTAAAGCAAATCTCCCTTCCACGTTCAGGATGATATCTACATGTTTGGTGGAAAACTGGAGGCAGGCTGGGGCAACGTGACGGATGAGCTGTGGGTGTTCAACACACCCAGCCGGACGTGGCAGCGGAAGAACCCCGCCCTGGGCTCGCTGACCCAGGCCCAGATCTATGCTGTGGAGGGACACACGGCCCACTGTGTCCTGCTGGACAGTGGCGAGACAATCATGCTGGTCATCTTTGGCTACTCGCCCATCTACAGCTACATCAGCAACATTCAGGAGTACAACCTGCGTGAGTCACAGTCTTTGGTCCAGACGACTTTTAATCTCTCACCAGCTCTCCAGAATGATGGCTCCTCAGATTAGCACATATTCTTGACCTTAATCATCAAGAGGATAAATAAATAGTTTTAATACAGAGGTATCAGTTCTGATCCGTCTCGGATTGCATATTGTTTTTGTAAATAAGCAGTGCATAAAAAAGGGGAATTCTTGATTCAAGGCTATTTTGTCCTTTCCACCACCTAATTATTTCATAGACTTAACGCCACCACAGAAAAAGAGACTTTTTATTGCACAGATCATGATCAGTTGGTGATGAAGTCAGCTAACACATGGGAAAGATGCTACAATGATTTAAAATGTACACTATAAAGCGGTACTAATTCCCACCAAACCCTAATATTATTCATCTGTAGACTTGCTGTAATATTGCCAGAATTGAAAATAGAATGAGTAAATGTAGACTATCGAAACCATTTGCACGCACGGTATAAATCATACTGTGCCATGATAATTTGAAAAAGGGGGTATTTCTTCTTTCTTGAGGCTCTCCATGTTTTTTCCTTTTGCTAGGGTCCAACACATGGGTGGTGCCGGAGACTAAAGGTGCCATTCCCCAGGGAGGTTACGGCCACAGCAGCACATATGACAGGGCCAGCGGCAGCATCTTCGTTCACGGTGGTTATAAAGCCCTGCCAGCCAACAAATACGGCCTTGTTGATGACCTCTACCGATACGACGTTAACACCCGGACATGGTAAATCACTGTGATTGTCTGCCGCCTTCACTTCCCCATTCATTATGCAGATGGCGCGTGGCACTTTGTGTTACATGGCTTCCTGTTATAGCTGTCATCGACTCACTTGTCGTGCATAATTTTCAGGGTCATTCTGAGAGAAAGCGGCTTTCCGCGGTACTTGCATTCAGCTGTGCTCCTCAGTGGGACTCTTCTTGTCTTTGGTGGAAACACACACAATGACACGTCACTCAGCAACGGGGCCAAGTGTTTCTCTGCTGATTTCCTCGCCTACGACATCGGTAGGGCTCATTCTCCTGTTTTACAATGTCCTTTCATCACCTGATCAGTCTGGTTGGTTGTTAGTTTTAGTTATTAAATAGAAAAATATTAATTTTCAAAAGTTCTTCATGTTTTTTTTTTGTTTTTTTTTACCTGCACAATATATGAACAGTTATCATCAGCCATAACTTAAACAGTCCTAATATTGCAAGTGACATGCATTCACGTCATGAATGTGAGCAAAATATTTGGCCACTCAGAAGTACTGTCATTGCTCTAGTGAGTTCATCTATATTGCTTTGGTCTTTGTGTTAGTTTGTTTGACCAGGAACTTATCATGTAGATTGTTTGTTTATTTATTTATTTATTTATTTATTTATTTATTTATTTATTTATTTATTTATTTATTTATTTGTTTATTTATTTGTTTATTTATTTGTTTATTTATTTATTTGTTTATTTATTTATTTGTTTGTTTATGAATTACTTCGTCTCAGTCTGATGGTCGGGCACTTGTTTCCATTAATTATAAATTATTTAACTGTTCAATTATTTCTACATTTACTTATTTATTGGAAAAAAAGTAGCAAGTGATGGTTTTCTTTAGACAAGAAAATGTTTAAACTCACTTCATGTAGCAATAACACATCTGACCATATGAGGGCAGCATATTACAAGAAAGTTCATATGACGTAATGATCTGCACCTCTAGTGGGACGAGGTGGAATTAAAAGCCATGCTTGCCTTTCCCAATTGTTGGCATTGTGTTGTCAGAGGCTTGTTTATCACCACAGCAGATCCATTTGCCCCCATGTGGTAAGAGGTGGTATTGCTACTTTAAGTGGCTTTAAATGGGGTTTTAGGATGTTCTTTAAAGTGAAGAGTCGGTATTGCTATGAAATATTTTTTCTGGGGTCAGTAATTGCATTAAAGCAGAAAAACGTTGACCGCCGAAGACTTTGTTCACACAAAGCCAGTTATATAATTAAATCAATATCCAACAATGACTATATTGCATGCTTTCCTATAACTGTGCAGCCCTTGCTAAAACTAACATGTACTATAATATTTTGATTTTAATTGACATTATTTTGTCTTTAATAATTTTTCATTTATTGGCTTTTTGTCTTTATTCTCTACAGGATCAGAAATTTGACCAAAATACATGTAGATGTTCTTTTTTTTTTCATAACATAACATTTGTTCCTGCCTACATGGGCTCTTTTAATTTTTCCCCCTCAGCCTGTGATGAGTGGAAGCTCCTGCCAAAGCCAGACCTGCACAGGGACGTCAACCGCTTCGGTCATTCAGCTGTGGTCAGCAACGGGTAACTCTTTCAACTCTTTATTCTGTTAAGGCTGAGTCCCAGTGGACAGACGGTCTTCTGCCGGGTCTGCAACACAGTCTTCTTTTGTTTGATTCACAAAGACTCTTCTGTCTTGGTGATGCTTAGAGACAGAAAAATGTGAAGCGTGAGTCGTGTTTCACCAACAGAAATCTCCCAAATAAAATTGAAATTGTTTCATTGTAATTGGGCTGGATTTTGCCATTTAGTCAGAATTCAAAATTCTTGCCATGAAAAGGTAATATTTGTTTTAAAATGAAAACAAATTATGAATAAATATTAATCTATATCCAGCAGGCAATAATTATAAATAATAATGATAATAATCTTTTATTTCAGTCTTGTTATCCTTCACTTGCTTTTTTAAATTATAATCTTATACAATTGTGCTTTAACCCAGTAATAATGTAGTTGCAGTTTTTAATGAATTTTTTAAATTTAAAATAAAAAAAGAAATCTCCTTGTTTGATGAATTTTAAGTCTTCTGTTTCTTCTCTCTCTCTCTTGCCCCCCACACTCCTCTGTAGGTCCATGTATGTGTTTGGGGGCTTCTCCAGCGTGTTGCTCAATGACGTGCTTGTTTACAGACCTCCCAGCTGCCAGGCCTTCCTGGCAGAGGAGACTTGCTCCAAGGCTGGGCCGGGGGTGCGCTGCATCTGGAGCAAAGGCCACTGCCTCCCCTGGGAACCCAGCATGGCTAAAGGCAGCCTCAAACCTGCCTCATTCTGCCCCTTGAAACCCGGTGAGATGGACGCCGCCTGAATGTTTCACATGACTTTTGGATACTTGCAGAGTTTTTACCTCGGGTTATTTTCTCGACTTCACTTCATTGTTTTGAAGTATTTCAGAAACTGAATGTATTCTCACCATGTAAACACTTTCTTACTCCTTGCACTATTTTCTATATTTTCCCTGTTTTTTTTTTTAGTCACAGTGGATGAGTGGTGCTACAGGTTCTCGGACTGCGCCAGCTGCACAGCGAACACCAATGGCTGCCAGTGGTGCGATGACAAGAAGTGCATCTCTGCCTTCAGCAACTGTACCTCTGTGAGTGGACCAACAGGGGGTAGCAGAGAGCTTATAGTCTCATGTTGAGCGCATTGCAATACCCTCAAATGCACAAGCACTTTTTTTTTTCTTTTTTCTTATTTCTGAGCTGAGTATACATGAGTTTTTGATTATTTATTGTTATTTGCCCTTGCAGAATGTGAAGAACTTCACCGAGTGTCCAGTACGCAATGAACATGTGTGCAACAAGCTTGGCAACTGCAAGAGCTGCTCACTGAATCTCAACTGCCAATGGGACCAGAATCACTCGCAGTGCCAAGCTTTGCCTGGTAAGCTGGACAGTGCACCTATGAGTGCATGCCTTTTTGAAGTTGTTGTTCTGGTTTCTAACATGCATGTGCTGTGGGGTCAGTTGTTCAGTCTGTTCGAGTAAAGGATGTGGAGTTTGTGGGGAAACGGCAGCTTTTGCTTTTGTGCTGCAAGTGTGTGGCTTATGGTTGCACATCATGTTTGGATGCTGAACATTGAGCCGTTAACGATATGTAACATTTGCTGTAATGAATAGATCAAAGGACATCCAGAACTGGAGGGATTATTTAGACAGATACATTTGGTCTATCTGATTAGCTTAAGTAATTATATGTGATGACAGTATGGTATAAACACTGCACTGAGTGTTTGCATAAATATGTTTTCAAGCTCCCCTCCTGATATTTTTTATCAGGTCTGCCAGTGCATCTAGTTTACCTCTCAGCAGCTACCTCCCACCCCGCCTGTTGTTGATGACGACATTGGCTGAATCTAAAGAAATGGGGCTGTCACTTTATCCATAATTTCAGCTCATGAAGCCTTGTCGCCTAAGGGGACAGAAGTGGGAGCTGTGAATAATATCTGTGATAGTGTGTGTGTGTGTGTGTGTGTGTGTGTGTTTTTTTTTTTTTTTTTTTTTTTTTTTTTTTGTGACGCACAAAAACATGTATCTAAGGCCTGTAGATGCAAATTAAACTCATGCAAAATCGGTGACATCCACACACACTAAACCCCAAATCTTTTTTCTCTGGCTTGTTATATTTGCTACGTCTTCTGTTTGCTGCCTTTTTTTTCTCTGAGCGTAATGCTCCCTGTTGAAGAATTTAAGTAATGTTCAGACTGAATGAATTTGTTTTTTAAGAGTAAAGTCACGGTAGGTTGCCCTGCAAAATGTGTTTAGGAGATGTTCGTCCAGGGGTATTGTGGTGAACCCTGAGATGAAATTTTGGACGACGGCCTCAGCAATCAGCCCAACCCTGCTGCAAAGCTTCCTAGCATCCGCCAACATCTTTACTCCTCTTTCTCTCTCTTCCAGCCCAGCAGTGCAGTGAGGGCTGGAGCCAGGTGGGTGATGCCTGCCTGAGGATCAACATCAGCCGGGAGAGCTATGACAACGCCCAGCACTACTGCAAGAACCTCAACGGAAACATTGCCTCACTTTCCACCTCCAAACAAGTAGACTTTGTGCTTGAGGAACTCAAGAAGCTCCAGCAACAAGACAAGGTAAAATCATATGCATTAACACGTAAAACAAAAGTGACAGTCGTGTTTGCAGAACTGAAAAGAACAAGAGGTTGTTATCTAATTGTTGCCATGATTGCAATGCTGATTTTCTCCTGATTAGTTTTTCTGATTGCAGCGATCGTTTAAGCCTGTGTCTTTCTTGCTTTTTATCTACTTTCCATCAAATTGTTTTTGACCAGGGTGTGCCGTAACATGTTATGATTTTCATATAGTTGTTTCTGAGATACTTATGCTGATGACTGAGACAATGATTAATAGTACGTAACAAACCACAAGATGATGTCAGCAGCCACAATCATAAGCACTTGTATTTTTGAAGATCTTCACTGCCGAGTCTGGTTTGCTTGTAGATCAGGGGACTTTTTTTTTTCTTATTTTCTGTTGTCTTTTTGAAAGTCCTTTTCAAGTTACATCGAGTAACAAAACGGCTCTCTCAATGCTCCTCCTTTGATGGAGGTTGTTGACAATGACGAATATGCTTTTGGTTGTGCTTCTGATCTGCCGTTTGGGTCTCTTGTGTTGTAGTCGGGGACTGGTTTTTGTAATTTAGTGTCTAAATCCACATTTCTATCATGCAACAAATCAACTTACCAGTTCTGCATAGTATCTCCTCTTTATTCTAGTTTGACTTCTGTGTAATATCTGGAGCAGTCCATAGTGCAGGATGTCTCTGGTTTTGTTGATGTGATGTTCTTGGTCCAGTAGCTTTGTGCACATACTGGACTAAGATCTGCTTTGTGGTTGAAAAGAAGTCTGTGTGTTTTTTTGTGTCGGTCCCCTTTGTAAAGAAAGCCATTGTTGTCCCTTCCTTACCCTCCCAGCTCAAGTTAACCGTCATCCAGTCAGCATTCATCCTACCGCTGAGCGTCGTCTCCTGCAGCTACGTGTCACTGGCTATGTGGCGGGCTGCATGAAACCTACTCACTTCAGTTGAACACCTAAAATCCTGCAAATGGCTTGAGATGAGATACATTTAGATGGATATCCAAATGCTACCATGAAGAAGTCCAAAGAAGGAGGATTTCTATGTAATTTTAGTTTTATTTTCAGTGCTGCCTCACAACATCCTTAAAACATGTCATTTCTTCATAGAAAATGAGCTTTTGAGGCTATGAAACCTTTTTTTTTTTTTTTTTTTTTTTTATAATTCAGTGCTGTAAATGGGCTCTAAATTGGCAGTTGCACATGGTCTCTGCAGTGTGTTCAAGAGCTACTTTTCAGCCGTGAAAAAGGCCTCGTAAGGAGAGACACTAGTGGTTTCTCCTCTAATATGGGTGTTGACATGGTTTTTTCTTGTGTCAGGCCCTTTTTTGGAGGGAAACGATAAAACGGACGAGCAGTATGAGAAGCATACAGCGTTGACTCATGCAAAATATCCCTCTGTAAAATTAATAACATCTTTCCTGTGATTTCAATTTGGGCTCCCGACGAGCACAAAGCTAATATTATCAAGAAAAATAATTAAGCCACATAATCAGTGTTCAGCTATAGAGTCCACCAGGCCATATGTGAGTGATTGCTTCCTGCTTTCTGTGTCAAACATGAAGTTGTTTAGGTAACATCAAGGTTTAAAAGATTATCAGAGCAGCAACGCTTTTGCTTTGTTGGTGTTTTTCTTCAGTAAGCCTGAAATTTTGTGTAGCCATGATTTAGGTTCACCGTGGAAAATTAAACATTTTGGTGATGTTTGATGAGCACAGTATGTTTTAAAAGTCAGCGGCTGGTCATTTTAAGTAAGTTTTTTTTCCAGTTGTCTGCATATATATATATATTAATAGTTAATACCAAATTTGGCAAAACCTGAAAGCAACATACATTTGGATTTTGATCTTGCAACAGAAAAAAAAAAACAATTCCCATAATCGAGCAACCTTAATTTGAGGACGTGGTTAAATGCCGACTGCTTTCTAAACCTTACAGCTACATATTCTTCCTGCTGTGACAAAACGGTTGTGGATTTCAGTGATGGTTTTGCTTTAGTCATGCCCGCTGTATTCATGAGAATGTAATTTGATGTCAGTCTGCTGGGTTTAAACTCGGTTGTTTGATCCAAACAGATCCCATGCAAACACATGCCATTCCCCATCGTTTTCTCATCACATTTAAAAGCTGAATCCCGAAGGCAAATGAGTAATAACTAATAGTAATATCTGTGAAATTATTTTTGTTGGGCTTTTAATAACATCTTTGATTTTCAGGTGTAAATACAGCGGTTCATTTATTTTAAACGGTGTGACAGAAAAGTGAGGAAGGTGGGGTTTTTTTTTTTGTTTTTTTTTTTGTGATATCTTCATGTTACTTTCAAATTCTCAATAAGTTCATCTGTCCTTTCCCAGCAACTGTCTCCCTGGGTGGGCCTGAGGAAGATCAATGTGTCATATTGGGGATGGGAGGACATGTCGCCTTTCACAAACAGCAGCCTGCGCTGGCTCCCCGGGGAACCGAGCGACTCTGGTTTCTGTGCCTACCTGGAGGAGCCTCAGGTGTCGGGCCTGAGGGCCAATCCCTGCACTGCTACTGCTCATGGCCTCATTTGTGAAAAAGCTATCGGTGAGAAGTAAATGCAAGCAAATAAAAGCTGAAAATGCAAATCTGGAAACAATCTTCAAGGTCCTGTTCTGTGTTTTTGTTTCGTTCTTTTTGCTGCAGAAAACCCCAGTCAGAGTACCCGTCCATCCTGCAAGAAGCCCTGCTCACTTCATCCCAACTGTGCCAACTGTACCAGCCAAGCCATGGAGTGTATGTGGTGTGGCAGCACGCAGCGCTGCGTGGACTCGTCCGCATATGTCATCTCCTTCCCCTATGGGCAGTGTCTGGAGTGGCAGACCTCAGATTGTGTGGGTAAGTCCCTTTGATTGAACTTAATCTCAGTGAGTCTTCTTGGAGCGCTATAGTCTGGCGACATGGTGCCGGACAATCAGCTCACCTAGATTGGCTTCTGTAAGAAGTCAATATTTATCACGGAGAGAAAAGAGGATCTGGGAAGACGAAAACAAGTAAAAGTGGGAGGTGTGTGATTCAGAGGGAAAATCGTCTTAGTTTGCTTTGATTGACTTTGGAAGGTGTTTTTAGATTTTAATGGCCAATTACTCGTGCATATAATCCTCCAACTGTTTTTGTTCCCCTGCTGACTGAGCTATAGATAGGCTCTGCACTGTTAGTTGGATCTGTGTAGTCTTGCATCAAGAAACACAGGCTGGATGTCATTGAAAAGGAGCCATAAGGCGAATTCCTCGTCTTGCAATGCAAAAGTGAAGGTTTTTGTTGTTTGTACTCAATGATGGACTTTTTGTCCTGATATGATTAAACTTTAGGCACAAATCTGCTAACCACCTAAGTCTTGGTTCACTTCACCATTTATTTCATCAAGACATTTATCGTATTCATTACATGACTCATAACATTTATAAATGATAAATTGGGAATTCAAAAAGTAATTTAAAAAATATTACAAATGTTTACCCTCCAGACAGTAATAATTCTGAGCATGTTTATGTTCATCTGTTTTATCTGTTAAGTCTGTTGAAGCATCAAATTAAGAAGAGAGGGGGAAAAAAAAAGAACAGGAGTGGTCCGTAAAACAGTCACGTTCCTCTGATTTCTGCACGTTACTTTTTAAATAGTGCAAAGAGCATCAAATGAAGTGATTTGATAATATATCATCAAGGCTGCAATTCACTTTTCATTTGTTTTAAGAGCTCGTAAGCAAATGGTTTAAAGGGTGAAACTTTCTTTAAAAAAAAAAAATAACACAAAGATGAGCAAGCAGAACATTTTATCCGTAAAAACTTGTGCGGTGTTATTTAGTTATTTCTCCCAGATTGGCCTGCTCTTACACCAGTCGCTGGAGTTGATAAGGTTATACTGATCCCAACGCTGTTATCTATTCTGCTCGTGGACTCAATTCTTTATCGATTGCGATAAAGAACCGTCCTATTATCTTTGAATCTGAACTCGGTACAGACATGCAGTAGAAAAAAAAACGGCTTGGCTGCGTCATGTGATTTACCGACTGGAGTTGATGTACAAGTCGGACCGCTGGTGGCCTTCGAGCGAGTTGTTGCAGCAGTCGTCATCTAAAATGTACCAAGGGACAGAATGCTTTTACCGCATTAGTTTTTATTTAACCCATCTCAGATGGGAAAAAAAAAACAAAACAAGCAGACTTGGTGTTTATTAAAAGCTAATAAACTTGTGCTTGATTGGGAAGCAGTGGCACCAATTTGTTGAGTATTAAACACTCTCGGCAGTTCTGGGACTTTGACGCTTGTGTGCTGTGTAGTAAGATGCTTCAGTATATTAGTGTTTAATACTATAATAGCGTTTCCACACATTCTTGGGATGGTAATTTTCCAAGCAATACAAAGAGAATTGTCATTTCTTGGTGCAATGAGCCCATGCTGTAAAGAGGAATTATTAGAGGAGGAAAAACAAAACAAAGTTGGGATGTGCTTGAAAGCACATATTTGAACATCTGAAGTGAGTAGCAAATCTAAACCTCTGCGGTAACACAGCCGCGTCAATTATATTTGGATAGCCTGAGTCTAAACATGTATAATTCAGTGACACTCGCATATTTGCAGGCCTCTGTGACATTACAAACCCAGCTCTGAGTGGCTTTAGAAAGCGCTGCTTTCACTGTTCTCTGAAGTGGGTGGCACAAAGCTGCATCACCGATATCCACTTGACTCCTGAAACCAGCTGCTATGATCAGAGCTGTCAGGGGATGGTCGAGCAGGGGCTGTTGTGCTGTATGTCTGTCAGAGATATGCTTAAGCCCTTGAAGGGGTGAAAGAAAAGGCTAAATGTGTCTCCTTTTCTTTGGTGAACCTCTCTTCCAATATTGTAGGCGCTTGAGTTTGATGTCATTATTTTCAGGGGACAAATGTAAGAAAACCTTACCAAATTCTCTTTTACTTTGTGGTTGGGAGAAGCTCGCTCATACTCAAGAGGGATGAGCTTAACACGTTATATATATACTAATGTATTCTTACACAAAGAATTCACACAGAGCATACACTGAAGAAGTAGCAAAACGATGAAAAAAAAAAAAACGAAAGGAAAACAAAAAATGCACTGATCACGATCACAGTTCAGATCTTGGACACAGACCAAGGTGAAATAATATTTTCACTATCCTGCAGTAGGTTGATTGGGGAGCGCCTTCAACTGAAGGTCGATGTAGTTACTAAGGTTGGTGCTGCTGTGCTGGGTGATATATGAATTATTCCCACAGTTGTGTCACATTGCGAAAACATCTCTGATCAGTTTAGCGAGTAACAAATTTAGGGAGCCCAAGAGTGCTGTCTCAAATTCATTTGTGTCTGCTGGTGTTGGATAACGCAGAGATTCTGCTCACTGTGGATATTTGTCTTGAGGAATTAGTCTCTCTTGGCATGAAGGACAGGGAAGGTTGTCCTATAAATTCCCTTAGAATTTCCTTGTGTCTCTGTTTGTGTGGGCCCAGTCAGGAAGAACACATTTTCAGTCACTATTTCTGCACACAGTTTAGTTCTTTCTTTCTTATTTTGTATGCTAATAGATGGGTGCTTTAGGCTGGGCAAAGTGCATAAATGCATTTTTAAAACCACAAACGCAGGAAAAAAATACCCCGCAGTGCCACTGCCTGTTGGGGTGCTTTGAAAGGCCTGTGCTGTGTTTGTTGCTGTGAGTAAAGAAAAGACCCGTTTTCCAGATCTAAGCTTGAACAAGTGATTATTATTTGTTGGATCATTTGCTCGGAGGCTGAAATTTCTATTTGGGGCCCGGAAACGCATCAACCCAAATATCCCTTTACTTCCTATAAAGTTTTATCTTTTTTAGATGAAATAACAAACCAGACACTGGTCATCTGTTTCACCGTGAGGGGTCAGAAACATCCCCTTTTTTTGTTATAATTTGATAATAGAAGGCATCATATTGATTTCTTTTCAGGCAACTTGTGCATAACCTTCTCTATTTTACATCAAGAGTCATCCTCAGTTAGTGAAAATTATAGCTTTCCTGTAGAATAAGATGTATAATATGGTATAAGACAAGAATTGGAGTAAAACCTAAACGTGAAGACACAAAGAGTTGGTAGTAAAAAATTAAGAGCAAATAAGAAAAGAAATGTTCTCATTCATCAATATTTTCTTTTCTGTTTTCCTGAAATAACAAGACGTTTTGAGGAGCAGAGGAAAACCTTCTCTCTCTCACATGAACTAAAACAAGCTCTTCCAGAATAGTAAACCGAAGAAAATTCGTATAAAAAATCATAATATTGTAGCTAAAATAGAACCTTTATTCTTTAAATGTAGGTAAATGTAAGGTTCCCGGTTCAATTCCCGGCCCGGTGGGTCTTTCTGTGTGGAGTTTGCATGTTCTCCCCGTGCTTGTGTGGGTTTCCTCCGGGTACTCCGGCTTCCTCCCACAGTCCAAAAACATGCAGGGTAGGTTTATTGATCTTTCTAAAATTCTCCCTAGGTGTGCATGTGCGTGTGATTTGTTGTTTGTCTTCTATGTGGCCCTGGATAGACTGGCGACCTGTCCAGGGTGGACCCCTGCCTTTCGCCTGATATGCGTCGGGATAGGCTCCGACAGACCCCCGTGACCCGGAAACGGATAAAGCGGGTATAGATAATGGATGGATGGATATTCAGATGTTCAAATATTTCCAATAAGAAAATTATGTTAAAAATGAGAAAAAACATTTTTCTTTTTCTTTTTTTTTTTCTTTAATGAATGTTTCCGTAGACTTCCACATTAGGCTTTTTTTTTAAAAATTTCTTTAAAATTGTTGACCTGTTGCTACGTAGTTGCTTCTTTTGTGGTTCACTATTGTTGATTTTAGTCTTTTTTTTTGACAGAATCAGGGTTTTAGGAGTTAATAAATAATAATCAAAATGTTACATTAGACTGTCAAGAGAGCTGGTGAAGGACACTCAAACACACCTACGCACAAAAAAAGGAAACCAAAAATAAAAAAATATATATGTATATGTTATATATATGTACTTTTAGGTTTTGCCAAATTATGGTACTAATCATGATTATGTATACAGCCAGTTGATATATAGATAGATAGATAGATATGTCAGGGATATTCTGCAAATTATTTATTCCTGCTGTTTATTTTGTAGACACTATCAGATGAGCACAAATTCTTCCTATTTGTTTCCCTAGTAACAACAAAGTGAATTGATTATTATTAATTTTATACATTTAGGATTGTGAAAATTTTATAAATGATCAAGGCTGCGATAAAATGAATTTCTGGCTGGTGGATGTTGTTGGTGCAAAAGAGGAAGAAAGCATCTTTGGATCTTTGAAATTATAGATCCCAAAAATGTGTCAGTCACCTTCTTTGTTTTTGCTTGTAAAATATCTCCTGCAAGTAAAGGCCCAACAACCTAATCTACAACATCACACAGTTGACAAATTAAGATAATGCCATGTACTGGAACAAAAAAACAACATCATACATTTCATAGAAAAAGTTGAAGCAAAAGCAGTAAAGACACGTTTCAAGGTTTCAAAAATCTTAGATTTGCAGGTCATCGTTGCTGAAAGAGCCTAGGGAAGGAAAGGAAGTCATATTTGCTTTGATGAACGGCGCTGTGGTATACGTGTTGCACCTGCACCCATCAAACAATTGTTGAAAATCCTTGTGTAACGCGTCAATATTGTATTTTAACATGCTCTTGTGTTGCAGCGAGAGAAAAATCCTGTTATCCAGCTACATCTTTTCTCGTGATACCATGTTCTGCAGATATTCACCACTTATTGCCCATTGTCAAGGAAAACTTAAATGGCCTTACTTTGTACTGATTGCTCTTGTGTTGTCATGGTTTCACATCCATTAGCAGAATAGCTGGAGATTTGTTTGACATAAACTTGAGGTAAAAGCACTCAATGTTTGTCTCCTTAAATGTAGTAGTGGCATTTTCTCCACTAAACCGTCTGTCTGGCAGGTAAGTGGTCACCCTGAAACTTGTCAAGCAATTTAGTGGCCTTAAAGTTCATCTCTCTGCTGACAAAATGGCATCGCTTTCTTGTGTTTCTGAGGTGCTGCTTTATGCGCTACATTTAATCCTTCTATCAAGCTCGAGCCGCAAACTTTCCTTGGTCTCTGGCACTCATTCTCTAAGCCTTAAGTCCTCAATTCAATGTTAAATGCTGGATATTAGGCTCTTATTCTTTTATCTGTCTTCAAATCTTAATGTTGTCCTAACACCTTGGTAGATATCCTGTTTGTGTTTTAGTGTAAAGCGCATTAAGCTTCCTTAATCTGTAGAGCCTGTAAGGGCTACAAATATAAAATCCCACAAGCAGGATTTTGCTGACTGCAACAACAAACATCTGCTTTATTTTTGTTTCTGTCTTTGTCTGCGTTTATTGTAGTAAATGGATGGAGAATTAGAAATAAATAGACAAATGATGACCAATGATGAAGATCTAATCGATTTAATAAGCTCAGAATTTGAGCAGGAACTCCAAGAAGATGAAGTCGGGGAGCTAAAATGCAAAGAAAGCCAACATCTGTTCTCTCTCTTTTAGCCCAGAACTGTTCAGGACTGCGGACGTGTTCCCAGTGCTTGGAGCAGCCCGAGTGCGGCTGGTGTGGAGATCCAAGCAGTACAGGAAAAGGCCTGTGCATGGAGGGATCGTACCGGGGGCCCATGAAGAGGCTTCCTAAGCAGAGCCAGCAAAGTCAGTCCCATGACATGAGCCTGGAACCAGGCAGCTGCCCCAAAGACAAGGGCTTTGAATGGGCTTTCATTCATTGTCCTGGTGAGTGATGAACTTCCTGGTCATCTTACTGAAATTACAGGTCTTGGGTAGTGAATGTATCCATGTCAGAGGTTGTCATTGGATAGTCACTGTTGTTAAGCTTGTAAAGATGTCCTTATCCTGGATCCTTATTTCAGCTTCCCAGTGCAACCAATCCTTCCCTGCGGAGCCCATGTAACCGTATACTGGAATGCCATTTAATGCTTTCATTGACTCCCAGACTGCACAACCCCCGTATGTTACATGATTTAAAAAAAAAAACAAAAAAAACCCACCAGCAGTGATGTAAAGAGTGCTCAGTGGCTCATACGACTGTGCAGCTTCACATGCAAATAACGGTTGTTATAAAATAAAAATGACGACTTTAAAACTGCTGTGCACTGTGCTTTCTGTGATTGGAAAAAAAATTATACAAAAAAAAAAAGTAAACTTCCAAAAGTTTGTCTTCCTGCAGATTATTTCCAAAGCTGTTGCCATAAAATACTTGAAATAGCAGAGCTGATTGAACAATAATTAATATGACACAGCAGACACAAGCTGCTGACAGCTTTAATGGGTCTCTGCCATTTCTAGGAAACAATCACCAACTGTACATGTGTAAACTCAGTCACAGATGCTTTGAGGACATCCAGACAAGAACAATGCAAAAGCTCAAAACTCATCTTTATTGTTTTATATTTTTTTTTGGCCAGTGGGTCATATATATATATATATATATATTTTTTTTTTTTCCATGCATGTACAATTCAGGGGAGCAGCAGAAAAAGAAAGCTGTGCAACACTCAGATCTTTGTGCTGACATTAATCCATAACTCCCCATGTTTCCCGTCCAGCCTGCCAGTGTAATGGCCACAGTACGTGTGTGAACGCCAGCGTGTGTGAGCAGTGCCGTAACCTTACCATCGGTCCTCACTGCGAGACATGCATGCCTGGTTACCATGGAGACCCAACCAATGGTGGCAAATGCCAGGGTGAGTGCTGTACAGCTTGAGACGTCAGTTATTCTACACAAATTACATTTAATAGATCTGCTTGTTGTTTCGGTGAGATTGTCAACTGATAAAGTTTAACCGAAATCTCCATCATCCATGTACATTTCCTGTCAGTTCAAGAGATAAACATTCAGGTAAAAATTATCTCACAGATTACCGTCTTTATTTTTTATTCATTTATTTATTTTGACAGAGGAGGACTTTTTTTCTTCTCCTTTTTTATGTATGATAATTAAGCTTTTAGAGGAATGTGAATGCAAAGTGGTCCATTAAAATAAATGCATTGTCATACAGCATTTTAGCCAAAAGAGGGAACTATAGTGTATGACATTTGAGCTGTACCGTTGACATTTTGTCTGTATTATCTGATTTAAGTGACAGCAATTTAAATAATCTTAAATGCTTTATCTGGCTTGGTTTTTCCTCAAGGGGATAAAAAAAAAAATTACAATATTTGTTTTTGTTTTTTTTTACTAGAGTGAGTTTAATCAAAGTGTTTTTCATTCTTGTGATCCATCTTTGTTAAAAAATAGAAATTACTTACTGTGTATACACTTTTTTTTGGTTTCTTTATACTAAAGGCACACAGTCATCCAGAGTCAGTGAGGAAGCATTGTTTAAGGAGCCAGATACAAATTTAAGCAGATGAAGATATCTTTTCTATTTTAAAATGTTGTGAGTGTAGCATTAAGTTAGTTGTTTGATATAAGCAATTTCTCAGAGGGTTGAATTGGTGTACATGTGATGCCTAATAATCATACTTTTTCTCAAACGATAGCAACTCATAATTTCTACAGAATCCCTGTTTTGAAGGTGGAAACGGGAAATGCATGCTGAATTAAATGTGGAGAATGGTTGCAGGCACGGCACAGGGAGCAGGTTTTAAATCAAACATGAAATGACAGCATTAGTATCTGATGACTCCTTGTGTGTGTCCTTCTATTGAATGAATTACACACTGACTGAAGACTGGTCAGACCAGATCGTTGTCAAGAAGAGATTTACACGCACTCGTCCCTTATGAGACATGAATAGCATTCCTGAGAAATTACATGAGTTTTGAATTGCTAGACACGGAAAGGTGCAAATACCGAAACGCATGCAGGCTTGCATGTTCTCAGATATCATTTGTTAATGCCGATTTAAAGTTGTTAAACCTGTAAAGGGAAACCCAGCAGATGAGCCCCTCTGGACATTCCCCTGATTGTTTCAGAGCCCAGGAATAAGATATAAGACACTTGGTTAAGAGCATTCACATATCCTGAAGTATTTACAGGTACCAAGCTGGAATGTGTAAGAGAGGGTGGGGGTGGAAGGATGACAGGCCTTTCAGTAATACACTTTTTGATTGTTTTAAAAGTCTGTTTTTTTTGTCCTGCGCATGTGAACCTGAAAGGTCACCAAAGGAAAAAGCACTTAAGTCGATTTACTCATCCTTCACACATACAGGCTGCACTTTCTGCATACCACACACACACACACACACACACACACACACAGACGCAGACATACCTTGCGGGTATTGTTGCCTCCTGTGTGACGGTGGGGGCTTCTCCTTCATGTATCAGATCTTTGAAGTTCAGCCAGTCTTTTGGGTAGTGCACTTGTTTACCATCATACCCAGATCAATATCAATTTCCTCTTGATGTGTTTGATGCAGCAGAAGGGATCTTTGCGGCCTACCGTAGCACAACAATTGCAAGCAACAGGAAACAGTTGGCCAAGAGTTAGAAGAACAATTGTAAGGGCACAGATTGTGGGAATTGTTGGATTTATTGTACCCTCAGGCGGTCCACAAGTCGAATGTTGTATGATGTATCAATCTGTTGGGGTATGTGTAGTCTTTGTGCCTTTCTGTGCGTCCTTTCTTTTTATAGATTCTTACTCTAATTTTCTCTAAATGTCTCTTTGTCACCTGTTCCAGCTTGTAAGTGCAACGGTCATGCAAATGTATGCCAGGTGTTAACTGGCAAGTGCTTCTGCACCACCAAGGGGATCAAAGGAGACCAGTGCCAGCTGTGAGTACATCTGCAGCATGTTGACACACACACACACACACACACGCTTAAAAAAAAAAAAAAAAAATCACTGCTGTATTAACTATTGAAAAAAGGGAAATGAAAATCCTTGAATCCTTGAATGCTGCATCTTTGACATGACATAAGAACATTTCATGGTTTATCTTTCCACCGACCTCACAGTAGAGAATTAAAATGTCAGTGACGGGAGAAAAAAGATTTGTCCCCTTGTTGAGCTCATTGTTGGCTTTTTTTTCCTAAAGTTGACATATCAGGTTTGAAATTGTTTAGGAATTTTCTGGGAGTTCCCACATCACGCACCTCCACCACGGTGTCTAATTAGCATTTCATTATCGGACTTTCTTCTGACGACAGAACTGTAGATTTGGAAAAGGGCGAGGTCAGGAGAGACTTGCTCGATGTTAACCACGTACATTCATGACTTCATGTAGCATGCTGTGGGAACGAAGCGGGTCTCCGGGCAGCTTTTCACCAGGTCACTTATCGCTTGGAAAGCAGCCTGGAATACAGGCTTGTAACTGTTTTAAGGTGCACACATTCTGACAAAAATGTCTAAAGCTGGGAAAATCCTTAATATTATTTATTTTATTAAATCACTTTAAGTGCTTGAGTTAAGAGTTGTTTGGTTATCATGAGAAATCTATTATTAGAGAAGTTACTTGAGATACTCCTTTTTAAAATCTAAATCAATTCGTGATTAAGTGAATGATCCGCTTCATTCATGATATCTGTGACGCAGTTCCGAGCATTGATCTAGGATCACTTTCAGCAGCTGCTGATTCGGTTACCTGATTATTGTGTTGATTAACAACAGAGATGGGTCTGTTGGTGTTATTGGGCAGAAAGTCCACCACCCGTTTGTTTTCTGCTGACTTGGTGGATTCCAGCAGCGTAGGAGGACCATTTCCTCTTTGCTGTCTGTCTGTCTGTCTGTCTCTTTTTTTTTTTTTTTGTCCTCATTGTTGGCAGGGTGGATACAGATTTTAATACCCATAATGCAGTGACAGTCATTGAGGGGTCACTGGTAAACATCCACACACATTCAGGCACACCCACACGTAATGGAGTGATTTTTGCATCTCATTATCTTTCTTTGTGTGAAACCATCCAAACGCCGTGTGTTTTAAAATAAAATCTCATGTTCGCTGTCTGTGTTCCATCTTTATTATTCTCTTGTTCGGTTTTGCATTTCATTCGCGCACAATTTTATATTTAAATTCACATCAATTCTTGTCAAAATTAAACTTTACCTTCTATCAGATTTCACTTTTGCACAGATGTCACAGACATGACAGTCTTATAAGTGTCCAAGCTCTTTGAATGTTTATCTTTCTTTCCTTGTTTTTTATTCCCCCCTTTTTTATGCATAGTTGCAGAATTCATTCAGATGCTTCTGAACTGCGTTGAAGTGCACATTGATCCATAATATATATATATATATATATATATATATATATATATATATATATATATATATATATATATATATATATATATATATATATATATATATATATATATATATATATATATATATATATATATATATATATATAATTTGCTCAGTGGTTAGTTTGTGATAAAATAAAGTATGGGCAGCTGTCATGCATTCTGACGTCTTTGACCAATCACAGCAGACTTGGCTATTTTAAATGAAAGGCCTTAAAAAGACAGTACTTCATAACAGAAGGTCAAGTACTGCAGCAGCATGCAGCGAACAGATATTTTTAAAACATGATGAACTGATGGAATTCTACACTGCTACTGTCTGACAAAAAAAAACCCAACAAAACCTTACTGATGTGAGTAAAAAATTATGCCGAAGCACACTTCATGTAGGAACAGGTTCATGTGATGGAATGAAATCGGAGAGAGGGTGTGTAAAAGTCAAAAGGATGGAGAAGAGTGAAACCTCTGCAGATCCTTTGCAGTTCTTGTTTCTAACTTTGAGGCTAAATGTGTAACAGTTACACAACTGACAAAATGTCCCATTGATTTCTGCCCTCAGCTGCAACAGGGTGCAGGACAGTGTTGACCAAGTCAGGAAAAGCAGGTTCAGGGTTGATGCAAACGTTGAACATTCTGCTTGGCAACAATAGAGCGAGCTGTCAGAACTGGTTGGAGAGCCAGTCATTTTCATCATCATCATCAAGCATGTTAAAGAACGATGTTCCCAAACAATCAGTTTCTTATTGAGAGCAACATAAACCTTTTAAAAACGTGTTCTTAATTCTTTCCCATTTGGATAGCGCTGTGTTAATGTGATAAGTATGGTAAATGGTAACATTTGACAACTGGTACAACTGTATTTGTGGTTCTTGTGACGTGCATATGCTTTATTTATTTGCACTAAACATAAAAATAACCCTTTTATCGAAGGCCTCTTCACAAGGGTACTCTGGACACAAGTACAACATTTCAAACTTTCACATATACTTATGCTGCTGCAGCCTCGGGTTCTATTAGGACTTCCAAATAATTGTTGTGTTAATGAAGTAAAAGGTGCATTAGTGCATGGTCATTTTTTCTTTTTGAGAAAAAAAAGACATGATGGTGTTTCTTCAGCATTATAGAAAATATTTCTTCTGTGTCGCTGCCTTTACATCATGCAGGTGAACAGGGATACGTTCAAGTTAAGTGCCGGTGAAGTTAGGAACCAGTGAATGGCAGTTTACACGGCTCCACGATGAAATTATGATATACAGCAGACGAGCTGCATTTTAATAATGATTGCGTGTGGGAGTGTGTGTTTTGCCCTCTACAAATGTCAGGCAATTGAAATACTCCAAGAGTTGCTGCTCGTAAGCCTCCAAAGCCTGTGGCATCATTTGTCCTCTGTCCTCTACTCTGCTCTTGCTTGTCAAACAAACGATGAGAGTGGCAGCGCCAGCTCCTCTTTGGATGGAGGGTTTCCTGGTTACAGGTGTGGATGAGGAGGCAAAGTGAACTCTGATATTGATAAACTCAGTTATTATTGTTTCTACAAGCAATCAGTCCAGATTTTCTTCTGAGTGTCTGAGAAGAGTCAGCAGCCTCGGTTAAAACGGCTTTCTGTGACATGACCTTTGGTCAAAGTTTCACTTTTTTTTTTTTTTTTTTTTTTTTTTCCTCCCTGATGGTATTTAAGGTGTTGAAAGATGTTGGAGGTGTCGCCTCTCCCCTCATCTGGCTGACTTTCACTTTGTAGGTTCCTCTCAGAAGCTTTACCATCTGTCTTGTGAATTTAAAACGTTGCACAGAAGCTGATGCTGAATTATTTTTTTTAGCGTCCGAGTCATTCCCCACCCTAAATACATCACTAACAGCCACCTCCCCCTCAGTGTGTCAGTGTCTTCTGTTCCCCCTCTTTCTGTGTCCTTTGACTTTTTGACACCGCCTCTGACGTTCACACTCAAACATGTTTAATTGGCCGTCTCTAAGTTCAAATAACTGTGAACCACAATTATTGTGATAATAAACATCTAATGTTAGAACTGCCTTGACAGTTTTTTTTTTCTGTACAGTTCTAGCGCGTGTGAAACTACTCACTTTATCGAGAGAGAGAAAAACAAAAACTGATAAGGGATGACTGTAAAGTTCAGAGTGAATTATTGAAAGTTCGGTACATTAAAAAGATTGAACGACAGTGAAGTGATGCATTAAAAAAGAAGATGGAGGACAGTCCAGTCCATATGCTGCTCCTCATTACAGGGCTTTTGGAAAGCCACAGGCCTGATAAATCATACTCGCACACGTACACATTCTCTGAACACTTTATATTACCCTGTGGATGTTAACTAATTATTTTGGTTGCCAGCAATGCATTGTGAAGTTTGTCTAGTTGGGTTAAAGCCTTAATATTGCGGTTGTTTTTGTTAAAGTGCAGCTGTTTGAGCAAACAAACAATGCACAGAAGAAACTCATTAAAAACTTTGTTCTGGTTTTGTTTCATTTTCAACTGCAAATATCTTCAGTCTCCATTCGGATGTGTTGTTGTGGCTGCTGGGGCAGTTTGTACAGGTGGGCCCCTCCTGTACATTACAGATTCTGAGTTTTAGTTTAACCTAGAAAGTACGAGTATGTGGAAAAGTATCTGAGAAAATGGATGGTGGTGCGAGGAGAACCAGTAGAAGCCTTGAGCCGTGGGCTGATGAAGTATGGATGTTGGGTAGCAAGTGCTTTATCACATAAAAAGTCTTAACTAGAAGTGGTGTGTTTTTTTTTTTTTTTTTTGGAACGTTAAACAGAAGCAAACAGAACCTGGTGTGACAGGATCAGATGGTGGACTTTTAGCCATTTCACTGGACACTATAAATATAAATATAAATAAACTAATATTTGATGTCATTCTCAGATGATTGTGGCTTCAGTTTCCTGTATGGACCTTCATCAAATTTCCATTTCTTTAATTCTCCTGTCCACAAAGGGCACCACACACAGATTCATATATTTTGCTACAGTTTTATTAAGTTCTCATCTCTTTACCCACACAATTTGCCCCTGGTCAGCAAAGCTAGTTTTGTCAGACTGAGTTTGTATTCTGGATTCTACTAAGCAATAATAAAATAATAATCCATTATGATTAATGACCAACCCAGTTTTATACCTAGTCTCGCTATCACCTATTCTTCCATTTTATTTAATGTAATGTCTAGGGCTGCACAGTAATTTAAATCTCCATTAAAGTTTAAAACAATACAATTAGTAAATCACAAAAGCTGTAATTTTATTGTGTATAATGAACCACGTCTGACAAATAGCTGCTCACTGGTTTTAAGTATCTTCCTTCAGTTACTGTTAATGCCACTAGTGACTCGTACCCATGTCCTCCACCAGTCAAAAATGCCTGATTGGTTGCCTCAGAAGTACAGAGAGTATAACGCTTAATTGTGATCTTCTAAAGATGTCCATTGTTCAACATGAAAGCACAGATAAAATTGGTGGGATCGGTGGGAAACTTTGACTTTCTAATCTGTTGAAGTCACGAGAAACTCATCGATCCTCCCATCATGGCTGCGTCGTCCACTGTCAGTTGTTTACTTTTATTCAGTCACACGAGTCAATGTGCCCGTGGTTACAAAACTACCTTGGTAGGAGATTCAGAGCTGGAGTGTTGGTGTTTGATTGGTCTAAACGGAGACCCCCTACTCTATTTAACATTAGTTTTTCACCTTCAACAAAGATAGTTGCTGTTATTCCTCTTTCAAGCTATCCATAATCTCTGTCTAAAATTGTACATTATTGTCCTCAAAAGTGTGTCCTTTCTCCTTAAGATGGACAGACTGCCGAGTCTTTACCTTGATTTTGAAAAGTCAGCATTAGTGGTCAATGATTCACTGAACAATTTAATTAATGATTTTTTTTGAGAAGGGGTTTTGAGAATTTTTTTTCATTTGTATTCTTTTGTATTTTTCTTTTTTATTCCAGTATTTTTTGTTTTATTATATAGATTAAATTAGTTAATAACCTTTTGAGAAATTAATTTTCGGAAACTATTGTGCACATAAATTGAGTGTCACAATCTGTTGCAAGTTAATTCTTAAAGGCGATGTGTTATAAACATAGGGATTCGTCACTTTTTGCTCTAAAAAAAAAAAAATAAATAAAAACCAAGATTTCCAATTCTTGCTAAAACTGAGTTCTAAACAAAGTCAAATCGTCTTTAATTTTGAGCCTTGCATTAATAAACCACTTCTTGTATAGCTCTGAAACATGAAAAAAACTAGTCTTATCTAAATTATTCATAAAAATAATTCCCATTAATTAATGGTCTTTTTTTTTCTCTTAGCTTTCACATCTCAGTTTAGGGTTATATATCTTATATACATTAATATTCCTTTTTTTTTTTGTTTTTGTTTTACTTGTGTTGATTGTACCAAGGATATTAAGGCATGAAATGTTAAGTTCAAAATAAGTTCATTTCTATAGCACATTAAATACGACCTCAGTTGACCAACGTGTTGTACAGGCCAAAGGAAATGAAAGTCCCTGAATCAATGATAAAAATAAGCAAATATAACTATATCAATAAAAACAGAGCAGACAACAATGTCTACTCAAATTGCAGGGACAACAATTATGTTTCACATTATGTTTTGAGTGATCGTTCCGTTGTTTCTAACCAGCTGGATTAAAATCTTTGTCGTACCACTCTGTTGCTTTGAACAAAAATTGAGGAAAACCTTATCAACGTTTAATAACCATCACATCTTGGCGTCTTGATTTACACAGCACCTGGTAAGAAGCGTTTTTGCGCTTAGTTTGTCAGCACTCCTCTTCATCTTGTGCTCGACTCCCTGTTTTCTTCCTTGCAGATGTGACTCAGAGAACCGTTACCTTGGCAATCCACTCAGAGGAACCTGCTACTGTGAGTAATTATCCACTGGACAGCTACTGTCTGAAGCAACAGCT